>OX457013.1:13094660-13530939 GCA_949752705.1 Callimorpha dominula | reverse complement strand
AGTATATTTAAAAGGAAAAGGTAGTTAAGGAATGAAGGCAATGGATGGATGTATGGATTGGTAAGTGTAAGCAATAGCCCAAGCAGGGCAGGTACTTGTAACTCGAACTAGCTATTCCGAGCCCTCTTACATCATTTACACGTCAGTTCATAGAAATAGGGTGAAGTAAGAAAGAAAGAAGAAAATATAATTTATTTGCAAAAACCTCAGCGTATTTTTTTTTTCTGTTACTTAAGTCTATAATTAAAATACACATAGATATTATTCACCTACTTCACAATCATCATATTTTTAGTCTATGATATGACTACAATATGTCATGTAGAATGTATGTATGTGTCATTCTTAACGTGGCAACAAGAATAATTTTAAAGAAATTATCAATTTATCACTCATAGTACGCTTCTTCTTGTTCGCTAAGTAGACTTCTTCGATTGGTTAACTAACACTCGGTTAAGAACAAGAGGGTGGGGGGCAGGGATTAGACGAGCAGCATGTCCCTGTGACCTACACCAGTTAGCTCTATTAATAATTGAATTAGATTATTAGTAAACGAAACTGCGCAATAGAGAACCATGACATTTCCGTTCTCAGCATATGACTCATACTCATGCAGCGTTTTTATCACCCAGAATAAATCGTCAAGTACTACATTAGTGGCAAAAGTTATACTGTTCTGAGATATATTAGACAGTGCTATGTACCTACATATATCTCAGGAATTGATGTTATCGAGGACAGCTATAGGCTTTTGGTCGTAGCGTGATGTTAATCACGCTACGACCAAAAGGAGCGGAGCATCAATGAAAAATGTTACAAAAACCGGAAACATTTACAAACACAGACGAAGTTGAGCGGTCAGCTAGTTATACATAGAAACACACAGACAAATGGACACAATTAATGTATTATCGAACACAGACAATTCCTGACGCTGCAGACGAATAATGCTCGACCGTCTGTGTTTTACATCACTTTCTCTAGGCCAGATTTTTTAACAACCGCTGCCTGGTTCTCTGATTTCTGTAAAGAACCTTTTGTAAAAATCTTCACTGGCGGAACTTTTGTGGAGCAATTTAATAATTTATTTAACGATGACTCCGATAAATTAGAACATCGAGTAATAAGCCTATTACTAGGAATAAAATCAGTCTAAGTATACATTTGACATTAAACTTAGGTTATCTAAGTTAGGATCGTAAGTGTATTCCATTTGACAATAGCTCGTACGTACTTATGCCTCGGCGATAGGAATTTGATACAAGAGAAGATAATTTTAAACATGGCGCGATCGTGCAGATCTCGCTTTAACGACTGGTATAAACTGGCTAGGGTATGTTCAACCATGTTAGGTATTAAATACTGCTTTTATGACTAAGTTTATTGTTGGTATCTACAGATTTAAAAGCCCTAAGACTAATGTTAGACTCAGATGTTGATTCGATCAATCTAGTGTATAACACACTAGATTGTTTTAAGTGAGTCCGGTTTTTTTAAATGTTTTTTCCATACACGGGATACCTCTCTTCATATGCTAAGGCTAACTTTAAGGGAGCCTTTTACTTGTTGTTTGTTATATTCAAGTATCTCTTTTAGTATTTCATTAAAAACAATACTAATTAAATGCCCGAAATAATGCCACTACATATTTCATTGGCTGTTTTTCTTCCCGTTCTAACTTTTATGGGATCATAGCTATGTCGTATCGAGTAACATACATACTGGAATTGACAACTTCTTTAACAAAGGTCGGTTAAAATTGTATAGGTACTGTTTTTAACAATACAACGATAAGAGATATTGTGAGCGGAACCGCTATCTAAAGCTTTAAGTATTTTTCTCGCAGTCATTCCATTTGAATAGCGATAACCCGATGACATCAATTGCTTCTATACACTGGTATCTGGGTATAATAACGTCTTTCAAACTAAATAATATTAGATAAGCGTAATATGAAATACATACGTTATTGCCTTGCTAAGTTTACTTGTTGTTTTGTCTGTAATGCTTCCGATAGAATCATTTTTTTTTTACTTTTTTTATACTATCAAATTGGAAAGGCAGACATCACGCCTGATAGTAAGCTGGGCTGATCCGCTTGGTGGTCGCCATAAACAGTCACTACAATAATAAAAAAGGGCTTCGGTACTAGTGCAATATAACGGCTTTTTTTGTGTACAAACTCAATTGGGCAGTTGTTGTTTGCGTGGTAAATTCTGCTGTGATGCTTCTACACATTTTATACATGTCCGTAAAGTACACAAATCTGTTTGTAAGTCACTACTCCAGTTCATTAAGGACAGGATTGAGGACTGAAACTTTAAAGAAACTTTTTTAACCGTGGACACAGGTAGTTATTGGTAGTATTTGCTTACGATGTTCGTGTTTAGCTTAGAACATTTAGCTTAGTAATAATCCTAATTTATAGCGCTTCATATTTGATTTAAGATCTCCACGAGCAGACTTGATATATTTTTTATATACCCATGTCTGCGTCAACGTGAAAGGCAGGGGTGTTTACTAATTTATTAGTTTATTACAGTCACATATTTCGCTAGCTATATTTATAATTTTGCATAACATAAAAGAATAACCCAATAACAATTTCCTCACCCGGTAATCAATCTCAGTTACTCACAGTTACAAACATAAGCGCCAACTCATGCAACTGGAAGAATGAAGCAGTCAGTGTACTATTAAATTTTTCTTAATAAATTGGTAATCGAGATAGCAGTAAGCCAGAAGAGATGTCTTCCAGACTTACTGCTATCTTGATTACCAAGGCATATTAGTCCAATTCAACCGCAGAGTAGTACATAAATAAAAATTATATATTTCCCTCAATAATTAAACACAATGGCGCTCAGACTAATATAAACATTAGAATCACAATTGTTTTGAATTGGAAATGGCTCAATCAGAATTGCAAATAGCCATTAATATAAATTCGGCAAATATTTGTTTACATTGCCGTGTTTAAAGAGAGGATGGGTGCGGATACAATACTGTTTATAAATAAATGCAAAACATTTACATATTTACTTATATGATTTACATTTAGTAGTAGAGGCTCGTGGCTAAGTGGTAACCGAGTAGGTTAGCACATTACAAGGTTAAGTAAGTTAGCCAAGTCAGTCTCTGGATGGGTGACCATTCTTGAAAGATTGAGACCCCTTCGTGTCTCGGAGAGCGTTAAGCCGTCGGTCCCGGTTGCCATATGAACATCTGTGGCATTCATTACGGGTAGTTTGAGAAAAAACAAAAAGTCTGACAACCTGGTCTAACTACAGAACTTCGATATCCCCTAGTACCTTTGTGGAGGTCTGATAGCAGTCGCTTCACGTAAAACATCGAATTTTAGCCGTATCGTAGTTACGACTAAAAGCCGACCCCATCGAATCAAGCTAATCGGGATACACTAGTACTAGTGTATCCCGATAATAATGTACAATAATTCTATTCATGTAATGTTGCTGTGTCATAAAAATAATTTTTCTAGTGCAAATAGCAATTGGAAAGTTAGCCACTTAAACCATCACGCTATTCCAACAGTTATGTAATTTACAATAAAAACGCGAATTTTCAGTCCAACGATATGATTTAAAGTATCCAACGATAGCGATACTAGGAGAGTGTCGAAATAAAATTGTTCAAATAGTCGCAACGACAACCAGTCGCGACGTGGAAACTTCGTACGACTAAGTAATTGCCATTTACAGTATGTCGTGAGAAAACTTCTCATCTGACTCATCGTGCATCTCGCGAAACGAGTTTTTTGCAGCGTCTTTGCGACAAAATGTACACTGCATGTTGCTAGTTAACCAACACCGTTTTTATTCTCTTTTTGATGTAGCTTCTTTTCCTTACTTAATAAAACCACTACCTTCGTTGTTACAAGTGTTCCGACTTATTTACTTTTTCTCTTTGCTACGTGTAGTTCTCCAAGGAATAGCCTCTGCAAATGGATTCTACTCATTAATTATAAAATTTATTCCATTCTCGGTTCAGTTGGCTTGTTTTCCTGCTCCGTGTAACCCCGTCTTGGGCTCACAGTTGTTTTACAAAGTACCGTTGCGATAAACAAAAGAAACATCGCTCACTTGCAGAATCTCATCAACAAAGCGACCGCATAAATTGTCTAGCTAGGACCTTTTGAAACGAGTCGCTTTCGCGGTCATGTCTAGTTCGCTACGGCCACGTCGGCTTACGTCCTGTCGCTGACACACCATTCTCGGGCAAAAACAACGTGCCTCCACAATAGTACAATAGGTTGCTGAGCTGAGCGATTTGCTCCCCCCTCCCGATCACCGCCTCACCCCCACAGTCGCCACTTGTATGACTCAGCAGCAAGCTTTAGATCAAATTCGACGTCGCACGATTCAAGTGGCATGTTTTTATCAGTAAATAGCCGTTTTTTGACGGTTATAGCGACGCTAGAAAAGATAAAGGTGAAACGTGGTTAGGAATAAATTACAGACGAGTAGTCGAAGAAAGTTATTTTATTGTTTTAATAAAAGTTAAGGAAAGAGTTTAAGGAATGCTCTCAGCCTTCAAGGCAAACTTTCTTGAGGTTTCGTCCGAGCGTATCTATGCGAGAATTGTTTTGGAAAGTATAATAAAAACGGTGAATTGTTAAAAGTTGAAGCACAACCGAGAGTTAGGGCGGGTTGGAAAAATAAAATGTAACAGAGGAATGAAAATGGCATATCATTGAAGCGGCAGTACAACTAATCTGTTGCCGTGAAGGTATGTCATTTTGTTTAAAAAAATTACCATAACAAAGGACGCGAAAGGTGAATAACACCGGTCGGAACGGAAACGCAGCCGCGCCGCCGGCTTCCGATACGAAACGGAATCCAATTAGCCATCCCATCTCGTCGGCTTTCATTAAACGGCCGAATGACCAGCAATAGTAAAAAAAAATACATGTGAAGTGCTTTTTGAAATGAGCTTACACAAGACGTCATTAAATATATTATAATAGTCACCATGCGGTATAAAGCATGTGTTTAATTACGTAGTGTAGGTAATAAACAATGGTAAAAAGAGCAGGTTGAGGATGTAACCAACTGTGAGTACCTAACTGCAAATGTAAGTTTGTAGTTGCTTTTCTCCCCTCCACTTACGGATTTTGTACTCAACTTGTGCATTGAGGATCTTCCTACTAGCTAAAACTTATGGCTAAACTAGGTCAAAATGTGGACTTTCAAAATTACTGGGTTTAACGATAATGTTTCATTGTTTATACCGACAACCTTATTTTTTTTATTAATAAGATAACTGATTTTATTACTTGATTTTAATTTCAACCTAATGTTTGACTCAGTTCCTAAGTAAATGGGTTTTAAATGGTCAGGCAGGACGAACGTAAAACGAAATGATCCTATAAGATTCTGCTTTTAATTTTTGAGTTGACCTTGACTATTGTTTATTGTTCAGAATGAGAATGAAAATACATTAAAAACAAAACAAACCTTCTTCAATTCTAGTAAATGAAAAGCGATAAATTCAACAAATCGTTTACGTACGTACCACCTGCGTCCTACAACGAGACAAATTATTCAAAACGCGTTTGTGGAATACAAATGTCTCGGAAACTTCATTAAAAATGATTATATAGAACGAGAGCTACAACTTTTCCTGAAGATAAAACTGTAAGCCATGGGAACACTAAATTGAGACATAAATTGAACATTATGGCGGCACGTACAGTCGCAATAAACAGTATGATCGTGTCCAAATGGATAATACAGAATGTTTATATTGCGATGGTAATACCTATCTTATTGTCTGCATACGCTAGTTAACGCCCACTTATAGTATTTTAGTACACACGTATGTATGTAATTTGAGGCGTCAAAATATTATGTGTGCGCGGCTTGTGACGTTTGTAAAACTGTGTCGACTAATGTGTTAAAAATAGTTTGAGGAAGTAACATTCAATAATTATTAGTGAATGATTAGATATGCGGGTATGTAATAATTAGATATGAAAGTTATGCAATACGAAGAGATGAGGATAGCAGAGGTGTACTGGAGACCCAAAGATTCTACCGGGCAAGTTTCTAAATTGCAGCATACGCGCTGCGGCACTGATTTTTTCTGAAAAGGAATTGGTTCCAGGTACTCACTTCTCACAGAGAAACATAATTAGATCTATATGTAACGGTTTCCATTGTAGTACATTAAATTTTCGGTGATTTCAATGTCGAAGTCCTGTCCAAATTTGGTAACACTTCGATGTTTTGATAATGTTCTTCTCACTCACATTAGAGACTTCGTGCAATTTGTATTTTTAGACGTTAAAATATTAAAGCAGTCGCGCCCACGACCTGAAGAGCGGCGAATAGAACAACTCAAAATACATTTTCATATGTTGCTACACTAATAATATAACATACCTACATGTTATTTCACTTTTGGGCCTATCGTTTTATTTATAAATAGACGTTAATAAAAGGCATAATGTGGCAATTAAAACTACATGTAATTAATATAATATAATAATAATAATAACTTTACACATCTCACACACGGCCGTCTGATCCCAAACTAGGCAGAGCCTGTACTATGGTAACCAGACTGCTGACAAACATACTTAAATATTTCTAAATACATATTATAGATAAATTACACCCAGACACAGAACAAATAATCGTGCTCATCACACAAATATTTGTCCTGGGTGGGAATCGAACCCACGACCTCTGGGCTCTGTACTCAAGAAACATTTTTTTGACTTCTGTGTACTTTCGTTACTGGTGTTAAATTGATTACATTACTACAGTGTATGAGACTGCCTCGCCGAGGTCGCGAGTTCGATTCCCGGTCAGTGCATATATTTGTATGCATGAATATGTCTATTTACATTGGTCTGGGTGTTACTATATATATTATGTGTGTATTTACCAAAAAAAAAAGTATCAATGTATGTTTATCCGTGTTCTCGAACCCAATGAAAAAGCTCTGCTTAGTTTCGGTCTAGATAGCGATGTAATATGTTCCAGGATATTATTTCAATGTCACTAATAAAATTCTTTGTATCACATGGTATTATGAAACAACATCAAAAGCATGAAATATATTGAGCTTATAATATCCGATGAAAGACCAATAACTTCAAAACATATTTGAAAGATGTCGGCGTCTTAATATCTTTCAAATACATATACGTCAACGTGTAACGATCTGTTAATGAGAAACGTTTCTCTGAAAAATGTCATAAATTTCGTAAAATCATATTATTTGCGTGTTTACCCAACCCTCAATATAGATCAAAGCGGCACAAATAATAAAGAGGCTTGATAAGCAAGTTACTGAGGGGACAAAACGAGGTCGTATCTCAAATCTTGGGTCGATATACCAGCAGTTAGACATTCGAGAACCCTGGAGGGAACAATCTCGGACGACCGCCCCCTGCTTTTGTGTCAAAATCACATTAGCTATTGTTCGTCGAACCTTTGTCGACATTGAAGGCTAAATTAAATGTACTCACTCTCCTAATATTAACTGCTATTATATATATAATATTGTTAAGATCACATAAAAGTCTTGTAAAATTGTTACAATTGACTACTCCAAAGAAATTATAGGGGATTATGTTATCAAAGCTTCAACAATTCTAGACTCACTTGCTTGGCACAACTACAGCCGTTTCCTGTGTGCATTAAAACTTTTTTATCTCCTGGAGTTCATTGTAGAGTTTTCGAGTATAAACGAAGTTGTTGGTATTATATTGTTAAGTTTTTGAAGATAAGCCAAAATGCTTCAAGCATATGTTTGGCTCATCGCTGAACCGGACCGGACATTTTCGTTGAAAATGTTTTCATACATACATGTATATGTATGAAAGTATTCACGCATTTATCCCCAAAGGAGTAGACAGAGGTGTATTAAACGACCACATTTTGTCAACTATAATTTGGTTCCAATCATGTAATAGGAAGCCAGCCGATTGCCGTCAACCGTGCACTTTGGGAATTAAAGATGGGCAAATTATACATACATAACATTGAACGGCAATGCAAGGACAAGGATATTACTTATACCTACGTGTAAGTGATATCTCGAGCAAGTCAGGGTAACTCGAAATAGAAGTTGTGGAGCCAGTCCAGCACAGTTAAAATGTTTAGAGTGATATAGTACTGTATTGATAATAATGAAAAAGTTATAGCGCGAAGTAGTTAACATGCAGAATTCGATTCGATTTAGAATGGGCAAATACTTTCACCCTATTCAAGGTAAACAGACATCTTTATAATAATATTATTAAAAAGAAACAGTAGCTGCCAGGTAATGTTTTTTTTACTTAAACGTTACTCCGCGTTTACATTTTTAAATACTTATATTGTTACCTTGTTTCCTTCTTCACTAGACGTACATCGATCTCTTCAAGAATCTACTACGTAACGAAATATCGATAGTAACTTATAAGAATGACACACAAGATAATGTATCTGATTATGATTGATTTTTTTGCATTATTTATATTTAATTGAAATGAAAACTTGTATCGATTTTTCATAAACCTCCTGTGAATTCCATGCCTTGAAGCGAATAACAGAGCATAGTTACATTGTATGAAACGTCAGCTACCCCTTACCGCAATAATAAAGTAAGGTGAAATTTGAATGGAAATGAAATTGTCTCGTGCAAAATTACTTGCGTTATAAATGTCACTCAATCGCTTTTACACGCTGTTGAATACACTATAGTGCCAAACAGTTCTTATTTGTGCCACAACTTCGAGAAGTTGACTGTCTAACCCTTCAATCAATCGTCAATAATGCTATACATTATATATAAGTACTCATACGTCTTATGTCCTTTTAACTAAACTCACGCATCGCTGTATGTTTTTTTTTCGTTTGTTTGAATTTGTTTTATATTTAATTCTAGGATATTAATTGTTTATTTTATTTATTTTACTATGAAAATTTAATAATAAAAATTACAAGTAATTTTTTATATTTCCTTTCGAGTTTAGCACAAATATAACGAAGATGATTTTTTATAAATTTAAAAAGTAATCAAATTTCAGTAAAGAATCAAAATGAAGCAACGGAGAGGAAAATTTGTGCCTCCCTCGTTTAATATTACCACAGAATATTAAAAGGTCCAATTTATTATCATTCTCAACGTGATTTCCCAACAGTTAATGAAATGCAAACGTGATGAGAGTTTATTTGATAAAAACGAAATTATTAAGTTCGTTACGAATCACGGACGCTTCGTACAATCAATATGATATCTTTTCGACAATAATACATAAAGCCGGTAATAAACATCATAAAAATTGTAATTACCAAAATAACAATTTTAATAGGTCGATCAGCAAATAGGGTGGTGTACCCACATTACTGGGCGAGGATTTGTGGTGTAATGAAGATAATTAACGACCAGATTTACAAAGTTATATAGTTCTTGGATGATTTCAACATAATTTTGATCCCAACGTAGTAAATTTTGCACTTTAATCATCAACTTTTTTACTTTATAATTGATATTTACTTCCTGCCTCAATTAAAATTTGGATCGGCTTCAGATTATAACCCATAATCCTTATAAGCTGACAAATAAACTCATCTTAGCAACGACTGTTTAGTTATATGTATGGCTGTGGTTGCTTGTTATGCCAAGGTGCCATTACGTTACACGTGGCCCTTTTTTTAAGACCAAGTTGTCAAACAAGCCACAGCACGCCCTATATTTAGCGGTTTGTATAGGCACTAGCCAATAGTTGCCAAAACTACATGGAGGGAACCTATGACCAGAAACACTATATGTATATACCAGAAGTGCTAGTAAATCGTTCTGTAAAGGCAGGCGATCTTTTGTAGTTTAAAGTATGTAATATATTTACTTATCTATCAAATGATTTTGATGAAATCAAAACTTGATAACTATAACGGCCGTAATAGGTATGAATTATAGTGATTTAACAATTTATTATAAATTAAGTACCTCATTATAAATATTTTAGATATATAATATACATTATTTACAGAAGTATACCTGATGTTATACAAACATTTGTGTTTCATCAGTATTATAAAGCTGAAGAGTTCGTTTGTTTCTTTGTTTGGTTGATAATCTGAGGACTACTGATTCGAATTGAAAAATTCTTATAGTGTTGGATAGCCCATTTATCGAGCAAGGTTATAGGCTATGCAACATCGCGCTACGGCCAATAGAAGCAGCGCAGTGACCATAAACGCCTGTGAAACTGCGGGGATGGATGGCTAGTAACTACTATATAACTTTATATCTTTTAGTTTATGATTCATAGATGTATTAAATAAGATAACACTACATTTAAAGAACCTCGCAACAACAACATAACAATAATATTTTGAGTCATATTACAAGACGTTATCTAGACCCAAATTAAACATAACTTGTACTAAGAGTTTCTAGAACACTAATTAACACAAATACAAAGAGACTCTTTCTTGCTCTAAAATATTTGTACTAAACCGTCCCACTTTGCTTCGAACTCGCGCCCCTTAACGTGGCAGTCAAATGCTAGACAGCAAAGTAACAAAATGAATAGCTATCTTCAATGAGCCGCGATAAATGTATTCTTGAGTCCTCTTACGAATACAAATGATAACAGTTGTATTTTTTCGAAGCGACAATCTCTTTGATAATTCGTTAGTAAAACGTTTCACATACACATTGCGTTTGGAGCGTATTTAATGTGTGTCATTTATATACACACACTGAGTGTTGATAAAGCGGCATGGTCGTGTCATGGAAATATCCTAGTTTCTAGCTCAAGGCGGATTACAAATTAATAGGATAGTGCTTTTGTTTCAATAAATACAATATTGCTATGAACATGTCAACTTTTTCGAAGTTACAGCCAATTTTTAACCCCCGACGCAAAAACGACGGGATGTTATAAGTTTGACGTTTCTGTGTGCGTGTGTCTGTCTGTGGCATCGTACCTCCGCAACGGATGAACCGATTTTATTTTGTTTTTTTTTGTTTAAAAGGTGAATTAGTCGGGAGTGTTCTTAGATATAATTCAAGAAAATCTGTTCAGCCGTTTGAAGATCATCAGCTCTTTTGTAATCGTTTTTTTGAGTCAGGGGTTTTTTAAATTGTAAGTTTAAGTAAACTTTACTGAAATATAGGAGGTTGTTAAGTCTCGAACTGTGACTTTCAGTTTAAGATGGATTGAAGCACGAAAATGATCTTTAATGACATCATATAATTAAGTAGCTCTTAAGTATTCGGTTACTAATCTCTTATTCTAAACCACCCGTACTTAAGATTGATTCGTACGTCGTGAGGGCAAACATGAACAAACTACATTTAGAGAATTTTTGTGCCTTACTAAAAATCAATAATCACCAAGGATGTAGGGGCACAGCACAGTTGCACTCTTATTAAGAAAGGTTCTTCAACTTGCATAAGATTCTTTTTAAGGTATAGGGGGCAAACGAGCAGACGTGTCACTTGATGGTAACGCCCAAGGACACCTGCAGCTCAAGAGTCACAAGTGCGTTGCCGGCCTTTAAGGTGGGAGTGGTGACCTCACTCACTCGACTCACTGACTCAACGAAAGCTTCTGCCCGGTTTTCTGTGAGGCCGTGGTAAAACTCCGGTCGAGCCGACCCATACGAAGCATAACGCTCCCACGGGAAAAATGCTATTTTGCTGCTTATAATATAAAAAAGGGTAAAATAGCCCTGCCCATTAACTATTCAGAAAACCTAGTTTGTAATCATCCCTACAAATATAATCTAATTTAAAATATTACTTCAACCATTTCGTCAACGAACACCAACTAATTTGACCATAATGTTCTTTCATATCAAATCAATTAGGGATTTCGGTGTACTCTGACTCATGCGTATTTATCACTGATGAGTCAGATTAAATGAAATAAAAATGTAGTAATTGAGTATCTAGATAATACGAGTATATTCAACAGTATTTCAAGTAGTTAGGGTAGACAAAAAAGTTAAATGTATAGTTGTGTAGTAGTAGTGAGTAGTTGACGGTTTTAACGGTTAATATTTAATAGTACTTTAAAAATCCTGGTTCTTATTTGGGGGATAAATGATAAATGTAACAAGCAACCCGCCCCGGCTTCGCACGGGTAGCAGAGCATATTATTTTGATTTTTCCGACATCTTCAACAATCATCGTCACATTTCAGACGTTTTATACAAAACCTTAACAAATTATACACCGAAACCTTCCTCATTAATCACTCTGTTTATTGTTGAAAACCGCATGAAAATCCGATCAGTAGTATTTTAGTTTATCGCGAACAGACAGACAGACGCCACGGGGGACTTTAGTTTTATAATATGTAGTGATTATCCTAAGCTTTAATTAATGTATTTTTTATGTATATATAGATTTTAAAATAATGGTGATAAAACGATAGATCCGCACATCAATAGTAAATCGAGATAATTGAGGACTGTACCTACTGTTACTTTTACTGCTGTAATTCTCTGAAAGCTAGCTAAGAAAGAAGATTAGCTTCTACTAATGACGTAACAACGAATGAAAAACCTCACCACGTCCACACATATGTACCTACCTACATATAATTAGTGCAAAATATAATGAATTGCAAATCAGAATAGCATTCATTATTACGTATAAATTAATGTTACTTTTATTGTTAATTGTCATTTCCATAATGTATTTATATGAATATCTACAGTTTATGGTTAGTTCAATTAAATTGACACGTATGGCGTAGTATTTCAGCGGTCCCTTCCTACCACCGGCCGAATATTATGGGATCGATCCCCATATACAATTATTGTTTACAGAAAGTTGTTGTGAGTTTGGCTGAACTTTATGCCCGTCATTGAATGTATGCAAAGTTTTACGCGACAAAAGCACCTAAACGTGTCGCGCTAAACTTTCCTAGTACGAAAAATAAATATCCGTTTTAATAAACTTAACCTATCGTAACTTAACCGGTAAAAATAACTAAAATAATTTATTAAATTCACGTTATATAAATATTTGTTAAAGGGCCCTTTCTTGCTTATATAAAATGATAATCAACTATACTACAGGTACAAGCCGTACAAGTTAATTAAAACCTAGTTGGTTCCTTCCTAAAATGTAATATCACTTTTTACGTGTTTTTTTTTTTTATAAATAGCACAGATCATTCCTTTCAATATCCCACAATGCGTTACATTTCTTTCATCCATATAATCTACTAGCAGCGCCCCGCGGTCTCACCCGCGTAAGTCCCGATCCCGTGGGAATATCGGGATAAAAATTAGCCTATATGTTAATCCAGGTCTCCAGCTATCTACATACTACTTGATCGCCCGTTTCATCGCAGCAATCGGTTCAGTAGTTTTGGCGTGAAAGAGTAACAAACATCCATACCATACTCACAAACTTTCACGTTTATAATATTAGTAGGATACTTATAATAATGTAGGTAACATTACACATCCAGTATTCAATATTAATCTTAAATTTAAGTAACCAATACTAACACATTAATGTAGTAGTTCGTCGACATTGAAAACAAATCAATATATCATGAAGAAATTATAAAATTATGATCGGGAAAAACCCAGATGTCTTATAAATTTACATCTCACGAATCGAATTGAGCTGTTTTCATTGGCACGTAAAAAACTGCAAGTCTCCGTTGTATAATTATGCGCATACATTATTACCGGCGACGAGACACCGCGTTTGTTAAAAGACATTTGTATTATTTAAGTTCTTGATAGTGTTTTCACTAGCGAATAGAGCGATACGTCAGTATTATAGACCGTTATCCCGAGTTGTGTCAATAAGATTTGAATTTGTAAGCAGATATTGTGAAATACATATAGCACGTTTATACTTGATAGAATTTCAATGAGAGGAATGATAAGCGGGAAACTCACTATACTGTTACACTGTTGATAAGGGTTACTATAAACTTCATTGTTAAAATATATATAAGTACCTACTCATCATAAATTATGAATTTAAGTACTGGTTCCTGGTATTGATGTAGTGTTTTGTTGATAAGTAAGGTGTCGGACCTCCTTGAGCACCCCTGGAATTCTATAGGATGATCAAGGTACAAGTGAAACGACTGCTATTGAATGTTTAAAGGAACTGGTAACCAATAACAAGTGCCATAAAATACAAAAGATATGGTCTAAGACCAATTGTACGTGAATGTTATGCGATATATAGACAATATGAAACCATCTTTTGGTGTCATGATGTCTATGCAGTCGAATAAAGAATCTTCTCTATTTTTGAAACTGGTTAAATACCATTAACCATTAGTTGAGAATAAAATATTAAAGACTAGCAGCGCCCCGCGGTTTCACCCGTGTAAGACCCGATTCCGTGGGAATATCGGGATAAAAAGTAGCCTATATGTTAATCCAGGTCCTCCAGCTATCTACATACCAAGTTTCATCGCAATCGGTTCAGTACTTTTGGCGTGAAAAAGTAACAAACATCCATCCATCCAAACTATCACATATTAGTGGGATTTAAATCTTTAAATAGACTACTTTATTAGTGAAAGAAGAAAGAAAGAAAGAAAAATTATTTATTGCTAAGTGACGTTTAGAAAGGGCTTACAGTACAACGTGATAAAACATTTTAAAAAAATAACAAAAAAAAAATGAAAAAAATACAAATAAAAATTAAGTGTCTACAAACACATGGATATTTTTCTTATCAACACAGAATTGGTATGCCCTATAATAGTTTTGAAAGCAAAGTTGCGTAATGATGTGTAAGTGACATAGAAATGGTCGATACAGAAAATGGGTCACAAAAGACATTTAGAGGAAGGGACAGCAATGCATTATTTAACTGTAATATTCAAACTACCCCTCACGTAATTATTGTATTTCATGTAGGGGGACGTTAACGGTCGTAGTTCAGTTATTGTTCAAAAGAATAAATACATATTACTTATTTACTTTTATGCAGCAATATTTTTCCGTGTCATTTGCATTTTATTAATTATACACCATTGAGTCATTTACAACGTGTTTTGTATTAATTCAAGTATATAGAACACCGATTAACATATTATACAAAAGTTTAAATGTATAAAAAAGGTTTAAATTTATTTTATCACTCTCTAGAGAACGTAGATGTTAGTCACTTCAGTCGAACTGATAAGCAACACGTGTAGACGATATATATATTCATAGTATTCATACTACATTCACTCTTATATAATATTACGACCAATCGCTAACAATAGATACATTTTCTAATCCAAATAACTAAAATATGTAAATCATTACGTATTGTATTTGCCACATACGTATATCATTAAATAGTTGCATAATATGTATATTATGCAACTATTTAATGATATACGTATGTATATATATTATATACACATAAATATGTATATTATATACACATAAATTACAGAGTTATACAAGCGAACGATAAACATTATCGAAACCATAAAAGTTCACATGAAACCGCAATATAAAAACGTATTCTGGATTAAAAGAAAAAGAGTTTTGAAGACACCTTTTCACGGCCTCGGGCGAAGAAACAAAGCTAAATAAAATGGAGACGATGATTGTAGCCGAGTATTTAAAAGGAACGCGCAATCGATTGCCGATCGACAACCCGCCAGGCCGGTCGTGTGGCGAGAATGTGTACGTACGAATGTGTGCTGTGTATATGTACAGAGCCACACTACCAACTAACGGATGTGGTCTGTCCGTCCGTCTATTTACCTAGAAGTATCTAAGCGAGCTCCATGGATGTCATATAAACGATTTATAATATACACTAGAACGTCGAAAAATTACTAGGAGAATTCTGGTGTAACGGTACGCTGGGCAAGCGGAAAAAAGTGTACGATCTAATTAGGACTGCACGGATGACGCAATGGTTTAAGTGGTCACCTCGCCACTGCGACGCGCCGAGTGTTGTGGGTTCAAATCCCACATGGGACAAAAATTTGTGTGATCCACAAATAGTTATCCGGAGTTTGGGTGTTCTTTGTACCCATTGTTTGAATGTTTGTGAAGCTACACAGGAATATTCCTAATGCGGAAGTTGTTTTTTTATACAAAAATAAATAACCGGCAATGTCATTATTGTATGCTCTAGGGCGTCTATTACGTCGGTTTTCAAGATTGATTGACTGATGATGGTTGCATGATATTCGATTGCACAAAATATGGATATTTTAATTTTTACATCATGGAACCATGAGTTATGGGTTTTGGAGTTGAGTGACGCTTGCATGATCGTGTAATGGACGCCTAAGGAAACAAAGAACATCTTTCTTAACTATGAAACATGTTTTCGAAACCTCATTCATTAATGGAGAACCCAAACTTGTTAACTCACATAGCAAGTTACAGTATTCATAACTAAGACTAACTTTATCATCTTCACAAAATTGATGCGAAAACAACTACCAATTCCGTAGAAACTTAACTTGTTAAGCAATCGCCAACCCTAGAACGCGAAGGCAAGTCGAGCGGAGTTACTCCGTCGTTATCTACACTTGCTAGTTAGATATAAGAGCAGACTGACTATACCTAGTTACTTCTTGACATAGCGTGTAAGATAGGTCGAGGCGAACCGATGCGCTACACTACGTCCTCTTGCCTTTGTTTACGACCCCACTACAGCTACTAACATACGTATATGTTGCTATGCGCGTTATACATCTACGGCCAAGTAGAGTGCCAACGATTTCGATGCCACACATTATTCATTTAGGTGTTCGTACGCTCGTTGAATATAGATGTGTCATTTTTGGAAAATCTATTGCTTTATTTTAGAACTCCTTTATTACATAAAACCGGTTTGCGTGCTATGTATGAATCGGTTTGCGGCTATGTGTCTGATGGAGTTTGAAACTCGAACAAGGTGGTTATTATTCTCATCTCTAAAGGAAATGAATTTGCATTCAACATTTTATATAGTATGTGTACGTGTTTTATTATAGTTGGTGTATTCGTCAAGCTATAACGTTACGATATAGCATCTTTACGACTGCGTAGTAACAGTGTAAGTATGACGTGTCTGGGGAATGTTTGATATCTACACGTATGTAAAGATCAGTAAGATAACACAATGACTGTCAATGTGCTTATTACTTGAGTACCATTAGAGCAATTTACCGATTATTTTTTTCTTTTATTATCCTGCTGACTGATGACTTATTGTCACAGAGTATAGTTGGTTGTGACCAAATACTAGTTAACACATAAAACATATATTTACAATTCGTTGTGAAATCGTTTGTAAATACGAAATGTGTGTAGCGATAAAACCATTTGATTCAAAGGATATCAAAAATGTTCATAGTATACCAGAAACCGCAAAGTAGAATTTATTGGAAAGAAAAACTTTTCTATTGAATTGAGAAAAGCAATAAATCCAAGGAGAACTTCTTTCATCAAAATTATCAAAACTCGAACCAATGAAAACATGATCCAACATTCGACATTTTATTGAAAATAAAAACGAGAAAGCAAACTTCTCACAAACAAATTAATGAAACTTGTTAAGAATTCAAACAAAAGCAAAGCTCGATGGTGTACAAACGAAAAAGCTAAATAGGTAAATAATGAAAGGTGAAAACTTTCAAATGAAATCCATTCAAACTTTTTACCAAACACAAACTTAGTTGAGTGAGAACTGTGGGGCACTAATTTAACTTTTGTTGAAGGGACATGAACAATGCTCAACCAACCAATGGTTTAACATACTTGTAAGCACAACTTGAGGTTTACAATTCATAATGCTTTCAACTTTGTTAGGCAGACATTAATCCACAACATAATAAATAATATTGGCAAATTCATCCAAATCTTTTTAGCCATTTCAGCATAAGAGAATAACATACTACACTTATGAATACACACTAAATAAAATTCTTATTATTAATATACTAGTGTGATAAAAGAAAATGAACATAGGTACAGTTCAAATTATCTGACTCAACCTACATATCAAAGGTTTTGTCACTAATAAAATATGTTAAAAAATACAGTTTTCATCTCTCAGTAATGATTAGTGAGCTTGAGTGCTATGGTGCAAATCGACAGAAGCATTTGTTCCGTAGAAGTAGAAGACAATATAGATTGTTTAAATAGTAATTTAACACTTTTATTATCTTTTTTTAAATATCTTTATGCCTGTGTATTCCATCAAGCATGGAAAGGTGTGTAAGAGACAGAGGTTACCCTTTACAAAATCTTAAAAATAACAAACAAAAATAAATTTCTTTGACACTTAATCAAACTTTCTAGAGCACTGTACACACTTTCTTACTTCTTTCTACACTTTCTTAGAATACTGTGTCTGTCTTTAGTATGTGTAACTTCTCTGCTATAAATTAAGCAATCTGCAAATTTTTTCTTTATTTTGCAATATTTTACTAAAATTGTTCAGGAGTTATAGTTCTAAAATGTAAAGTATTAATGTTAGATTATCTGGTTATAAGCCCACTTACAGACAAGTTCTAAGACCTTGTCTTAATATAGGAGAATATGATTTGAATGAAACCTTTTTGTTGAGGACCTGTTTGAAATACATTTCTTTGTTATTTCTAATGTGGTAGACAAGTCTATAGTAAATAACTCTTCTTTAAATGACTCCTGATAAGTGTTTTGAAAATTCTATATCTTTAAAGGACATAAATAAGTATTGAATAATCTAGTAAAATTTTCCCGCTTCAAACTCAATGTTGGAAGACCACTGTGGAGTTAATTGTTGGTCACAAATCAAGGGGTGTTTACCCCAGTCCTGCAGTTAGAGTGGTATCTGGTGGTGTTTTCTTATAGTATATGGTAATCTTCTCATCTAAACAGTTTCTATCTTAAGCCTAATTAAGGGATTAGACTGATAAACTATTACTTGTTTTGTAGAAATGTGTTTTTTATAAGAGCAGATCTCCATTTTCATAATAAAAGCCGTTGCTCAGGGTAGATATTTCTTAACAGTACCTCTTCCTTTGAAGAATTTTAGGAGAATTCATAAGTTTTTTTGACAATTAGCAATAATTTGGGTAGCTATGAAAATACTAAAATCTAGATTAACTTAATGATCGGAGGCAAATAAAGGTCAGACATTTTCTGTACATCTAAACCAGTTTTAATTAGTTTTTATCAGCCAAATTATAGATATAACCTAAACCAATAATGATTGTGAAAAGTAAGATACTATGAACTCACGTATCTATAGGTAGGTTATCAATTTGAAATGTTTTTAAATTACTACAAGATCAAAGGTTTGTTCTAAGCAAAAATCCAATTCAAATTTAAATTTTCGTAATTAATTAACACAAATTACACCATCTACGAAGATATACAAATTATCTTCACCTATAACAGATAATTCAGTGAATTGCCCTAAACCGCAGTTGACCAATAGTTTAGTGTTATTACCTGAGGCGAATAGTAAATCTTGTGAATTGCATCTTTACTAGAATCTATAACTGAAGTGATTAATATAGCAACAAGTTACGATTTATCTTATAAACAGCTCAGACTGACTCACCGTTAGACCGTCGGTCTATTCCTTGTAACGGAATAATGAACTATACGAATGTGGATTTCGGCAAGCTCAACCGAATTCACCTCGCACAGTATCCAAGAACTAGGGTCAGTACCGTTACGAGCACATGTTGGTAACTTTTCAAAAACGAAAAACTAATCATAACCAAAATTTATTTGTTGAATTTTAGTCTGTAGGATTCTAGAAACAACCAATTTAGTGTTAACACGTTTTCTCACGCGATCAAGAGGTGACGCGTCGGCGTCGCCGCGAGAATAATGTCGTCGGCCGCCAGCCACCGCTACAGTAAAGCAATCACCGCGCTGCTAGAACCGCATCAATGACGCTATCACATTTTTGCCAATTACTATCTAACGTTGCAATTACGGCATTTTATAATCACTCCCGCACTTTTATCGCACTGAAACTATTTTGTTATTAGTAAATATATAGAAACTCACCGTAAATAAGCCGATTCCAACAACAAAGAGTCACCAGCCACGCGCTCCAATTATAGGGCACACACAAATCACGAAAGCACAAGTAGATGAAGCAATATAACTTCACAATAAAAGTTAGTTATATCCACAGTTAGTGTGTAAAGTCAAATTGAACTAAGTTTCCCAGGTTTTCGTGGGTACATTCACTGAACCGAGAAAGTATACCGTGAAGCACCGCCAGCTACATACAAAATGGCGGATTTGCGTAATGAAAGTGACGCGCTGACGCGCCGAAAACGCATGGCCAAAAAATTGTCAATGCCCCCAAAGTTCTGACAGTTGCTTTTATAATTTTGTTTGTTTCCGTAATATGGTAGGTAATCAGTATACTATACGGAAAAAAATAAGTATAGTTCTAATATTCAACTTTAAGCTGATAAAGAAACGATATTATTCTATAGTATCCTCATATCAACGTTTATATTCATATTGCGTTTTATACATTATTAAGAAGATATAAAATAAGATGATATTCTGCTACACCTGATACGAGTTATTAGTTCTTAAATATCAATCACTTTTTTGCTGTAATTCAAACTGGGTATTTAGATTTAAAAAAATTACTTTGTCTATGTTACAGTCCGTTCAAAAACTAAGACCTAAAATTTTACTTCAAGTGTTATCAAGAAATAAGGTGAGAATTTTAATAGAGCAAGTCTGCCTATTTTGTAATAAGATAAGATTTTCAGTTAAGTGGATCTATAAAAATACAGAAATGATTAAATAATAAGGTAAGTACCAGTAATTTAATTTTTGTCTCAATTTTTAAGTTTGTAGATAATACATTTGAACTTACGTAACTTTCGAACTACAAGGCATAATTATATAGCTATCCCGCTTATGTACGCTTGAAAAGATAGAGATAAAGTAATGACTCTGGATTTTGTAAGTTTTTCATACGATACGTGTTCATCTTAACCAGGTTTGTGTATTTTTCTATATTTTGATCTCTGTAATGTAGCTATTATAATAAACAAATATAGTTCCTCATTTTAATAAATTTACCTTTGTTTTGATGCAAGATATTACACGATACGATAATTATGCGTGTTGGTATAACATAACTACGTATGTTTCGCATAATAATTCATTGTTCAATCAGCTGAGTTTTGTTTTCATTCCAAAGGTTCCCACGAGCGTATTATTAGAGTCTAAGTGTAAAAGGTTGGTTGAATAAAAGATATCAAACTGGAGGGCGATACGAGAAGTAAAATGAACGAGTTGAAGTCTCTGGAACATGCGACACTGAAGGTAAATAGTTAGCCATGTTACCTTTAACACTTATCCTGAATGATAATATTTATCATCACATTATTTACATAATTAAGTTATTAAATAATATTTTATTGTAAATTTTTCGGTTTTGTGGTCATTATGACTTAAAATTAGATTTGATATCTGTGAACTTAATAAACCATTTTTGTGTTTGCTGATGTATTACTGAAATAAAACCAGAGTTATGGTTTTTTTTTGTTATTTGAGTAACTCCAACAGTTTTTTGACTAACTATATTAAAGGAGAAATGAAGGCTTTTAAACTTTTTAATTTGATTACATATTGCTAATAATAAATTATAATAATAACTTGACACATCACACACACAGCCATCTGTATAAGTAATAATCTGTATAAGTATTTAGTAATCTGCCTAGTTTGGGATGTCTGATCCCAAACTAGGCAGATTACTAAATACTTATACAGATTATTACTTATACAGATGGCCATGTGTGAGATGTGTGGACTGAAGTATTATTAGGTATATTGTGATAATGTCCCCTGGAGTTGCAAGTATGTATGTATGTAGTTATATATGAGAACTAATTGTGTTTAAGACATTGTTTTTATTAAATTAGGTGTGAGTGAAATGATGCAAGTTAACCTAATAAGAGCCAGTATCACTGAAGACTACTTTTAAATATGTCTAGAGCAGAACAATGGTCAAAATATCATTGTTTTGTTTATGAAGTTATAAAAATAAGTATGATTGTTAGCTACCTATAAATAACAAAATCATCGTCATCCAGATGTTTGTATGGCAGCGGGACCGACGGTTTAACATGCTCTCCGAGGCACGGAGGGGTCTCAATGTGTTAAGAATGGTCACCCATCCTAGACTGACCTGGTTAGCATTACTTAACTTTGTAATGTGTTAACCTACTCAGTTACCACTTAGCCACGAGCCCCTCCTATAAATAACAAAATATTTTAGGATATATAAACAGCATATGTGGCAGAAAAATTATGAAAGTAGAATAAATGCTCTTGAGTTGAAATTACTGCGAAGTATGTGCAGAGTAAGATTAGTTGACAGAAAGAGGAATGTAGATATTCAGGTGCAGAGTGGCTCTGAAACGAGGATGTAGTGGCGAAAATTGAAAAGGGTGTGTTGAGGTGGTATGGGCACATGGAAAGAATGAGTGCAGAACTAATGCCATAACAAGTATTGTATAAGATGAATATAGATGGCAGATAGGGGTCGACATGCAGAACATATCTGATCAATTTGGGGATGTTCTGAAGAAAGGGCAAATCAGAAGTACGGAGCAACTCAAAATTATTGAGGTGTTTAGAAGAGGTAGTGTAGAAGTTTAGTACAGCTAACTAGTTCATTTTTTGGTTTTCAGTTCTTTTTTTCTTTCCTTAAAAATTCAGTTACTGTACTAAACTAAAATTATTGTAAATGAATTTTCAACGTATTTCAGCAACTTCATCTTATGTGTATTGACCCCTAGAAGTACGTATATATTAAAACATCAATTGTATAAGCAATAAAACTGAGTTTGTTTGTTTGTTGTTAAATACTTTTTAACCGACGAAAAAAAAAGGATTTCGACTGTATGTATGTATTTTTTTTAATGTTTGTTCAGCCCTCCGTTAGTTATTAATCATAAATGCAGGTGAAAGAAACTGTTTGGATCGACTAGTCTTACTGTACCTACTTATATCTTATCTTACTAATTTATTAAGCGCGAAAATTTGTGAGGATTAATAGTAGTAGTAATTTGTTAATATTGGCATTTGTCTTTTATGCAGAAACGGCTTAACGGATCTGGATGAAATTTGGCACAGAGATACTTTATAGTCTGGAATAGTACTACTTTTTATCCCTGTAAAATGTACGATTCCCGTGGGATTGAATTTGCCAAATTTTATAGTGAACGTATTCGTAAATAACAGCTATTATAAATGCGAAAGTTTGGATGGTAGTCTGGAATAGCACAAAGGCTACTGTTTATCCAGGAAAAAGATATGGTTCTTGTGGGCTAATTCCACGCGAACGTAGTCGCGAGCAATAGTTAGAACTTATATATACAGTATACATATATATTATATATGTATACAGGGAGTATTTGAGAAAGGAACACTTATTGAAATCATTTTTTTTTTTTATTCTTATTGTAACTGCATGCTAGAGTAATGCCCTTTTAGTGATTTCAATAAGTGTTCCTTTTTCAAATACAACCTGCTTAGGCTGCAATGTAACATTCAGCATTGCGTTTTGTCAGCCATATTGTCACGTTGATAAAAACCTAATAGAATTACCTCAGAATATTGTTAATCTGTGGTTTCTTTTCAGGTACCATATGAAATATTTAACAAGCGATATCGCAATGCTCAGCGTGTGTTGGACGTGGAAGCACGGCAGGTCGGCAGTGCGGCCAGTGAGCTTGACACCGTTGCCAGAAAGCAACCTGTCACTGCAGTCGAGATTGATCAATTGCTTGGTGGAATGGTGAGGTTTTCTTAACACACACTCTTAGTTTGTAACAGATAATGTTACAGATAATTGTTCATTTTTTAATGGACTGCGATAAGCTGATGATTGATGCATGGATGTATAAATGATAAATAATTGAGTCAGCTTGTAAAAAAGTGTTTAGTTGGTTGCATGTGTTAAATTTTAAATGATGTGAAGGTTGCTTGTGTGGGGTTTCGTTGGGTTATATAATAATTCTATTTGAAATACATAATAGTTATATAATACTTCTAAATATGTATTGAAATATATATTTAGAAGTAGTGTATATAATAATAATAATAACTCCACACATCTCACACACGGCTGTCTGATCCCAAACTAGGCAGAGCCTGTACTATCTTAACCAGACTGCTGATAAACATACTTATATATTTCTAAATACATACATATGATAGATAAATTACACCCAGACACAGAACAAATTATCGTGCTCCTCACACAATTATTTGTATTATTTAAGTGGTGGATATAAATATCTTCAATTATAATATGATTTAACCAATACACACACACAAAAACAGTAGAGTTTAAACCTCCTCCTTTTTAGAGTAGGTTAAATCAATTAGACTTAAATTAACACACTCTTTTAAAACTATCTTGAAATGTTAGAAATCTGTATGTTACTTTTTTTTTGCTAATCACTCATTGTAAGAGTATAAATTCTGAACGCGCCCAGGCCGGGTGGAAATTTGAAGAAAACAATATTTTCTATTGCATATTTATTTATTTAACTAGCAGTTCCGCGCTCGCGTGTACAGATTTATATATTTTGCGCGCTACCCTAATTGTTTTTCCAAAATAAAAGTACCCTAAGTTACTCCATTTAACACTAGCTACCAGCCAGTGAAAGTCCCGTGGAAATCGGTCCACCCGTCCCGGAGATTAGCGGGAACAAAACAAGACAGACAAAATTAAAAAAAATAACTGATTTTTAGGCATAGGTATCGTGCAAATAACTGGATGAGCTTAACAAAACTATTATTTTGACATTACAAAGAGTTACTTCAATTTTATTTATTTATATTGATGAGATACATACAGCCGTCATTACCTTACTTAATGCTATGGATGTAGAATTTACTTAATAAACATATGTATGTACAATTTGAACACAAAGAATAAGAAGCCTGTGTCAACTCAGTGAACACGAAAATATGTGAATAGTGTCAGACACTGCGCTGAGCACACGCAGCGCAATTGTCAGCGGCGCGAATTTAAGTACATTGGTGGCATTTCCAGCGTATGAAGGCGACTGACAACCCCGACGTAAAAAGAGGAGTGTCATAATGTGTGTCAAAATGTGTGTCAGTCTGTGGCACCGTAACTCCCAAAGGAATGGACCGATTGAAGTGCGTTTTTTTTTGTTGGAAAGGTGATTTGATCGAGAGTGTTCTTAGATATAATTCGAGAAAATCTGTTCAGCCGTTTGAAGATCATCAGCCTTTTCTAATCGCTGATGGAATTTCGGGGGTATTTTATGATTATTAATTCCTTTGCAGGTAGAGAAATTAACAGCAATGAAGCGTAAGGCATCGGAAGCTATTACGGAAGAGGTTCAGGCTGCATACGTGTGTAAGAAGAGACTGGACCACTTGAAGGAGCAGGCAGCGGCTCTTTCTGAACCGAGCACTCCACAGGTTAAGGTATACTTCTATTCAATTTCCGTTGGCTTCTTCTCTTAATATGGGCTGAGTGGAATGGATTTCCCTGTCAAACCTAGATTTGCAAGAGTGGCACCTCTTCCGCTGTAGATATCGTATATATATACCGTCCCCGCAGTTTCACCTCCGTTTATAGTCACTGCTCCGCTCCTATTGGTCGTAGCGTGATCTTATATAGCCTATAGCCTTTGTCGATAAATGGGCTATCCAACACTAAAATATATTTTAGATTTATATAATTTTGGATCCAAAATAATACCGTTACGAAGCATTATTTTGCTCGTGGCTACATGGTAACCAAGTAGGTTATCACATTGCAAGGTTAAGTAATACTAGCCAGGTCGGTCTTAGGATGGGTGACCATTCCTAATACATTGAGACCCCTTCGTGCCTCGGAGAGCGTTAAGCGTTAAGTCCCGGTTGCCATACGAACATCTGTGGCATTCATTACGGGTAGTTGGAGACCTAAAAAAAAGTCTCACAACCTGGTCTAATAATAAATAAGGTTCTGTAAACTTCGATATCGCCTAGTACTTAGGTTGTGGAGGTCTGATGGCAGTCGCTTCACGTAAAGTCAGTTTAATTTGTAATGCTATATTTTGTCGGCATTTTCAGTTTTGAATTCAATCTTGCTATTTGCAAAAAATACTGTCAGACATAGGACTGCACGTCAGAAGTGAAAACACACTTTTTAAAGATTAATTAATAAGGAGCTGACAAAACTCAATGTTTAGATTAGCGTCATCTAGTGGAGCTATGTATGTACTATTAGCGTGACGGTAACGAATTCAGTGCTTTTTTCCCCCATAGCGAAAGTGCACAAACGTGCCTAAAGAAGTTTTTACTTCAAAAATTGGTCTATTAGTTTCCTACCAGTTTCTGCTCATGTCAGCTCGACATCTTTACCTCTGGGTGACTTTTATCTTTTGTCCCAGTATTATATCGCCCTTATATAAAGGACCAGTAAAGTAGAGAAGTGTTGCCTACAGTGAAATCTTGAAAACTTTTTATAGGCTGTCTTTAAAAAATTGCATACAAAAATATTTCCAATAAAATGACAAATCTTTCAAATATTGAATACTTATTTTCAGTTATTTGTGTACCCACAGACAACAGTGAACCAGTGGCGCAAAGTTCGCTTAGACCGTATGCTCGTGGACTATTTTCTACGCAACGGATACTATGAGTGCGCCAACAAACTCGCCACTGCAAGAGGACTGAGGGATCTCACCAATGTTGGTCAGTATTTGTGGAACATGTGAACTAGCCACACTGGCCCGGGTACCCGCGTGCTATGAGAATAGGTATACTCTCTTGTCGTCACATTATCCTGGCACGGAGAACTGTGATGTCATTTATAAGGCCCTAAGACGACATTAAGTATTCGTGGTGACCTTCGACTACAGTCGTGTCTGAGTTTCGTAACCGGTTACGAAAGAGAAACTTACTGATTAGCGACAAGGAATATTCCAGAGTTTTACTACTAGATGCGGTTAATGAGTAAGTTATGGTACATCGGTATCGTTATATATATTATTCCACCCCTGTTATACAATATGATGTAATAAATGTTACTTAGGTTTTATATTAATTTATACATATTTTAACAAGCAGTCACGAAATATCAGCACCAGGCTGTCTTCATGGTAATTAGTATTAATATTTCTGAAGCAATGGTCTTTCTTGACCACTTCTGCCCATTCTAAGTCGTGTTACGTCATACTAGGCCTGCCATCACTTAAATTGCTGACGCCGGACAAAAACTAAAAAAAAAATTCGGACACATGGGTGAAATCGAAATTCTTTCCCGGACACCTTAAAAAAACGCCGATTCCATTAAAATGTTTAGCTTAAATTATAATTGTCCCCTGGCATAGAGTGTTCGGATTTTACCCGGACACTTTTTAAGAACCCCGCCCGGACGCCCTCTAAACTAGGACAAATCCGGGGAAACCCGGACGGATGGCAGCGCTACGTCATACTAACTTTTAAACTTTCGCGTGCCATGGTATAATATTATTTACGTATTTACGGGAATTAACGAAAAGGTATTACATACCTCTAAATTGCCTGACGTTTCGACCAGGTTGCACTGCCGTGGTCACAGGCTGATGGCAATTCAGAGGTATGTAATACCTTTTCGTGATCGCGTTAATTCCCGTAAATACGTAAATAATATTACGGGTTACGTCACTTGGTGTTGTTAGTTGTATATTATGAAACATTTTCTTTCTGTGTTGCAACTTCTTAAAATGTTGAAAAAATATTTTTTCACAATTAGTCACGTATTAAAAAATACTCTTTAGTCGCAACTGGTTACGAAACTCAGTTACGTTCGCGACCGAAACACGTGCCAGGAGGGCCGACATTTTTATGCCTTCCGAAAACGTTACGTCGCCAGGAGGACTGTGATCTGATCTCAAAATAAATTTATAGTTTTTGAAGCTACCAAATCCTTTTAATTTATATGATTATAACCGAACTTGACGTATATAGGTACATAAATTAAAAAAAAACCGGCAAGTGCGAGACTGACTCGCGTACCGAGGGTTCCGTACATACTTCTTTGAAAACGAACTACGTCCATCTCGGGAATCGATTTTCGAAGATTTTTGCCGCTCTGAAAATGTACTGAAAATACACGCAAAATATAAGGCTGTAATCGCAAAATACATTTATTTTTGTAATATAACTATAAATTAACGAATTTTCGTGATTGTAGGTCAATGAGTATACTATAGGTTTTGATTTACCTGCGAAATTTTAAAAGATATATGGATTAAATGGTCATTTATTTTAATTGCGGTGAGTTAGAAGCTTAATTTTTTTTATAGATTTAAGGGACCGCAGACAGAAATATTTAAAGTCAATTTCATTTCAACTTGCTAACTAAACGCGTTCCTGAGAAAAAAAGGCCCTTGACAGACCGACAGATAGACAACAAAGTGGTCTTAAAAGGGTTTCCTTTTCGAAGTTATACTTCTTAAGGCGCATAAGAGTTATAAGATGCGCGCGAATCACCGTCACACAAAAGTAACAGGTTGAAGTTGCTTGCTAAACCGCTCATTAATGAGAATGAAGTTGCCCACTAAACCGCTCATTAAGTCTCGATAAAAAACTACCAACAAAACAGAAATAGAACCTCTATTGTGTTTTAAGGCTACCAACAAAATAGAAATAGAACCTCTATCGTGTTTTAGTTTCACACAAGTGCGAATTATATATGTGCTAATAAATTATATTCAGTAGGAAGTGATTTAAATTGAATATTTTGAATAATATTATTTACTATTCATTAATATTAGTGAAAAAAATTGTGCTTATATACTTTTTTAATGATGTCCACTTCTGACGCGCTTACATAAGTACACGCACCCATTTTTTTTTAGAGGAACGGAAGCTTAAAAAGAGAAACTATTGTTTATTTTGAGATATACAGTGGACCCTAGTTAAAGTTGTATTAAAATTCCAAATGTATTTTTAATTAAATTAACTACAGGATCAATTTTAAGCTGTTAGAGAAAATGTCGAAGTCGAAATATGTCGAACAAAAATACATTGCGAAAGTCGATCGATATTTGCATCAAACCGAAATGCAAACCACATATTCTTTAACATGGTTTCAATTTAGATAACAATCACTGACGATCATGTTTAATCTATTATATCTCTCCTTTTTTTCTCTTGACTTACGAGTTTCATATCATAGTTACATTATGTCAGACGAACAACATAGAAAGTGAAATGCGAATAACTTATAATGATTTACCACCGCCAAGTAAATTTTCTGAAGCAATGTCTGTAATATGACACAGACATAGAGAACATTGATTGAAAATGAAACGTTTCTATACAGGGACATTAATGTAATATTAAAAAAAACATTTACTTTGTAGACATATACAGCGTAGCTGCTGAAGTAGAAGCAGAGTTATTTTCACAGCGCACAGCTCGATGTCTGCAGTGGTGTGCCGACAATAAGAGTAAGCTGCGGAAGCTCAACTCCAACATGGAATTCAAGATACGAATACAGGTATAGTGGCTTAGAGAATTATTAGCTTTCAAATCACAGAATATTCTTGTAAGCCGTACTTAAAAAAGACAGCTTACTAACATTTTCAAGTATTTACATTTTTGAGTCTACAGTGTTTGTCAGGCAAAATATACAATTTAAAAAAAAGACAAGGTACTCGTCACGCTGATAAGCTCCCCAGTAAGACTACTTTAATGCATAAAAGCAAAATTATTCTGCAAGGCTATACATATTTATAATCTAATGCCAAGGGAAATAAAGGCTATTCAAAAGGAAGGATTTCAGTTAGGTTTTTCATACTTTTAGGAGTTTATAGAGCTGGTTCGCGAAGACCGACGCCTTGAGGCTGTGCGCTACGCCAAAAAACACTTCTCTACTTATGAAGAAGGACAACTGCAGGATATTCAGCACTGTATGGGTATGCTCGCCTTTCCGAAAGATACAGGTATGTACCATATCAGGATTATTATCTCGCTGCAAACTAAGAAGTAATATGACGTTATTTTACATAGATAAAGAAGTTGAAGAGGACGCTAACAATGAATCTCGTAGAATTCTTTAATCAAATATTGTTTATTATCGGTATGATTTCTGAGGAGTAAAGCCTTAATCTCGCATTTTTCTGATGGAGTAATAAGTTTGATTTTGCGCTACGCTATGTAAATGTTACAAACGTACATATTATTTTTGTGCGGCACGGTGAGTGACCTTAAACGCTTGTCTCCATAAAAACAGCTGATTGCATAAAATGTTTCAATGTTGTTTGATTTATTACATTGCAGTTTTTGGCCGTATGTGGTATTTATTTATATTTTTGCGTAAAATGTTCTGTTTAAACAAAAAACTGTAAAATTATTAAAAAGAAATCTCCGGCAGAAAATTCCAATGATTTTTGACTCAGAACGATAATTTGAATTTACTTTTTCAGTATTCGGCAGGCTGTCTCATAAAGTCTGTATAGTAATTCATATCCCGCCAAAAACGCAAAATGCTCATAACCTATCACTAAGTGGGAGACGGAGTACAATAGAAGTATTCCGCCTCGATGAATTATGACCTACTTTGCAATCTATAATATAAAAATGAATCGCAAAATGTGTTGGTAAGCGCATAACTCAACAACGCCTTTACCAATTTGACCAATTCTTTTTTTTAAATGTTCGTTGAAGTTCAAAGATGGTTTTTACGGCGAGAAAAATTTAAAAAATTGCCTGAAAAAGTCTAAAATAAACACTTTTCTATACTCCCATACAAACGATTCTTAATAATACTTAAAAGTCAATTTGAACTTTAATACCATACCATAAAGTTCAAGTGTTAGTGGAGAGGTTCCGGGAAGGCAAAACAATTGAGTGATGTTAGTATCGTATATTAGATTTAAAAAATGTAGAATAATGTCAGTAATGGAAGAGGATTGACATATATATTGGTTGTCAAATATTTATGCGTGCGTTCAGCAATTTATTTTGTGTAAACTAAGGAAAATATATGAAGTTACAGAGTAATGCGAAGCCGGGGCGGGTCGCTAGTAAGTAAATAATTTTACTATAGGTGTTAGGAGTTGCCATTATTGATTCGTGACAGTACTTTGCTGGTGGAAATACACAAGTTGCTTGGTTTGGAACAGAATATGTCACGTGTATATATGTACAGAGGTGGAGCCGTATCGCTCCCTGCTGTCGGTGTCGCGCTGGCGCGCGCTGGTGTCGCAGTTCCGCTGGGAGCACGCGCGCCTGCTGCACCCGGCGCGCCTCTCCGCGCTGCCCGTCGCGCTGCAGCTCGGCCTCGCCGCACTCAACACGCCATATCCTTTTTTAATATACAATTACGATTTTATTGATAAAGGTTGATATCCTAACTAATGTTATTAATGCGAATGCAAATCTGTTTGTTTGTTACTTTTTCACGCCTCGACTACTCATCCGCTCACCATGAAAGATTGCATACACTTTGTCAAAGGTACAGAGAGAAAAGCGCCTGAGTTATTTAACAAAATCTACTTTAAGTATCTTATAGATCGGTAAGAAAAAATAATACAAAAGTAAAAATGTTATTGGACATGATCTGAACGCGTATCACCAACATAAGTATAGTCATAGATACACGATACATGAATGTCAATGTCGCACTAGTTGTAGTGTAGAGTACAGTAGTAGTCCTTAGCGAGCGCCACTCAGTGCTACTCCGAGAGCACGAAGGTGTCGTCGTGCCCGGCGTGCGCGGCGCCGCTGAACGCGCTGGCGGCGAGTCTCCCGCACGCGCACGTGTCCCACTCGCGCCTCGTGTGCCGCATCTCGCGCGCGCCGCTCAACGAGCACAACCAGCCCATGGTGCTGCCCAACGGACAGGTCTACGGAGAGAAGGTACCTACGACTGTTACTTTGGGCTCAATCCTACCGACTGCGCGATGACTTACACGCACGTAACTCACTGCAAGTGAACTGCGCACTCGGTTGGCAGTTTCACAAAAGTATAATTTTGTTTCTGAAGTGCAGTTCAAATGCAGCAAGTCTGTTGAGAGCCTTAGAATCGATGGTTCCTTAAATTCCAGTCACCAATTACGTGTTCATCCTTCCAGGCCCTCAAGGAAATGATGAAGGAGCACGGTTCGATCATCTGCCCGAAGACCAAGGAGGTTTTTTGCATGAAACGCGTCGAAAAAGTGTACGTTATGTGAAGCGACACAGTCGGCGACTTGTACATACTGCCCGACTTCTACGAACAAGCATTTAATCACCACTTTTGGTTTTATTAAGTATTTTATCAACACTTTTCTAATTTGACTCACACTGGTGGCGTGACATATGTACAAAAAAAAAACATTAGATATTTTGTTTCCAAAAGATGTACTTTATAAAAACATCACTATAAAGTATAAAGAAGAAAATTACCTGCTTAGAACTGATTATTCCAGTTTAACATTGATTTGACAAATGACTTATTACACCAATATGGTTCACCAGGTTTTACATATATTTTTAATGTATTGTCATTTCTCAAATGTGGGATTTAACTGTTGAAAATAACGATTACTCATACAAGAGTAGGTTACGACACTTTATTAAGATATCAGTGACTTTTAAAAAATAAAACGTGTGCCATCCTACTATGTCATGCCACCGCTGTAGGTCGCTATTTACGATCACATACAAATAAATCCAAAATCTTGATCTTGATTTGAGGAAAAAGACAAAACACCTTCTTTTGAACTTATTTGTTTGGATGGAGTCTTTTCAGTTTAGCAACTTTTCGGAAATCATATATTACTGTGAAAGGATCCTCATTTAACTATCTTGTGATTGGTGGTATAAAAAGATAATATTTGAACTTCTTCCTCTTACTTCACCGAATTTAATCCTCATAGTACTTTATGTACTATATGTATGTACTTTTGCCCACAGAACGCTTGTCGTTCCCACATGTGATAAGCATAAAATGCATATTGTCACAACAAAAGTTGCTAGTCTGCAAAACACTTGAACGTCACGCAATAGACAATATAAAAATCTACTGTTTGCGGTCGCCGGTGACCGTGACGGCGTTCAAATGTTTTGTATTATAAGATTTGAAATATACATATTATATAGTTGTGTCTAGTTAAAAAGTATTTTATTATTTTATAGTTACTGGAATCTCTTGTTTCGCGTGACCTCTTAATTATGTTTAAAATGTAAATAAACATACTTCTTTGTACATGCGATTTTATATAAATAAAATTTCGTTTTAAACTGATAAATGCAGCTTTACTATAAAATCCAGGCCATAATGTGTGACTGATTATTATTTTTCAAAGTACAAACTTAATGCTTCTTAGCTTATTGCTGAGTTGTACTAGATACTAATTATCTTTTCTTAATTAAAATGACAATACATTTATATGAAAACGCAATGCCTGCCGTCCAGAGACTTAAAAATTAACCTTAAAACAGTACAGCTTCGTTTTTTTTTAGTACATTTGTTAGTTCCAACTGTTCACAAAAGCAAACATATAAATCAAAATTATACTAGATAGATACTACCGTATTTCAATTAACATAGGTTTATGTGTGGAAATTTATTCTGTGTAATCCAGTCCTACATATCGTGAATTGTAAGAACTCTGCCTACCGTTGTTGAGATGAAAAATTACTGCAAGATGACTAGAGTTTACGTGTACGAAAGTAATAATGTATTGTTAATAGCTATCCATAAGCTTATCTGCTAAATGAAAATAAAACCATTTGAAAATAAAAACCCTTTCGTATTACCTTGGGAACCTACTTATCACGTTACAATGTTACGGCAGACGTTTTTCTTCTTTTCTTACATACATGTATAACGTAAAGGTATTTTACTCACTCTCTTGCACTCCAGGACGCCCACGTTGGGCGCCTGTTCCTCTGCGTTGAGATATCCTCTGCATAGAGGACTGTCTGTCGCATTGATGGTGAATATATGCTGGTTTAGGGGCAGGTCGCCGGTAATGCTTCCTACAACTATCCTGATGTCGAGTCGGTTGACACTGACCAGTCTGCAAGTTTTATTTTTGGGTCGGCTCAATTTTTTATTTCTCCATTCTACTATAACATTCGTCATTTCGTTCGTCATTCGTCGTGCAGTGGTACTTTTACAAAGTAATTGCATATTTTGTCCACTGTGGACATCTTTTAAAAAAATTAATATAAATCAGAATTAGTCAAATTAAATCAATAACCAAGTAAGCAATAAATGTCGAATGGTCAATTACTCTGTAATTAACCATTCGACATTTATCTCGAACATCAAACCGACTAAAATAAGTGACAACATAATAGACCCCTTACATTCGAGTTTGTCACAAATACAAGTTATTGATGACTTCGCAGAGCGAGTATTACTTTATTTGACTTGAAAGCTTTCTTACCATTCGAAACACTGTCGGATACACTTAGGGGCCATTCACAAACTGCCAATTGGACTAAAATGTATGAAAAACAGCTAGCATACAACCGTGACTGCTCTCGAGTTGAAAAATTATCTACTTAATTATAAAATAGCCTGTTTGAATAAAAAAAAAGCCTTTTTTCAAATAGGCGCAGTGTTTCTGGGTAATTGCCGATACTCACAAACTCACAAAATTCCAACTTTTTTCTGAATGTGGTGAAAGCCTTTAACCGTTAAACTTAATTTCTCGGAATTTTCTGTTTCAAAGAGGCTCATGTTTGAAGCCTGAAGTTGATGTAAGTAATCGTTCGACATTCAGCACACCAAAATGAGAAATCTTTACCAAAAATACTTAGTACTTTTTTCATATGTTCTATATGTGAGACGTTTATTTCTTGACAGTTTTTAAATGAGATCCGACGGGAGCAATAATGATTTATTTGTACAATGGCATTCGCATTATTGAATTCCGAACGACAATGTTACCTTTGCATACTTTATGATGAAGAAATCTTTAGTGTGACAGGGACCTTTTAGCGCGTGGACTTTGTGGCTGAACGGCTAATAAAATCTTTTTTCAAGTTTCGGTTCTTTTTGGTTAAAAAAGTGGACATTTTTAACTAAAAAGAACCGAAACTTGAACCGATTGTTTTTATAGTAAAGAAATAAAAATCAACTTTTCGCAGTGTTTTTTGTCTCCAATAACGGCGGGTAAACAGCGGAGAAATAGTGTCTCTGGGTAACACTGAAGTCGCGATTAAGAATATTGCAGCAAACGACTATTGTTGCACTCATCATTGCGTTTTCATACTTAAAAAATACTAAATGTTGGAGCGTCGTTATTGAAAATCAGCACGCGTGCCTTTGATGTTCAATCTGTCTGACAGTTATAAAAGTATCAGACATATCACTATAAAAAAAAAAAGTTTTTTTCGCTAATCGGGCTATAGTTTTGTGTACAATGAGAACCGTGATTTAAAGTTGTACCCTACTGATGGTAGATTTTTATTTTCTGCGGAATTAATTACAATTAAGGTTGTAGCGATGTATAAATTAAGTATATAAATGTATCATATCCTTAACTATTTACTTTGAGAATTAAAAGCAAATCTAAATTTGTTGTTTTACTTATTTACGTATATTCAAAGTAGAGATGAAACGGATAGCTGTTTGCCTGACCTTGAAGCTGAATAGCCGGACATCCGGCCATCGAATTTTTGGCCGTAGAATCATTCGGGGTAACCGAGCGCAGTGGTGTGCGTTCGCGCAGCGGAATGTTGTTGAATTTAAAGATTTTAATTATGCAGATATTTAGTGTATGACGTCATGTAATTGTGATTGTTAAAAAAAAAAAAATGTGCATGCAGCCATTGTGGAGAAATTCGCTAAAAACTGATTCCGCTGGGCGAACGTTGTCCTGGCGGAACTTTTTTTAATCCATGGACTTAGAAAAAAAAATATGTCCAAAAATTAGTGTGTATTTGTGTGTAATTGTGTATGTATGAATAAAATAAGTGCATGCATAAACTTCGGAGAAATTCAAGTTTCCGCTACGCGAACGTTTGGCCATTAGCTAGTTTTCATATAAAGCGCTTATATAGAGAGCTGTAGATTTTTACATACGTTGTTTTGAATTTGTTTATATTTGTTTAAAAAACAGATTTAGAAAAAATCGTAGGGTTTATAAGATAAAAATATAAACGTAAAATACGCTTATTAGGTCTTAGTTCGTAAAGCATGCACTTTGGGGTCTAGATTTTCACGTTTATACAAACCTTGTAAGTGTCTGCAACATGTTGCCAAGTATCAATGATGTCCCGTTAGTAATTAAAGAGTTATAGGACAATTTACCATGAATAGACCACTGTTTACAAAGCAGTCAAATATCACGACGGTCTAAAGGAATTGCATAGTAAAATGTATTCCAATAATTAGTGTATTAATTCAACTACTCACATGCAAAATTTCATCTCATTAAATTCAGTAATTAAAGAGAAACGATTAAAATACTGACAAAGCATCGAAAACCAACATAACCCGACCAAGTTAAGATGGCTACAAAAAAGCAGCCGTGCAATATATTTAGGTAACATTCTAAAATTTACAGTATAATACCGGTATTGATTTGGTACAGGTGACAACACAATTGTTGTTTTGATATAATTTATAGGTGGTTTAATTTTCTACAACTGCTTTTTTAATTTATTTGACTATGACAGTAAGTACTATTTACGTAGGTACTTTATTTAAATATGCGCTTGAGACTTGCGTCAGTATATGATATTACCGTTGTACTGGTAGTGACTTATGTATGTATGCATTTTAAGTCTATTGCTGTCTCTAACCAATGACAGAGTATGTTTAGCAAGCGTTTGTTAACGTTAAGTTTTTATGAACAAGAGACTAGTCATGACAAGCGCCTCAGCTGCGCTCCCGATACGCTCAAAATACACGCGCCTGTACGCGCACATGAGTTGTATGCCAAGTTCTGCCGTTACTGGGGCGCGCGCCCCAGGGATTGTCATGACTAGTCCCTAAGAGGGTTAGAAATTTTGAGGTTAGTTTCTGTATTTTCATTCATTCATTCATATGCTCACGGCTGTTGTCCCAGAAGGGGTAGGCAGAGGTGTTACATTTCTGTGACACCCACATTTCGCTAATTTTTGTTTTTCTACGTAACAGGTGGTGAGAAATAAATAATAAATACATAATTATTACATGTAATTAAAAATATTTTTGTACACGGATGTTTAATTAGAGAAGTACTTGTTAATTGAAGATATATTTTTATCGTAGATAGTGGCGTTATTATTAAACGTGGGAGAGCCATGCTTCGGCACGTATGGGCCGGCTCGACTCCGCTCGATACCACGGCCTCACAGAAAACCGGTAGTGAAGCAATGCTTGCAATGCATTTCGCCGCGTGAGTGTGGTTACCGGAGGCCCTAACCCTTCCCTCTCTCTTATTCCCGTCCTTCCCCTCTCAACCCCCCCACTCTCCCCCTCTTCTCCTACTCCCACCTTAAAGGGCGGCAACGCACTTGTGACTCTTCAGTTACAGGTGCCCATGGGCAGCGGTAGTCATTTACCATCAGGTGACCCGTCTGCTCGTTTGCCCCCTATACCATAAAAAAAAATGTATTTTTCATTCAAGAAATACGATTGTTTTATTTTTTCCTAACGCTTGTGTACGCAACTGTACCATGTTAATAAATAATATACTGGAAGGTTAAGAACGTTACTTAGATATATGGCACGGCCGCTTTTTTGTAGCCATCCGAACTAGGTCGGGTTATGTAGGTTTTCGATGCTTTGTCAGTATTTTAATTGTTTCTCTTTAATTACTGAATTTAATGAGATTAAATTTTGCATGTGAGTAGTTGAATTAATACATTAATTATTGGAATACATGTTACTATGCAATTCCTTTAGAACGTCGTGATATTTGACTGCTTTGTAAACAGTGGTCTATTCATGGTAAAGTGTGCGTTCGCGTAGCGGAATTTTGTTGAATTTAAAGATTTTAATTATGCAGATATTTAGTGTATGCCGTCGTGTAATTGTGTATGGTAAAAAAAAAATTGTGCATGCAGCCATTGTCGAGAAATTCGCAAAAAACTGATTCCACTGGGCGAACGTTGTCCTGGCGGAACTTTTTTTAATCCATGGACTTAGAAGAAAAAAAATGTGTCCAAAAATTAGTGTGTATTTGTGTGTAATTGTGTATGTATGAATAAAATTAGTGCATGCATAAACTTCGGAGAAATTCAAGTTTCCGCCACGCGAACGTTTGGCCATTACCTAGTTTTCATATAAAGCGCTTATATAGAGAGCTGTAGATTTTTACATACATTGTTTTGAATTTGTTTATATTTGTTTAAAAAACAGATTTTAAAAAAATTGTAGGGTTTAAAAGATAAAAATATAAACGTAAAATACGCTTATTAGGTCTTTGTTCGTAAAGTATGCACTTTGGGGTCTAGATTTTCACGTTTATACAAACTTTGTAAGTGTCTGCAACATGTTGCCAAGTATCAATGATGTTCCGTTAGTAATTAAAGAGTTATAGGACAATTTACCATGAATAGACCACTGTTTACAAAGCAGTCAAATATCACGACGTTCTAAAGGAATTGCATAGTAAAATGTATTCCAATAATTAGTGTATTAATTCAACTACTCACATGCAAAATTTCATCTCATTAAATTCAGTAATTAAAGAGAAACAATTAAAATACTGACAAAGCCTCGAAAATCTACATAAACCGACCAAGTTCGGATGGCTACAAAAAAGCGGCCGTACCATATATCTAAGTAACGTTCTTAACCTTCCAGTATAGTATTTATTAATATGGTACAGTTTGGTACACAAGCGTTAGGAAAAAATAAAACAATTGTATTTCTTGAATGTTTTTTTTTTTTTTATGGTATATGGGGCAAACAAGCAGACGGGTCACCTGATGGTAAATGACTACTGCTGCCCATCGGCACCTGTAACTGAAGAGTCACAAGTGCGTTGCCGCCCTTTTAGGTGGGAGTAGGAGAAGAGGGGGAGGGTTGGTAGGAGAAGAGGGGTTGAGATGGGAAGGACGGGAATAAGGGAGAGGGAAGGGTTAGGGCCTCAGGTAACCTCACTAACGCGGCGAAATGCAATGCAAGCATTGCTTCACTACCGGTTTTCTGTGAGGCCGTGGTATCGAGCGGAGTCGAGCCGGCCCATACATGCCGAAGCATGGCTCTCCCACGATTAATAATAACGCCAATATTTTTTTCATAATAACGCCATAAATAAATCTTCAATTAACAAGTACTTCTCTAATTAAACTTCCATGTACAAAAATATTTTTAATTACATGTAATAATTATGTATTTATTATTTATTTCTCGCCACCTGTTACGTAGAAACCTAAAAATTGGCGAAATGTGGGTGTCACAGAAATGTCACACCTCTGCCTACCCCTTCTGGGACAACAGCCGTGAGCATATGAATGAATGAATGAAAATACAGAAACTAACCTCAAAATTTCTAACCCTCTTAGGGACTAGTCATGACAATCCCTGGGGCGCGCGCCCCAGTAACGGCAGAACTTGGCATACAAATCATGTGCGCGCACAGGCGCGTGTATTTTGAGCGTATCGGGAGCGCAGCTGAGGCGCTTGTCATGACTAGTCTCTTGTTCATAAAAACTTAACGTTAACAAACGCTTGTTAAACATACTCTGTCATTGGTTAGAGACAGCAATAGACTTAAAATGAGAACATACTTAAGTCACTACCTGTACAACGGTAATATCATATACTGACGCAAGTCTCAAGCGCATACTTAAATAAAGTACCTACGTAAATAGTACTTACTGTCATAGTTAAATACATTTAAAGGTGTGTGCAGGTGTAGAAAAATAAATGACCTATAAGTTATATCAAAACAACAATTGTGTTGTCACCTGTACCATTTCAATACCGGTATTATACTGTAAATTTTAGAATGTTACCTAAATATATTGCACGGCCGCTTTTTTGTAGCCATCCGAACTTGGTCGGTTTATGTAGGTTTTCAATGCTTTGTCAGTATTTTGATTGTTTCTCTTTAATTACTGAATTTAATGAGATGAAATTTTGCATGTGAGTAGTTGAATTAATACACTAATTATTGGAATACATTTTACTATGCAATTCCTTTAGAACGTCGTGATATTTGACTGCTTTGTAAACAGTGGTCTATTCATGGTAAATTGTCCTATAACTCTTTAATTACTAACGGAACATCATTGATACTTGGCAACATGTTGCAGACACTTACAAGGTATGTATAAACGTGAAAATCTAGACCCCAAAGTGCATACTTTACGAACTAAGACTTAATAAGCGTATTTTACGTTTATATTTTTATCTTTTAAACCCTACGATTTTTTCTAAATCTGTTTTTTAAACAAATTCAAAACGTATGTAAAAATCTAGAGCTCTCTATATAAGCGCTTTATATGAAAACTAGCTAATGGTCAAACGTTCGCGTAGCGGAAACTTGAATTTCTCCGAAGTTTATGCATGCACTAATTTTATTTATACATACACAATTACACACTAATTTTTGGACACATTTTTTTTCCTCTAAGTCCATGGATTAAAAAAAGTTCCGCCAGGACAATGTTCGCCTAGCGGAATCAGTTTTTAGCAAATTTCTCCACAATGGCTGCATGCACAAATTTTTTTTTACCATACACAATTACACGACGTCATACTCTAAATATCTGCATAATTAAAATCTTGAAATTCAACAAAATTCCGCTACGCGAACGCACACGTATACGGCGATATACTACACTGCGGAGAGGACCTGGCCGGGTTATGGTCAGTTCAGTCCATTTATCAGTACTATCTTTACCATACGTTCTCACAGAGCCCGTACCCTATCATCACAGGGTGCCAAAAAGCCCTTAAATCTGTATTTACCTGCAAAAATCCAATTCAATATTACCTAGGTACCTGTGGAATGTTTTATATGTTATATTTTTTAGCTTTGTGTATGCATTTCTGCCACAATAGTAAGGTCAATATATGATGTTAACTAAAACAACGAATCGATTCTGATATTTTTATTATCATTTTAACACTTCCTTATTGTAAGCCGACGTATCATCGGCAAAAATACTCGTAAATGGCATTAATTATCACATTATACTTTAATGGCTACTGTTTAGTAGTACATATTGTGTATGTTAATATTTATAACAAGTGATTGCAAAATAACAAACAAAAGTGACTTAACTGCGTGTTTAGCACCAGCTTCTTAGATAGGATTTATGTTACGGAATGGAATTAGCTAGTGTCGAAGAAATCGAGTTCATTTATCGCAAACCAATTATATTAAAGAAATATTAAGTATATTTTCACACTACACCACGTTTTTTTTTATTGTCAGGAAACTGCATAAATCAATGTAAAGTTATTCATAACACTTGGTAAAGCTCTTTTCTTTTTAGTATGGATGGCAAAAGTATTAATTTGTCTATAATAGTGACAATAATTGGTAATATTCCGTGACATATATCCTTACACACGCCGCGCTGTACCCCTAGAATACATTTCAAAAATTTACGTTGACTTCGCGTGTCTACTTCCTATATATTTACTGAATAGCGACCTTAGCAAAAAATGGTGGCTAGCAATATATGGAAAGATTAGACAGCACTTGTAGTAAACTGAAAACTCGTACTAGGGATTCTTACTTCCTTAAAAATAACTGATATATGTAAATTGACAAAATGATTTATCTAATGCACCCGTTATAAGAAACGTCGATAATTAAAACCGTGTGTTACACTATGTTTTGCATTCGACATTATATCATTTGTACACTATCCAATTAGGAATTGCAGCTTGTTCACGAAAGCGAACTCATCACGGCAACACATTGCAAAAGAAAACACGCTCGGTCAGGCAACGGCATGATTATCAATGCTTCATGCATTCAATGCAATTCAACGAAGAATGATTTTTAACCTCCGACGCAAAAGGGTTGTTATAACATTAACATGTGTATAAAGATACATTCTGTCTGTGGCATCATGGCTCTGAAACGGATGGACCGATTTTGATTTAATTTTTTTTGTTTGTAAGGTGACTTGATCAAGAGTTCTTAAATATCTATAATAATTCTTTTCTAATCTTTGAAGAGATTTTTGAGTTGGGGATATTTTTAATTTCGACTTCCGATTGTTTAGTAATATAATTTACTATGTATATATCTATATAACAAAATATTGATATTAACTAATGATATATGTATGTACCTCAATCACAAACAATAAAGTAAGAACCATAAAGCGTATTTTTTTTTGCAAACCGATTTAAAAAGTAGAAAATAGTTAGCGTTTGCTATCAAAGCGGTTTTTTAAACTATTTTTTTTTTCTTATTTTTTAGTCTTGTATTGTCATCGGTCATTCATATGTTGCACACATTTTCAAGTTAATCTGATGACTTGGAAGTTAGTGAAAACTATGTGAAAGATTCTGTTACATAGATACAGGTCAAGCTAACGTGAAGCATGTAAATTATCGAATAGAGCAACCTTACACAGGGTCTAATAGATTTATTTCTTGCCGTTCTAAGATCCTGATACCTTTCGTGGTTGCATGGAAACCATTAACTTTAAACTACGAGTTAGAATATCTTGTCTAATAAGGCTTGAGAGGAAATACGGCACTCTCAATAGTTTGGAATTAACTTAAAAAAATCGTACTTCTTTTACCATTGACATATAGACCGCGCTAGTAATGGGATTAACGTGTAAGTGGATGCGATAGCTCGATAATAACAAAAACGCTGCTATACGTGGTCCCTCTATCCTTGTCTCGGGCGTGTACGTGGGTATGTTGATACCCAATTATCGAAGGTAAAAAGAGACAGAGGGACTACGTATGGCAGTCTCTTTTTATTCATCTATCGCATATACGCCCCCTTCCGCGGTCCATTCTTCTATGTATATGACTTTTACATTTAAAAGTGTGTACAAATTATATAACGTTAAATACAAATAAATAAACTACGGTTTTAATACGTTTAAATGATTAATGAATAGTGTATATGACCAGTACATAGGTGTAGTTAGCAATTACTTAACACAGTAATTTAAAATCTAAATGATAACAAAAAAAAAAAATATATATATATATATAGTTAACTTATCACATTTACTAACAGTGGAGGAATTTGTACTACTCTCCAACTATGTTTAATTGTTAACAGAGCCTTTCAAACGCACCGTACGTAATGTTAAATATAGACGGGATTACAATTTAGAAAACAATATTAGCTTTGGTCTTATCATATGCATTCTTTAGCAGTTATTTTTAAATGATTTTTTATTATAACTGTATAAAAAATTACCCTTGAGATGATGCGCTATGGTGTATTAAGAACATTAAATGTACCGATAAATCTGTACTTTATAACTTACGTATCCCTATTTATAATAAGAGGATCATAAATTCTAGACAGCACATACAAAATTATTTTAAATGATTATTGTAATGAAGGACCCCGTATTTAGAGTACTTGGCTTTTATTAAACTGAATATATTTTAAATAAATGAACTGCTATTCTTTCATTTTCTCCATTGTATCATTACGAATAGTAAAATGTATTGTTTGAAAGGCTCTTTAACTGTACAAGTACTTAAAGTCATAAGTATATTTACAATAATTTACAAAACCGTTAACTTATGGCGTTTTTCTAAAAAAAACTATTTGAACTTTTAATTTTTTGTTTTTTTTTTAAGATTTACAGTGTTTTGCATTAATCTCAAGTAAAAAAGATAGTTATATTAATGGTCCCTTAACTCGAACCATAGACAAAATAACATTAATAAACTAAATGAAGTATAGTGGAGATAGGTCTCTTTAACCTAGAGAGGGTGGTCCATTTGCGAATAAAAGCGTTAAAAAATTAAATTAATTAAGTCGAAGTGGACAAAGTTGTCGACATTTTTCAATACAATATGTCTTTACATGGTATATTGCCATTTTAAATTATCTGAGTGGATTAAACAATACTCCTGGGCAGTACAAATTTTATTACGATTACTAGTAATTGGTAATCCTGTAATTACTCTTGAAGCGCACACACTATCAGAGACATATTTAATCATTATAAACAACAATACACGCCTCGTTAACACAATGAAAAGGCCTTAATTTAACAGGGTTGCTTTTATAAAAAAAAACTTGTTTGCTTATCACATTATATAGATTTTCTTTACGCATTTACACACATTAAATTTAACTTACATTTTGTATTCAGTAATAGCAGTGACACAAGACTGACACTAGATGGCGCTATTTTAATTCATAGTTGACTGTCAAGTCAAATCAGTTACTCATTTTTAAATGTCAAAACGGAATGTTCTATAGAAATTTGTATGAAATAACAATGTTGACGTCATACTTCGCTATCGCCAAAAAAAATGAACATACACAAAATGAACTCGTGACCGTCACGCTAATAAAACATATATAGATCCACTAGAGGGCGCTAATCTAAACATAGCGCTCTGTCAGATCCTTATTAATTAATGTCCTTAACCTGCTAATGTGACGTTTTAAGTTCGTCATTTCGTTTAAGTTTTCACTTAGTCGGCAGTCCTATGAATGCCTATTTTTTTTTTCAAATTCTCATAATTATTTTATTTCACGAAGACTATGAAATAATTTAATTTCAACATACGCAACTTCCTAATTGGCGAAAGAGCATACGTTAATAAAAACTTTCGCTAATGTATCACCCCCTCTTAGTTTAAGTCTGTTGTTGTAAGTTAAACCACTTAAAACTATATAACATCATTTGATATGGATATTATTCATATTAGGTAAAAAAACAAAAATATAATAAGTGATTAAGAGTTATATCTTGTAAGTGTAATTTTTAAAATGAGGAGTTTGTGTAATTCTTTGATTTTAATAATAAAAACTGAAGGATCTTGTCTCATGTTGACTTATCATTTGTAATTAATAATAAATATTTAGAGATATATTGGCTATGGTTTAGATTTGGTATCTACAGTCAGAGAAAATATTTACATAAAATATAAAACAACATGATTGAATGAGTAATAATTAATCGAATTTCTTTTTCCTCGAAAACAACTTTCGGCGTTGACAACGTGGTACAGGGGAATTTTATCACTAATTCTGACTTTATTTATATATTTATAAAGTTTACTGATATTTATATATATATACGTAAGGAGTATTAATATCACTTAACACTAAGCACCTAAGTTTAACTTAACTCCGACATACTTAAGTTCACAGTCTAGGTTCAATTCAAAAAAATAATACTTTTTAATGTCCTATTGGACTATTTCATTTTATTTTAACAATATAAAAATATTTATAGTTCTTAAGTTATGTAGCCATTGATGCAATATTATATTATTCAAGATCATCACTTATCATACATTGTTAGAAAGCCACATCCACATACAACAAAATATAGTTCAACGCCATCTAGCGAAAATGGGCCGAACTACTGATCCTGCATCACTCAATGCAAGTTCTAGAGTTCTCATCCACAAACATATATTTTGCTGTTGTTGTTTAAAATGTCCAATAATGAAGTGGGTGGACAATATACGAATATGATTTCTGTATAAAATGCAGTAAAATTGCTTTGGAAAGAGAGGAAGAGAGTGTGTATCAGCGTTGCCAGACGTCCCGATTTTTCAATCAAAATTAAATGTCTCGCGTGGGACAGGCAAAGTCCCTAAGCTATCAAAGCTATACGGGGATAAGTCGACCGTGCGTGCAGCGTGCGTGATTCTGACTTCTGTTTTAATTTTTTTTATTCAGAAGACGAATAAGAGTCAACTATTTAACGATAGGGTAAATCTGATTTAAAATATTATATATTTATTAAAATACATTTTCTATGGCTATTTTTGCTATCTATTGTCACGTAAAAGTTATTTGAATTAAAATAAAAAGATAAGTATTTAAAAACTTCTGATTAATTATATACGATTTTTTACTATGTCCCGCTTTCGACGAAAGAATCCCGCTTTTTTTCACTCAAAAAGTTCCAAAATCCCGACTGGCAAAAAATCTGGCAATGCTGGTGTGTATCTACATATTAATATCACCAATGGCTAAACTTATATGCATATAATACAAATTCAATAACAAAACTTGGCTCCGTCGATTTTTAGATGCCGATATTTGAAAACACAATTCCATACATTAGTTTGTTGGCCTTTGAGCAGGTTGGATGATAAAATCAAACGCTCAATAGATAGCCTTAAGCGATCGATTTAGACATTTCATATTTATTACTTATTCTACCAGAAAAAAATAATGTTTGCATAGGATTATAAGTAACACACATAGATATAACATGCATATAACGCATGTTATATCACCTGTGACCCCTAGACTTTCAAAACCGTTAATTGTAAAAAATGTAAAACTTTAGGTCATGACTAATGACATCTAAATTCTAACTATCCAATATGAACCCGATTTTAATGGACAATCCGGGGTAACCCGCGTGACCGCCTTAATGTATTTCCATGTTAACACGTAGTGTAATGTCTCCTACCCGAAGTAGTGGGTCATGCCGCCCATGATGGCGATGCCTGCGCAGAGCGCGGCGAGGTGCTTGAGCGACTGCGCGCGCTCGGGCTCGCGCAGCAGGTCCGGCAGCACCGTCACCAGCGCTATGTGCAGGAACCCACCCGCCGTGAAGGGGACTATCCAGGATGTTTTCGCCTCTGAAATTAAAGTGATATGATCTTAAATATGTCAGAGACTCCAAGACTGAGGTATTTTTAGAATTTTACAGATTTATTTTTTATTTAAAGACGATAGTCACTTATCGAAAGATGGTAGTGAAGATAGTATTTTATAGAAAGACATTGCTTTTTTTACATTTATTTATTTAAGAATTTCTCTTATAAAGGATCAAAGTAATAATAATAAGAATAGAAAAATGACCATCACATTATTTTAATTTGGAAAACCAATATCGTTATGATACGTACTAGTAATGTGCCGGATATCGGTATCCGCGGACATTCGAAGTAAAACTCCAGAATGGTTTCGAGTTTTCGAGAAATATCACAATCTCTCCACGAAATAACTTTTCGGGAATATAAGACGTACGCATTGCGGCAAGAAGAAAGTTCTAGTTGAGCGAACAGCGAGTAAACAAGTGTGATAAGTGCGAAGTACAAGTAATTAGAGAAGTGTAATAGTGGTTATTAGTTGTACTGTGTTATTTGTGAATTATTGCAATAAATTGTGTCTATTTTGGCAATAAATTGGTGTGCCTTAGTAATCCCGAACCTCAGCTCTAACAAAAAAGGGTACACAGCAAATATAATAAAGGATTCAGAGTAGTACATGATACACAGTAGTTCACAAATACCAAAACTCACCGATTGAGTTCCTGGCGCCACTGAATACAACAGCTGTCATGGCCCCGATCAGCCCGGCCGCCGCAGTCGCCTGTGGCGCGGAAGACAAACCGAAATATTATATCTAAATTACAGGTAACGACATTATTACAAAACTATTTGATGATTTCACCAATTATAAGTATTTTTCAATTATCAGGAATAGGAGTCAGTCAATCTAAGTCAGTCGTGAAGCTAGTTGCCTGTTCCAATACGTAGATCTTATGGAGAATCGGCAAGAAACTCCAAGGACATTATTTTTTAAGAAGTTTCTTGTGACATTGCTTATTTAAGAGCATATCAAATGTGAGGACAATGTAACATGTTGTTCTAAAATATTTCGTCGTGGAAATTACTATTATATTTAAATAATAACAGTCCGGATATTTTTTGTGCGTGTGGAAACCCCCTCGGGCCGTCATCCCACCGGGGTTTTCGGTGGGTTGGTGACTGGTGTGTCGGAATCGAACCGACTAAAACCACACGGTGTGCCGTACTGCGCCTAAAATAGGAGGGATCCGGGAGGACCAGATTGACCAGCCCCAACCAGTGTCACTTATTCTACAAATAAATACTGATGTATGAAATTTTTACATGTTTTACTACTGTAACGGTGTCGGGCTCGTGACTAAGTGGTAACCGAGTAACTTGCCACATTATAAGGTTAAGTAACACTAGCCAGGTTAGTCTTAGGATGGGTGATCATTCTTAACACACAGACCCGTCTGTGCCTCAGAGAGCACGTTAAGCCGTCGGTCCTGGTTGCCATGCGAACATCTGTGGCATTCGTTACGGGTAGTTATAGCCCTAAAAAGTAAGACAACCTGGTCTAACTACAGGACTTCGATATCGCCTAGTACCTGGGTTGTAGAGGTGATGATGGCAGTCTCTTCAAGTAAAATATCGAAGTTCGGCCGTATCGTAGTTAAACTAAAAGGCGATCCCAACATAGGGAAAAGGCGCGGAGGATGCGGATGATGCTACCGTAAAACGGTGTAAAAAAAACTCACCAGCTGTGCTTTAGCAGCTTCCCACCTGGAGAACCCACTTTTGAGTAATATGGCAAAGTCACCAACTTCATGTGGAATCTCGTGAACTGAAAGTAAAAGTATTATAATGTTAACATAAAAAACAGTCAATTTATATAAATTTTTCAGGACCCTTGTTAGTGTCGAATAGTAAGTGAAACATGGACAGAAAATAACCAATAATAATAATGTTATATGTATAATGGAAGGTCGCTTCAAACTATGCTTAAAAGGTGTGGATTCCTAGTGTGCAGAGTCCAGTACCAATAGAATCTCAAGCATGATTACAGATAGGTTTGATTGTACATATCGCACTGCTATTACGAGACTGTATCAACTCAAAATAGGGTAAATTTGAGAAAATTCATTTTTCATACGTACACATCAATTCCCTACGCGTCAATAAATATAAAATAATAATAATAAATTGTATTAAGCCAAATTTTTCAACAAAACTACTAAACATAATTCATTTTTTTTTTAATTTGTTAAGACAATAGAGTATTGAGTAAAAAATTGGAAAAAACTTGATAACCTGCAATCTCTTAAATAATTCATTAATACAGAAATCACTTAATTTTATCAATAATCTATATATAGTGTTCACTTTTTATCATCTTTAACAGGAAGCGAGTAATCAGTTTTCTGTCGTTTCTGAAAAAAGCTTCATTTTGAGTTGTTACACTCTTGTAATAGCAGTGCGATATGTGGGCCGATGTTGCGCCACCTCACATGGGGAGTAGTAGCGGCGGGCCGTCTATGCTATTACATCTATTACTCTCATTATTATGTATTTTGTATTTTATTTTAGTTATGCCTCATTTTATTAACAAGAGTTCTTAGGTCTAATAATTTAATATGACTCCTGGTTACCTGATTAAATAAATAATAATAATAATTACTATTATCAAACTATACAGCGTCTAAGTAAGTATCATCGTCGCAAATAACTAACAAAAACGTCTTTTTTTTTTAAATATCTCCCGCATTAGAAATGACTTCTGTGTCGCGGGGGACTTACAAAACATACAAACAACGGACACAAAGAACACCCAGACTAGGGTGGGAATCGAACCCACGACCTATGGCGTAGCAGTCAGGGTCACTAACCACTAGACCAACAGGTCAATTAATTTCTTTGGATACTTATCACAATGCAAAAGTCAGTTCATCATAAAAATGCGAGATTAAAGATTTACAGTCAATAGTTTGATTTATTGAAATTTCCAATGATTTTCTACTCAGAATGATGGTCTGAATACACTATTTCAGGATTCAGTACGGTGTCACGTACACCCTGTATATGAGTTCTAGAACACATATATAACTATTTGCACTTCGCAAACCAAACCTGCCGTTGTCAAAGTAATTAATTTAGATCAACGAGATGAGACAGATTTGAGGCACCGCTTATCTATAATGCGCTGCCTAAAAATATAGTTACTGTACCACATCATACATTCTGTCCAGCTTTACGGTTGATAGAAGAGATCTTTTATTCAGTCAATGAATTGAAAAAAAAAAATCGATTATCGCTCGTATAATTTTAAAAATGCATTATAATGTACTAATATGAATAAGTTATGTATATTATGCAAATACCATTAACAATTTCAATTTCTTCATATAACTTTGCATGTGTACCACTTTTAATTAATTTATTTTCATTGTTTTTATTCAATGCCATCATAATGTGTACTGACTAACTTTTAAACTTTCGCGTTCCATGATATAATACTATCTACGCATCAACGGGAATTAACGCGCTGACTGGTCAGCCTGTGACCACGGCCAGTGCAACCTGGTCGACACGTCAGGCAATTCAGAGATATTTAATACCTTTTCGTGATGGCGTTAATTCCCGTTGATGCGTAGATAGTATTATAATGTGTACTTACCTCATTTTTGCATGCCACTATGTATGCCTAAATGTGTCTTATGCTCATAATTTGTCATCCTTTTACCACATTTTAAGCGAATAAAGATATGATTTGTTATTATTATTAAAAAATATTATAAAGATTATGTATGGCAGGATTAAAGGGCAGAATAGGAGCAAAAATACAAGCAAGAAAATTAAACAAAGAGGAATTGTACATATAAGAATAGGTACTACAATTAAATAGATGCCTATGCCAGTACTTGGTATTTGGTACGCCAGCTACTGATTATTTTCCTCTGTTGTTTCCATACAAAGGTTGTCTGGAAGACATCGCTTTTAGCGATAAGACCGCCCATTGTACTTGCCGCTTAGTATAAACTAACTATGTTTAATTTCTGTTCAACTGTGGTGTACAATAAAGAATGTTCTATCTATCTATCTATGCTTAATATAAATTATTTCGCAAAGCCAGGCAATAAAATAACTTACCATACTGTGAAAACAGCCGTCCAGTTTTATTTCAACGTTTTTAATTTTTATAATAGTCCAATTAACATTAAAAGTGAATGATTTGACAACATTAAGCCGTGACGTCACTTCTAGGTAATTCATACAAAAATGTACCGAACCTACTGTTTTGACGTTTACTAAATGGATACTGATTTGACTTCATCGTCATCAACCTCTTTCTCTATGTTAAATTAGAGCTATTACTAGATGGCGCTGAGTGTATTATCGACACACCATAAACTAGTGACAAGTCATATTTTTTTTACTTTTAATATCCTACTAATATTATAAACGTGAAAGTTTGCGAGGATGTATATATATTTCACGCAAAAACTACTGAACCGATTGAACGATGAAACTTGGTATGTAGATAGTTGGACACCTGGATTAACTCATAAGCTACTTTTTACCCCACGGTATCGGGACATACGACCGCGGGACGTAGTTAATTTTGAAATAAACGAGGCCTTAACACACCTAATATAGCGAAAGTGGTGAGCACGCCGACCCTGAAGCCAACGAGGAACGAACCCCCGACCGCAAGTCCATGGGTGAAGTTGTCGATGGAGTTCGCCATCAAGTTGAGGTAGCCGGCCACCTGGAAAGAATTACAGACAATAATAATTTGATGTTTGGTGTTGATATTCTATATTTATGTATCGTGATATTTTTTTTATCCTTCGGGTGTATATTAATGACTTTTTTGTGACTATGTGTATGCTAAAGTTCATGATGATCGGTTGATAAGGTCGAAAGCTTAAGTTAAGCAACCAAGTGAGGATTATCTGGGCCATTAAGCAATTTGTAGCATCAGTTGATTACTTCAATGCAGTGATGGGCGTAACTAGTTACTTATGTAATCTAGTTAATAATTGAATTACAAAATATTTTTATTAAAATGTAATGTATTTCATCGTTATTACACAGTATTCAATTACATTGTCATTTGAATTACATTGGATGTGCAATGAAATGAATTAAAATGTATTTCAAATTCAAAGGATTTCAATGTAACTGTAATAGGTAATTATTAGTCTAATAACTTTTTGCCCATCACTGCTTCAATGGCAATTAATGTATTTAGTACTAGTGTTTCAGTAATTGCCAAAATTTGGAAAGTTTTAAGTATCTTCTTTGTTTTTAATAATCCTAATCCTTACTAATATGTTTTACTAACATTTTAAAGGCAAAAGTTTGTGAGGATGAATGGATGTTTGTTACTTTTTCACGCAAAAACGGCTGAAGGGATCTGGATGATTTGTGACGACATAGATTATAGCTTAGAACAGCACATTGGCTACTTAATAATAATATACCTCTTGATTGTACACCAGAAATATCGAAAAGCAAAATTAATAAAAAATTCGGTTTATACAATGGCGCTTTGGCAATGTCTTACAGGCAACCATGATTTGGAGAAAAAAAAAAGAAAAAAATTTAGGGCAGTATGGTGCGTTTAGTACATTATTCAATTATGTAAACTATCTTACCAGTATACATACAAGTAAACTATAAACATATAAATACATAAGTAATCACTGCATATTATAAAACAAAGTCCCCCGCCGCGTCTGTCTGGCTGATCGCGATAAAATAAAAACTACTAACCGGATTTTCATGCGGTTTAGGTGTATAATTTGTACTCGTGCGAATCTAGGATACAGTACCACAGTGATTTTAACGAAAGGGCAAATGGGAAATTATGTGTTGACATCTCCTAGTGATAGATAGTAGTTCTTGACTAGTTTTTTTAAAACAGGTAGTGATTGTGTGCGTCTAATTCCACTGGTAGAACCTTCTAAAACTACTACTTCAATCCCGGAAAATATTACTATTCCTGTGAGATCCAGGGTTCACAGGGATCAGGGATTTTCTTGTTAGGGTACACCTGAGGCCCTGGTAATATGGACTGTGACGAAACACCGTGTAGTTTTAGTCGTTTCGAGTCCGACATGTGGTATGTCCCTACCTAACCTACAAAAAAAGTTGTTACCTACTTAGCACTTGACCAATTGAAGTTATAAATTGAAACTGGTTTTTAACCAACTTCAAAAAGGAGGAGGTTCTCGATTAGACTGTTATTTTTGGTTTTTGATACCACAGCCACATATAAGTGAAGCAATGCTTCGTTGTATTTCGCCGAGTGAGTGAGGTTACCGGAGGCCCTAACCCTTTCCTCTCCCCATCTTCCCCCAACCCCACCGCTCTCACCTCCATTCCCCTACTCCCAACTTAAAGGCCATCAACGCATTTGTGTCTCTTGAGTTGCAGGTGCCCATGGACGGCGGTAGTCACTTACCATCATGTGACCCGTTTCCTTGTTTGCCCCTATCTCATAATTGAGTTAACTTTCATTGTTATGGAGATCTGAAACTCACATCTTTCTTTTCATTCTTCTCTTTGGATTTTTGCAGTGCCTTCTCTCTCACTTCTCTCAGCAGGCAGCGTCCCATCCAGCGGTTTCCCTTATTGCTGCAGCGCGGTGTACCATTCTGGTTTACTACCGTATTGCAGCATATCCCTGAAGACACAATAAACAATTCATTTATAAAACAAACTAAAGCTGAAGAGTTTTGTGTTTGTTTGTTTAAACTTGCTAATCTCCGCAACTACTTGAAGTGGATAGAATAGTAATTGAGGAAGGTTATAGAGTGTGTAACATCACGCTACGACCCCTAGAGATAGAGCAGTGACCAAAAAAGCAAGTGACACTGCAGCGAATGGCTAGTATCTTTTTATATATAAAACTAGCAGTTCCTAAGTTGCCTAAGTTACTCCTTATAGCACCAGCTATCTGCCAGTGAAAGTCCCGTGGTAATCGGTAGACCCGTTCCGGAGATTAGCCGGAACAAACAGACAGAAAAAAAAATTTATAACTGAGTTTTAGGTATCTTGCAAATATCTGTATAAGCTTAAAAAAATATTACTTTGCGTTAAAAACAGACACTTCATTTTATTTATTTGAATAGATGATGATAAATTACACCTAGACACAGAACAAATGATGGTGCTCATCACACAATAACTTGTCCTCGGTGGGAATCAAGCCCACTACCTCTGGCTCAGCACTCAGGATCGTCAAATTGAAAAACTCACCTTTAGTATTATTGTTAAACAAACAAGTGTCATACTGGTCTATCGCACTGACGTCACCATTCGAATTACATAACCCCTCTCCTTTATTCTTCCCTCTTTGTTTCCTCTCTACTTCTAGAAGCTTCTCTATCTCTTCTATCTCGATCTGTTTGATGAAACCATTCTGCTTAGCGTGTTCTTTTGTTTCCTCTGGCTCTTCCTCCTTCTCTTCAGTCGTCGCGAAGAGTTTCTCCACCACGATGAAGACAAGCATGCCGAAGAGGCACCAAAGTCCACTTTTTAAGGAAACGTGTTCACCAGCTGCGGATTATAGAAAAATAAATTTTATTGATAATAATAATAAAAAAATAGGCAGTCATGGGACTGCCGACAGAAGTGAAAACTTAAACGAGCGGTTGGTGACAGTAATAAGGAGCTGACGGAACTAAATGTTTAGATTAGCGCCCTCTAGTGGATCTATATATGTATTATTAGCGTGACGGTCACGAGTTCAGTGCTTTTTCCCCATAGCAAAAGTGCCTAAAGAAGTTTTCACTTAAAAAATAATATATTATGTATGATCTAGTCGAATTTTTGAAAACCAAAGAAAAGATGGATGGACTGTGTGAGAGAAGATATGGCTAGAAATGGAGTAAGCAGTGAAATGACGAACGATAGACTAGAATGGAAGAATAAAACATATTGCACCGACCCCAAATAAAATTGGGACAAGGGTAGGCAGATGATGATCTAGTCAAATTTTTATTGTGGAAGGCGCCATGTGTAAACATTGCAAAGGGTTTTGGCAGACGTTCCTTTGATGGCCGGCCGCTTGCCTGACACCAACTCTCCTTGGGAATGTAGTCGTTTTAAGAAGGGAAAGAAGGAAGAAGGTAAATTTGTATTAGGAAAAATGGGTAGGGAAAGGAACCCAGGGTAAGGGATACCGCAAGTCTCAGATGGGAACGGGACTGAGTCTGCAGTAAATCGCAGAGGCCGGGGTCGCGTACCCGAATGTCCTGTATTTACTGTCACTGGAGAGGCCACTAGGATAGGAATACCAGGTTGCCAAATTAAAAGCATTTCATAATAGGCCCAAAAGATCATATAATATTGGGTATATTATTTCCACAGACTTAGGAAAGGGCGCCTAAAGCTAAAGTGGGGGACATCATTTTAGATAAGTAGCAATGAATATATTGGTTAACAAAATAAATACTTTAAAAAATGTAGACAGAGCACGATAAAGGTTACGATTGGAATACAATTAACGTATTCCAATCGTATCTTTATCCAAAAAGTTGTTCAACGTTCAATATGTTTTTTTTACAATAAAGTAATCTGTATAAAATATATATATTATTCTTTATTATGTTAGTCAACCGATTTTATTTTATTTATTTTTTTGTCGCTATTGGCGAGTTTTAGTTACAATAATTATGGATGATGTATTTTTCTTTTTAAATTATGTGAATATAGAATACAGAAAGCTACAGGGGTCCAGTATGTATGTTGATCTGACAGGTACGGAAAATCCCTAATCAAACTCACAATGTAATAAAACAAAACTTTTAAATTTTAATTAATTGTTTTTGAAATTTTACTACCCGGCGATCTCTAGTCAAATATAAATCTTTAAATTATTGTTTTCGTATGCTCACCAGAAAAAATTGTAACTCTATGGTTTATTGTCATTACTTGTGTTCTATATTTAAATACGTGTTTTCGTAATGGCCCCATGACAATGTTTTTTTATTTTTATAAACAGTATAAGTGCATAGATTTTACCTCTTTGGTTAGTCAAATATATTTGTTTACTGTAAAACCATTCTCTTCTTTATTTAAGTTCAATCTCGTATTGCTATTGCATATGCTCTGGGTAGCTACTAGCTAGGTACCCTTCATAGCTATGTTGACATTTTTTTAAGAAAGCATGTAATTACATAACGAGCATACTGTTACGGCCAAGTGACCACTGATTACAAAAACGTTTATTATTATTAACTCAATATTTACTACGTACCTACTTTCCTAGTAGAAGCTATCGCGCTCGGAACACAAAACTTCTCAACAACAACTGCAAATTATAAACAACTTAAAGAAAAAGAGGTTAAAGTTGTTTTTGTAATGACAAACGTTTGATTGTTAACACAAAACCTCAACACGTATAATTTGTCATTGTTTTATCGTAATTATGAGGATTGTGTATAGTATATGGTGTTGCAGTGATTAGTTTATTATATGATATCTTTTGTTATCTCATCTATACAATTGCAACTTTTATTGCCTCATGTTTTACTTCCAGGGAAAGATTTTAAAAGTATATATTAAAGTTGATTAACAATGTTTCGTAAGACCATTGACGTAGGTACAATATCTTTACATAGGTAGTATAAAACAAAGTCGCTTTCCCGCCGTCTGTACCTACGCTTAGATCTTTTAAATAACTCAACAGATTTTAATGCGGTTTTCATCTATAGATAGAGTGATTCAAGAGGAAGGTTTATATGTAAAGTTTAATTTTGTTTTGTGTTGTTTGTTAAAATATGACGATAATTGTTCGTCACATGAGTATCTACATTGCACCCGTGCGTAACCGGGGCGGGTCGCTAGTTTTGTAATATGTCTAGTGTCGTCGGCATACCCATCGCTATTTACTTAGTCATACTACACATTTAATTTTATACATTAATGTTTGTTTACATTAATGTATTCGTAGTGAGTGATGAAAGAGATAGAGCACAGTACTTAGATTTCTGTTCGAATTGGACTTACCAACACAGATCTACCGCGTACCTCATTGCTACCATACACAGACACAATTCCATAGGGTAGCTCAAACTCCATAATGGAGGGGAAACAATTGCAGAAGCACTAATGTTGTAAAAGTAAGTGTTGATAGGCGCCAGTAACCGTTTTGCAAAAAAGGGAGTATTAGAAAAAATAATAGAAAATCCTAACACCAATTGCTGGGCCATAATCCGCCAGGTCTGCTCACCTATCCTGGTCTGTGTTGGTCCAGCTTGTCATCGTTAGACAGTGATGACGAAGCTACACGAAGGTGGCGAGACTGATGATAAGAGGTTAGCATATCACTCGTGTCATTAAGAAAAGTAATTGGCGATAAACAAAATAATTATTTACGTTGCTACTAAGGAGGTTTATAATAGTCGAGTTGACAATTAAAAAATAATAACCAACTTGAAAATAGTAACGAATCGACATTAGGAATATTCCTGTGTCACGGGGGGCTTCACAAACATTTAAATCATTTTCCGAGTCTGGGTGGATTGGGTGTGCTGGGTGTTTGTGTCAGTACAAAGTCTGGGTGGATTGGGTGTGCTGGGTGTTTGTGTCAGTACAAAGAACACCCAGACTCAGACAACTATTTGTGGATCTTAAAATGTTTTTGTTTCGTGTGGGATTTACCTAATATAACACTTAATTTCCAGGGGACTGTTCAATAAATTTATATGAACTGTATGTACTAACATAATGCAAATACCGGATGTTAGTGAAATGCTCCCGAAAAGGAGAACAGACGATAGTGCTAATGATACCTTTGATGATGGTTTAGAAAAAAAACTGGTCGTGATGAAAAAATACTATCTTTTTATTAGCAGCTAAATGAAACGATAATTTCATAAAAAAGAAATCATAAACAGCTGACGCGCGGGCGCCGTATATAAGGAAGCCTAAGTTCATTAAATGAATTTTGATGAAAAATAGAAGCGAAGTCTCACTATAATTATGACTAACTGTTGTACAATGTAGCGACACAAAACCTCCACACGGTATGTAAATAAGAGTTTAATAATACATATATTTTGTAGTGCATTCGTTATCTAGTAGGAAAACCTACCGACTGTAAGTCAGATGTCAATGAAATCGCGAAGGTACATTACACAATACTTGTGGTCGAGTTGGTTGTGTTATCAGAAGTAATAAATTGTTATAAATAAATTATATACGGCCATCAATAGGTTTTATATTGTCAGAATGTCATTCTACTGGTAGGTACTTCCGTACTGCATTACTACTATATTAATATAATAAATCTGAAGACTTATTGTGTTTGTTTAAACGCGCTAATCTCTGGAAATACCAGTCTCATTCGAAAAAATTTTTTTGTATTGTATAGAGTATTCATGGTGGAAGGTTATAGGGTATATAAAAGGTTATAGATAAATAAGTAAGCGATCGCCAAACTTTTGATGGGTTTAGGTTTTGAACCTAAACCCATCAAAAGTTTACTTACCACTGGATAGAACTACCCCAACCACAGATCCTCTCCACAGACCGTCACTATTACTCCGTAATCTATTACTATTAAAAACTTCAAGATTCAAGATGGGTGGTACCACTTGTCCAAATCTTGGAATCCTGTCATCAGAAAATGAAATCGTCAGCGAATACACGCTACTCGACAACACTCAACAGACGTCGTAAATGTGGTGTTCGAAGTACCGACACACAGTATGAAAAATGACCTAAAAAACGGACATTCCCTTTTTTTTAATCTTTTGATAAAGAATATGATTTAAAATGCACGAGTAGAACTCCCGAAGTTCAAATGTCCTTAGATCCGGAGATACAATTTATTTATCGTTTTTTCTATGGAATTCAGGAAAACCATAGAAATAGTTGTTGTTCAAAAGGCGTTCAGTTTTTATTATTGATTAATAATCCATATTATCAAAGTGTAAATTATCTATAATATGCAGTCAGTAACAAAGTTTTAGCACTTAAAATAACATAAAAAAAATTTTTAACCATAATATCGTAATTATTTTTTAAGGCGTTCAGTTTTTATTATTGATTAATAATCCATATTATCAAAGTGTAAATTATCTATAATATGCAGTCAGTAACAAAGTTCTAGCACTTAAAATAACATAAAAAAAAATTTTAACCATAATATCGTAATTATTTTTTTTTCATCAAGTCTTACTTTAGTAGGATTCAATTCCTTAATTAGACTATAGAACAGGTCCCTCTTAACAGGCATTTACTCGTAAAACCTGAAATCTTAATTCCTTGGGATTCGTGACTTATGAGGTTTTAAAGAAAGTATCCTAGGGTTGCCACCGAATTTTTTTTATTGTGATTTGATATTAAGTAAAAGTTATAGATTAATAGAAAGTAAGTTGATATCTTTTGTAAAATATAAGATTGAAATATATGAACGTAGCTTGTTTGACATTACATTGCTTGTAAATTCTATAAAATGGAAATAAATTCCGATGAAAAGGAAAATGTGGTATCGGGAAGGGGGTGAACCGTGAATGGTGGTGATGTGGTATGCTATACCTAAACCCTATACCTAAACATTTTTTTTGGAAGAATGGGGGTGAGGCACCATGGAGCCGAAAATCCATAAAAACTAACTTAAAAAAAAAATTTTTTACTTTACACATTGCACCTGCTATTATGATAAATGGAGTCATAACTAGTAAACGGATAGTTTTTTTACAAAAAATCCTATTGTAATTGCATGCTAGAGTCATGCCCTTTCAGTGATTAAAGTTAGCGTTCCTTTTTCAAATACACCCTACAGAGGGTGTAGTGAAACGCTCCCGAAAACGAAGACAGACGATAGTACTAATGGTACCTTTGATTATGGGTCAGAAAAAATTCGATCCTGATGGTATTTAGGTGTCTATTTAAATTTTATTTGATTATTACACATAACTCAGTGAAATAGTCGTATCATTGAATATTCATTACATACGCACAAAATGGCCGATGCAATCAACGAAGCTAAATAGCGAATCATTATAGTATCCCGTTTGGCAATCCGAGATATATATATATATATATATATATATATATATATATATATATATGTCAGATTTTCGAGCTGGGGGTAGCTTGCATTCGTACCCATGGGCGGTAGAATGCGGGTCTAGTTGTATGAGACAAGTTATTAACTTTTCGAAACTCTATTGTCGTAATAAATTTACAAAGTTAACATTAAGACCAATACGTTGGAAACAATATTACCAAGAGGTATGTGGAATTGCATCGTACGTCCAGAACTGCGCTCCACACTCGCGCCTGTTGCTTTATTTAGGCATCGATCGCTCCAACTACCCTCTACTACAAATTTAATAGCGAAACTAGTTCCAAGTAAATCAAAATGTAAATAGTTTAACAAAATCAACCAAATTCGTTAGACAAATCAAATCACATTATAAAAATATAGGTGTGACAACATGGGCGCGCCGTCATATATATATAATAGGTTAGTCACAAATAAATCACAAATTATATCTAAAAATTATTGAGATAGAGAGAACTAAAATTTTTGACAACCCTGTAACCATAGAAATTAGATAAAACTTTAGAAGCATATAACTCCAAGATCCAAAGATATTAGGGTCTAATTTTTTTTATATAATTAGCAAGATATCAAACAACTTTAGTTATCATGGTTTTGAATCCAACTATGGCAAAATACTACAGTAAAAAAATAAAAACTAAAAACCTTTTATTCAAAATATCTTTTAAGTTAATGGATTTTAAAACAAATAGTTTCGTACATCATATGCCCGCGTAAAACCTACATACACGTATACTAGAGGATCTACATAAATATTTTTTTTTACTATACATTTTAATAATTTACTAAATACCAGGAATAATTTTAAAAAAAATCGTATCTTTGAATCTAATTACATTTGACCTTCGGGTGTTCTACTCGTGCATTTAAAATCAGTTTATTTATCGAATGAATAAATAAAAAGGGAATGTCCGTTTTTTAGGTCATTTTTCATACTGTGCGACAGAGCGAAAGAAAATAGAAATAATGAAGACCAAATCAAAAAACAATTTCAAAAAAATATTCGAGCAAATAGCAAACATTCGAGTACTTTAAAATATAAATTTTGAATATATTACATATAACAAAGGTGTTTATTCTTCATTCTGGAAACCGTTCGAACCCATAGGCACAAGATATGCTATTTTGGGTCTAGATAGTGATGTGTAATAATAATAATGTTCCATTATATCGTTATTATTATACACTACTTTAATGCGTTCCGATCGGAGCACCGAGAAACAATAACTAATTAAAAAAAAATAAAAAACAACTCAGCGCATTCGACGAATTACGCGCCATACAGTCGCCATTTTGTTTTTTATTTATTTATAGCCAGTGTCACTGGATGAAGTAAGGATACATCCAAATCTGTTCAGGAATTTAGACATTTTGGCGAAATATAGAAACTCGCAGTCACACAATAACGATTAAAACATTACACTCCTTTTTTTGGGCAGTCGTGTAGTAAACAACGTAGTAATACAATGTCGATATGTTAGCATTGACAATGGACTTAAGTGTGTTATCGCCGTATTTGCATACATTATGTTAGTAGGCAAATGTGTGCTATGTCAACTATTTGTGCAAGGATTTTGAGTGATTGTTTTAGTTTTATTGTTAGCTTGGAAACTGTAGTGAGTAGTATTATTTCCTGTTCTTGTTTAGCACAGAAAACAATACCTTGAAGTTGAGTGAAGATTAGTTTGCCGGCGGAATCTTAATGCTCGAAGATGGCCCTGGGCCCACCAAGCTCTTGTAAGATTGTATACGTGTGTAATATTAACCCCTCACTGTATTTACGATTAATATTCATTTATTTATTAACTACTAACCCTTCGCACGGGTAGTAGACATCTTCAATAATCATCGTCATATTTCAACCAATTTACACAAAACGTTAACATATTACACACCTAAATCTTCTTCATGAATCACTCTGTTTATTGGTCAAAACCGCATAAAAATCCGATCAGTAGTTTTTCAGTTTATCGCAAACTGACAGCCAGACAGCGGCGGGGGACTTTGTTTTATAATATGTAGTGATAATAGTTAAAATTAAAAATCCAGAAATCCAACACACCATATTCACGCTAAAGGTCACGATCGTCATCAAAATATTATATCATAAAGAAGATCATATCAAACGTCAGAATTAAAATCTCTGATGAAAATATTCTAGCTTGCAGACACTGCAGATTGAATACAATAACAACCCTTGGTATTTGTGCAACTCATTCAGGATAATTAGGTAGCTGATTAGCCTTGATGTGATAAAGGTAACTCATGACGTCACGATTCACGACTCTTCCCCTAACCTTGCAGAACCGGAATTGCTTATCGTAACACCATACGACGTAATATCTAGACAGGCGGTAGTGTGTCAAGTTCAAGAAAAATGAACTGGCAATGCAGCAGCCGTGTGTTATATATCTTATATTACACGAACCATTTGGAGCCACTTTTAAGCGCTTAATAACCGTTTTATACGACGATCGTTTTGTTTCGTTCGATCGTTTTAACTAGAATTGCAACGAATAGTGTATTCGGCCATGCCGAATACCGAATATTATGCAAGGTTCCTGGCGGAATAGCAGATTATTCGGCAAAAGTATTTTGCACACACATAAAATATATTTACATATTCCCACGCCTTCTTGCTGTCATCAGACGTTTCTTAGCCCTTCTTCAGTATACTGCCGATCTGGACAGTATACGCCATTCCAGGTCTACCTGCACCGACTTACACACTCACAGGAGCCACTTTGGCTGAATAGTACCCAGATATTCGGTATTCTACCGAATAGTATGAAAGTAGCCGAATAGGCCGAATACCGAATATTCGTTGCAACCCTAATTTTAACCGTAGGTATGTATGTCCGCAATTTTCTTAAAAAGTAATGAACCAATTTTCATGAATGTTTCACTAACATATTCTATATATTTTCTTTATTTTTTTTTTTTATCATTATCAGAAGTTATCAACAATTGTGGTTGTGTTACGGAAAAAAACCTCTTGAAACTATTTCTCGATAGGACAAGTTAGAATGCCCCATCTTTTGTATTTATTTATAGTATACAAGTTAAATACAAGAACAAGAAGGCCAACCATTATAATTATGTACATATTACATAGACATCCTTATTTCTTGTCGTAGGTATAAAAAAAACATATTCAATGCATTTTAAATTCCTTTCCAAATTACTTTACAGCAACAAAACATCACAAAGTTACAACATTAAATTTATTGTGTTACAAATGTTACAATTGATTGATAATGCGATCGCTTTCTGTTACGAGGAAGTAACATTGCACCTATCCTATTGTTTTTTTAAGTACCTTAAAGAGAGGTCATTTTTGTGTTGTTGTTGAAGCATAGGACGCGTTAATCTTAAATTTGAATTGGGTAGATTGATGTCTATGCTCAAAATAAATTACTTCGCCAAGTCGCGCTATAATATAACTTAAAATACAGTAATGATAGTCGTCCTGGTTTATTTTAACGTTTCTAATTTCAAAGTGAATGATTTAACAACAGTAACGCGTGACGCCATGACAAGTAGTATTTCATACTACCGTTTTTAGGGATCCGTACCTCGAAAGGAAAAAACTTAACCCTTATAGGATCACTTTGTTGTCCGTCCGTCTGTCTGTCTGTCAAGACCCTTTTTCTCAGGAACGCGTGGAGGTATCAAGCTGGAATTTATATCAAATACTCAGGTCTACTGTCCCTTAGAGCTGTGAAAAAATCAAACTTTTAAGCCAACGCAATCAAAAGATACAGCCGTTTGTTTTATTTTGGATTTTTTCATTCCGTTACTAAGAAAATCCATAAAAACTAACTTCAACATTTTTTAAATTAATTTTTATGGATTTTCTTAAAAACTGAGTAAATAGTTCCAAAATAAAAAAATACGTACGATTTAAAATCTTTAACTTCCACGTTCCACCTGTTTTAGAGAAGCCGAGGTAAAGATACCTGGAAATTCAGACGGCCATAACTTTATATAACACAATGGCTGGAAATAAATGACTATTAAAAATAATTAAAACATTTTTATTTTCAAACAAAGACTGATTTATGGTTTCATTATGCTTTCGTTCTTTTACAAAATAAAAGTAGCCTAAGTTACTCTTTATAACGCCAGCTATCTGCCAGTGAAAGTCCCGTGGAAATCGGAGATTAGCCGAAACAAACAGAAAGACAGACAGACAAAAATTTCAAAAACTTAATTTTAGGCATAGGTATCGTGCAAAATAGCTATTTGAGCCTAATAAAAACTATTATTTTGACATTACAAACAGACTGTTACATTTTATTTATTTGTATAGAGTATTAATGATGTATTGACTAATTATCTATTTAAATTGTGTTTAACTATTAAATGTAACTCAATGAAATAATTGTATTATTGAATAGGTATCGATTACTTCATATTTATGTTGGTGGCCACAATGGCCGATCAACGAAACAAAATAGCGGATCATTATAGTATCCCGTTTGACATCCGATATATACATATATATACGCAAATATAAGGATTTAATTTGTAACCTGACCTCATTATAAGTAGACTTTTTGAAAAAAATGTTTACAAAACAAATAGTTTGTTAAAGCTCTAACATCGAAAAACGTCTAAAACAATGGACGTGCCGTAGAAAATATATTCAACTAGCAACCCTCAACAACCATGATCATCATTTCAACCAATTTACTTCTAAAACTTCCTCATGAATCGCTCTATCTACTGGTGAAAACCACATGAAAATCCGTTCAGTAGTTTTAGAGTTTATCGCGAACAGAGAGACAGACGCGGCCGGGGACTTTGTTTTATAATATGTAGTATGTTCACCAATAGACAGAGTGATTCATGAGGAAGGTTTAGGTATATAATTTGTTAAGGTTTTGTGTAAATTGGTTGAAATATGATGATGATTGTTGAAGATGTCTCTACTACCCGTGCGGGGTACGAGCGAGCGAGCGGGGGCGGGTTGCTAGTACATACATTTATACTTAGGGACACCCAGTCCAATGTAAATAGACCACATATTCATGCATATAAGTATTTGCACATCGAATTCGTGACCCTCAGCGTGGCAGTCGAATGTTCTACCTCCACACAGAAGTCGTCATGTGTATAATCTAAGTTCTTTTTAAACTTACGTTTAGTGTTTCGAATGTCGTTCTCCCACGCTTCCGGTAGCAGATGTAAGAACACGTCACCCAGAAGACCTCCTACTGCGAAGCTCAACAGTATCCTTAATGTGGCTGCACCAGCTAAAAAAGAAGAAAAAAAAATCATTGGTTAGTACAATTCTGTATGCTGTAATTACAAACAGACGCGTAAATTTTATTTATTTGTATAGATCTAGATAACTAGCTCCGCCCTGCGGTTTCACCTGCGTAAGTCCAGACCCTGTGGGAATATCGGGATAAAAAGTAGCCTATGTGTTAATCCAGAGCTCCAGCTATCTACATACCAAGTTCATCGCAATCGGTGCAGTAGTTTTTGCATGAAAGAGTAACAAGTATCCATACATCCTCACAAACTTTCACGTTTATAATATTAGTAGGATATTAGGTATGTCATATCCAGTTCAATCCGTCCGGGGAATAACTTCTAACCTCGAGATAACCCAGCAACTTGGAGTGTTTTCTTCTTGCGATTTTTTCCATATACCATGGAATTTCGTCTTGACGTAAAAACAAAAATTACATGATTTTTTATTCAAGTTAAATATTAAAGCAAGGTACTCAAGGCAATGCGAGGCGAAAAAATTGCTCCTATAGGGGCGAATAAAGTAATTTTAAATATCAGGTAGTATGTTGTGAATTTTTAATCGGGCGATAGTTTAGTCGCGCTAAAGAATCGCACGTGTAGGCCAGGAGCAGACGGAAAATGGTCTATAAAACTGATTGCAGTAATCCCAGAAAACCTCCCGTTTATTTTTCCTCTTTAATAGTATAGACGATTGGCAGTTGAGTATCACTTTCCAGTATGGTACAGATAAGATATAGATTATCGGAAGACAAGGGGATGTTCCGATCGTGCCTCGATGTCTTGTATGTTTGTATTTGCTTTCTATGAAATGTAGGCTAATAAAAACGGAGTTTAAAAAATATATTATCGCAAATGCACGCAATAATAACTTACTATTGGGAGCCAAGATTCGTGCTCGTGCCGAAAAACGTTCGATGTTAATAATTAATATTTTGAATTACTAATAATTATAAGAAATAATAATAATAATACAGGTCATATTAGATAGTACTATCGAGAGAAAAAAACGAAACGTAACTTGTACTTACTACGTGTTTTAAAACACATAAAAATTCTTAGAGAAGTTTTATTATATTTGTATATAAATACACTAGCAACCTGCCCCGGCTTCGTACGGGTAGCAGAGACATCTTCAACAATCATCAACATATTTCAATCAATTTACACAAAACCTTAACAAATTATATACCTAAACCTTTCTCATGAATCGCTGTATCTATTGGTGAAAACCGCATGAAAATCCGTCAGTAGTTTTTGAGTTTATCGCGAACAGACAGACAGACGAGGCGGTGGACTTTGTTTTATAATATGTAGTGAAACATATTATACATTGAAACACCCAGACTAATGCAAATATACATGTACTCAAATATCTGCACTGATTGAGAACGAAACCCGCAACTTTTAAAGTTTATTTATTTATTTACTTCCAACTCACTGTGATAAAATGCTCTACTCTACCGCCGTGCCACATAAGTACCACTTTGTACCTATCATTGTTTAAAGGTTTTCAAGCTTATAATTTCGCTGGTTGGATTTTGGTATCCATACTTATATTATAAATGCGAAAGTAACTCTGTTTGTACGCTTTCACCAAACAGTGAGCTTATTCAATCATAAACGCCCAATATAGATCAATGGCAATTAAGAGATGGAAGACTACGACTGGTCTAAGACACTCGAAATTCTTAATAAAGGGCTATGCTAACAAAGTATCAAATTAACTTCTAGAGCTCAAAAGATACAAAACCTGTGCAGTAACAAGAGTCCTCACCGGACACTGCAAACTGAACAAACATGTTCAACCTAAAGTGGACGAGAACACAATATGCAGATTCTGTCGAGTGGCAGAAGAAATTGCAATGCATATTCTATGTTCTTGTGGTCCATTAATGCGGCACTGAAGTATTAACCTAGGGTTGCACATCATGTAACCGCAAGAAATACAAACAATCACTGCTGATAGGATCTAGAGGTTTCTCGAAGCCATAAGTCTGAGCAGTGAACTTTAAAGCAAGAGTGCGCACAAAAGACCAGAAATGGTCGAGGCAGCACTAGGCACTTAAAATAATAATAAAGAACCGTTTCACGCTTTAGGGGTCCTATATAAATTACGTCACACGTAACGTGTGACGTAATTTATAACGGTCAACGAAATGCTAAATAAGCTTCGTGATGTCACATGTTAAAATCTAGTTTTAAACACAAAACATTACCTGTAAACTAAAGACTACACACGCTACTACTTTTATTTAAAAAAATAATTTTAGAACGGCTCCTTTCAGTTTTCTGTGTAAAATTGCAAAATATGTGACGTCACACCCTTCAGACAAACGGTACAAAACTCATGAAATTCGTATGACGTCATTTATGGATGGCCCCTTAACTACTGAACCGATCATCATGAAATTTTGCAAACATGTTGTCAGAGGTACACCAGAGAATACAGGGTACCTTTCATCACGAAAAAATTTACTGTTCCCGCGGGCATAAGCTAGTTTAAAAAATGTACTGTTACCGTGGGCATAAGCTAGTTTAAAAATTGTACTGTTCCCGCGGGCATAAGCTAGTTTAAAAAATGTACTGTTTCCGCGGGCATAAGCTAGTTTAAAAAATGTACTGTTCCCGCGGGCATAAGCTAGTTTAAAAAATGTATTGTTCCCGCGGGCATGAGCTAGTTTAAAAAAATGTACTGTTCCCGCGGACATAAGCTAGTTCAAAATATGTAATACAAATTCTAATGCTAGTGTATATGTATAAAGTATATATACTACACAGTTTTTATATCACTTCAAATAATTCGATAAAATCAAAATATTCAAAGAAGTAAATCACTAAAAGATAAGTTATCAAACTGTATAACACGCTAATTGTTTGTTGATTATACCCGTGATTGGTGAGATAACATAAAGTCCTATTATAATCAAATCACGTGAAGAATTAAGTAGGGTTTATATAATATTTATCTATAATAAAATGATTATGATCCGTGACTATCTAAATTATGTTAAATGTTGCTAAACATACGAGGCGCACGATTGCGCCCACTATTTTCAATGAAACCCAGGACCAATACACGATGAGCGTATGCTAGTATTCTTTTATAAAAAAATATATATATATATACGAAGGGTTAGGTACTTCATACTCATACAAAGCATAACAATTCCAAGATGTGTTAACATTAACCTTATTGCTAGAGTTGGGTTATAATGGAGCTTACGTTAGAACAACAATATTCAAAATTCGTCTCCATGTCAGTACCACCATGGTAATGGTATCTATCTAGTATTGTGTATTCTAGAAATAATTACCTACAGCCGCGAGGTACGTACGTAAACACGCGAAAAGGCTACCCGCCTACAGTATTTTAATTTCACCTACCTACTTGAGTTTCTTTCTAGTTTTGGGATTGTAAATATTATAATATATTTATTATTTAAAAAAAAATTTATTCGTTGTGAATGAAATATGGAGTGTTCAATACTTTGTGCCTACGAATATCAACGTGTGTGATTAATCGATATATGGCAGCCCTACGACTTTTAGCGACTACTCAAAAGTGTTGATTATAATGGTCTCCCGTGTATATCATAATGTAACATATCAAATTCCAATAGTATCAATGACCTCTGCGTTGTAATGGACTCGTCTGTTATCAAGACGAGCTCCGCATCACGTACAAAGATAAACATCCGATAACGACACACTTATTGAGAACAAAGGTTTCTATCAGTCAGTATTATTTTTAGGGCAATCAACTTCGTCTTAACATGTTGTAACAGCTTAGTAGCGCGAAGGTCCACTCATGGTCGCATGGATCATGTCGTGATGTTATATGGTTAAGTAGCTTTTGCCAGCGATTTCACTTGCGTTAATATATAATAGACTCCAGCTTAATCACCAATACAAATAAATAGAATTGAAGTGTCTGTTGGTAATGTCAAAATAAAAGTTTTTAAGCTCATACTGTTATTTGCACGATACTTTATTTTTTTTTTTTTAAAAAGACTACTAGTAACGTGGGTCACACATTACTAGTGTTCTTGTTAACCCCTCCAGCTAAGCTAAATGCTTGTGTTAGGAGTGGGTTCACGTTATGCCTAAAATTCAGTTTTTTTAATTTTTGTCTGTTTATCTGATCGGGTCATCTCCGAAACAGGTGGACCGATTTCCACGGGACTTTCACTGGCAGATACCTGGTGTTATAAGGAGTAACTTAGGCTACTTTTTTTTTAAAAAAGAATTAGGATTCTGCGAAAATATATAAATATGTACAAGCGAACGAATCCGCGCGGGGCACAGCTCGTTATTAATAAATAATTAGAAATAAACCTAAAAATGTGAATGTGATCGATAACAACAAATAAACAGACAATATCGTTCTAAGAATCATCCTCCAGAAATTGCTATGGCTATGGCATGCAAATGATAAATATATGATTGGTTAAAGCATCCGACTTATCTCTGCATGCCTGTCCGATCACTATTTCAGCTGTGCACAAAAAGACAGCTGCACAAATGCATTATTCGGAGTATGCCAATCTTGGCCAAAAAACCATTATAAAAAGAGAAAAAATGGTTGTGGCGCGGGAGATGAGGCAACGACAACGGTTAGAGACGGCCTTATATGAATTTTATTACTAGTCTAATAATTCATTGATATTGTATCTGTGATTCGGAAATCAATCACATTTGTTTTTGTCTGAGACGACAATCCGATTTCTATGAATTTCATCCATAGGTGCACTGAGTAGAAAAAAAACAATGTTGACCTACCTGCTCTTTATTTTTCTTTTACGCTTCGCGACATGTTGAAGACCACATTGAAGAATACATTTATTTCAATAAATTTGTAGATCCGTTGGTAGTTACAATATAATAAAAAAACTGTTGTTGAGATACTTAACAAGATTACGACGGTGACGTCACTTTGCGTTGTTTATTGTTTTAAAAAATAATTTGAGTGTTCGTAGTGTTTACGTTATGATTCATAAAAAGTTTTGCAAAGCAGATAAGAAATGCCCCGACCCGACACTCTCCGAGACATAACTGAAAATAATAACAAATTCAGATATACATATACAAACTTTGATTGATTGCTTCTGGCAACATGATATTATTAATTTATTTTTTGGAACGAAGTCTTTATCCCAAGTTACACTTCAGACGCTCGGTTGCGGAAGACGGAAAAAAGTGTTAGCGCAACGAAAAATGCTGACCACAAGTTGATTTATTTTATTTGCGTCATCTTTGGATTCTGCCGATACTACTGTAATTTGATGTTGGTTGTATACCAATTATCCATACCTATATTAGTTCAGGGCACTTTTACAGATGGCGCAATTTATTCTATTAAGTTTACGAAAAAGCACACGGTGCACTTAATTGTCAGTGGCCACCGGTGTTTTTAAACGCTTTCTATAATCGTGACCTGTCCAGCTGACCTGTATTGCTTAATCCATCTATGTAAAGTGGTCTCTAGACGATCATGCGGCATGACATGCTGAATCATCATGCTGCATGAAGGACTTATTGAGAGTCTATCATGCAGCATGATAATTCGCTTGGTATAATCATTTTATTCAGTCGATATAGATAGTACAGTGAAGAGGTCTTCTGCGCCGGTATGGAAATGTCTTTGTCAAAGGCAGATTTATAAATAAATACATTTATAAAAATAAAAGGAATTTTCAATCAACTGCCAGCACGTAGTTTGCATGTCATGCACGTAGTTTGCATGTCATTCGCATCAATAAATACAATTAAACGGTTATGCATGCATGACAGCACATAACGCATATCATGCCGCATGATCGTCCAAGGACCGCTTAACGGAATCCTTCAACGTAGTTTTCACCACCTGACGTCCGATTAACTTGAAAATTTGCAAACTTTTGGTTTTTGTTTTTCTGCTAATGATAAGGGTTGCCAGAGCATCTTGGGATGGGTTGGCAACAGAAAAGTAACCACAAGTGTTATTTAATAACTTACAGTGTAAAAAACGGCTTTAATAGAAAACCGAACTAAAAAGTAGAAAATGTTTTTTTAATAAATTAAGAGTGTCTGTTGTAAAGAACCGTTGGGTGCTTTTTACTACATTTTTATAATAACTTCACTTTTATAAATAGCTTTCATTGTAACCTTTTTGATGTCATGCACATCACGCTTATTTTTTTATATTATAGGGGGAAAACGAGCAGACGGCTCACCAATGGTAAGTGACTACCGTCGCCCATGGACACCTACAACTCAACCTACAGTCACAAGTGCGTTGCTGGCCTTAGAGGGAGGAGTACCTACGTTATTTTTCTGAAGGTTTGAATATCGTATCGGTCATTGCGTGTTACAAAATTAATGGAACAAATATTGTGAATTAGGTCACTTCTGTACGTATAGTACGTACACACGTATCGGTGAACAACCTCATAATAATTTATGATCCATACAATTCCTGCGCCCGATACGTAAAACAAAGCCTGTTTAATACAATATAACTTATGATTATAACAATATTACATGAGTAATGAACAGAAGTAAATCTTTGCATAATGTTTTTTTTTTATGGTATAGGGGGCAAACCAGCAGACGGGTCACCTGATGGTAAATGACTACCGCCGCCCATGGGCACCTGCAACTCAAGAGTCACAAGTGCGTTGCCGGTCATTAGGGTGAGAGTAGGGGAAGGGTGGAAGAGCGGGGGAGGGTATGGTTAGGGCCTCCGGCAACCTCTCTCACTCGGCGAAAAGCAATGCAATCATTGCTTCACTGCCGGTTTTCCCTTTACAGTCTTCAGCGCGTCTTTAATACAAACCTCTTTCCTGCCTTTTTCTTTAGATTTTTAACGTCTTTCAGTGTACAGTCGCTTCCGGCCTTCTGTATATATTACCACTTTAGATCTTTTAAACCACGGAACGGATTTTGATGAGATTTTCATCAATAGGTAGAGCGATTCAAGAGGAAGGTTAATACGTGTAGTTTTATATTGTTTTGTGTTAACTTGTTAAATTATGATGATAATTGTTCACCACATTAGTTTCTTATGTAGATAATATTACACCAATGCGAAGCGGGGACGTGTCCCTGTTATTATTATACTAGCTTTTCCCCGCCCGGCACTCTAATTATTTTTCCAAAATAAAAGGAGCCTAAGTTACTCCTTATAACACCAGCTATCTGCCAGTGAAAGTCTCGTGGAGATCGGTATACCCGTTCCGGAGATTAGCCAGAACAAACAGACAACATTTTTAAAAATTGATTTTTTGGTGTACGTACCGTGTAAACACGCTGATAAATATAGTAAAATGCTGTTATTACAGTTACAAACAGAGACTTCAATTTTATTTATTTATACATTTAAGATCAAAATTAAGGAAGTTCTACGATATTAAAATAAATGTAAACGTATATATTAATTGCTACACTTATGTATATTGAAGATAACAATCAAGAATATTAATAACATTATTAATTAACATAATCAGACAATTAACTCTAAATATTTGTATAACTTTTATTATCGCTTATTTTTTACTTCTTATTTATGACTAGCTGTGCCCGCGACTTCGTCCGCGTGGAATAGTGTCTTTGGGTAGAATTTTTAATTATTTAGGCTAATTGACGATACTTCCATACAACTTTTCATCCCCAACTTTCAACCCCTTTTTCGCTTTAAAAAATAGCATATGTCCTTTCTCAGGCTCTAGACTGTGTACCAAATTTCATTTAAATCGGTTTAGTAGTTTTGGCGTGAAAGGGGGACAGACAGACAGATAGTTACTTTCGCATTTATAATATTAGTAAGTATGATTTAACACATTTTTATCAGCTTCACTTGTGAGTCTTGTGACTATGTAAACAAATCTTTAATGTCAATTTTAACCTACTTCTAAATTGTCATATCGAAATTAAACTATGTATGTACATATATGTAGTTTGAATGACAACACTGTAATGTCTGTACGACTGGCCTGTTGGTCTAGTGGTTAGAGACCCTGACTGCTAAGCCAGAGGTCGTGGGTTCGATTCCCACCCAGGACAAATAATTGTGTGATGAATACGATAATTTGTTGTGTCTGGGTGTTATTTCTCTATAATATGTATGTATTTAGAAATATATAAGTATGTTTATCAGCAGTCTGGTTACCATAGTACAGGCTCTGCCTAGTTTGGGATCAGAGGCCGTGTGTGAGATGTGTGAAGTTATTATTATTATTATTAATGTGGCATCTTGGAGCTGATCAAGGAGCCACGAGGTGGATTAAAGAACTCTTGAGTGGCTACTACTAAACACGTCGAGTTTCGGCTCATATGATTCGTTTTGACGAGTCGATGGTCTGATGATGAAGCTAGGAGGTTGATAGTGGAACTCTTATTTCCTTTTAAGTCAGGTCGCCATTACCACTTGTTTTTTTAATTTCACTAAACTATAATTTATTACCAAAACATAGAGTTTCAATACTGAAAACTGCCGCATGTAAAGACGTTCATTACTTCGTTGAGCTATCCCTCAGCACAAGTTTTAAATTATGAACCAACTAGATGAAAACCCGGCTTCGCTCGGGTGAAATGTGACTCATAATAATATACAATCTTTTACAAAATATAGGTAGATATACGTGTGAATCGGCCTTAACGTACTCAAGATGGCATCCGAGTGCACGAGTAGCCAATATGGCGACTGCCATTTGCACCATTAGAATTTAACAAAATACTCGACAACCCGAATTTTGCGGATATATGTTGACGACTCGAAATCATTATTGTTTTATGTTTTATTATTCAGGTAAGATGTCAATCGAGTCTACCGTACCCCTTAACCGAATTATTAATTTAGATAGTAGGTACATTCTAAGGTAAGGCATTAAAGAAAAGAAGAAAGTTCAATGTCGATGTCGTTACAGCTGAAAACGTGAGCAAGTTTTTGCAATCTTGCTAATGTTCTTAAACATATTTATTTCCTCTCTCACACAGAAAAGTTGCTACATACTCAGATCTTAATCTAGGTGTTACACTGTCCAGAAGGTGGATCTGTGTGAAAGACTGGTATAAGTACAAGGTAGACCTGTATGACAGATTACCAGCCTCTCGAGACTCCAGATAAGTGTTTATTTGTGTAATCTGCAACAACTGATATTCTGTTGCTCGTCTAGGTTAGATCTCTCAGACGAGCAAATCCGATTTAAATCGAGATTATACTGTCCATCATCTCTTTCGATATCTATAAAACCCAAAATAAAATGGTGATTTCAACAGCATCATTATTTCGATACAGAATCAGTCAACTGTTAAAGATTGCTAAACATATTGCGTTACCGACTAAATCTTGAAAACAATGTTAAAGATCGAGTAGCTACTGAGTGAGAAGTGAGATAGGAGACATTTACTGATAGAAATGATTGTGTTATCTAGACCAAATCGGTCATCGAGATCTTTGGTGAAGGTTAAGTGTCGCATATAAACTGTATTGCTCTTTCCAGTTTTCTTTAATCTTCTATAAAAAAAAATAATTAAATCAACAGCATTTCATTTTTATTTTGGTAAGCACCTCGGAAATTCAGAGAAAACTGGTGGTGTTTTTCTCTACCGAAATTAAAACAAATTATTGAAATTTTGACTAAAAAGTACTGATATACAGGTTGTTACAATAAGGTGACGTCAAATTTTAGGAGCGTTGTGTGTAGCCGACAAATCGTTGATTTAGACTGAAGAAAATAATGGATTTTGAAAAACAAATATTTAAAAAAAAATAGTTTTTTTTCAAATCCATTTCTTTTGAGAATGCTTTTCGTAGTGTAGGTAGGTAGGTACACATCGCTAAACAACACTATGAATTTTCATGCCGATGATTTTGTTTTTATATTTTTTTTGTGAAGACATTTTCAGAAAAATCTGGACATTCCGTCAACATCCTTGGTATTAAATGCCTATAGTTTAATTCATGTCAGCACAGCACTCTCTCATACGAAATATTAGCTTTATCGGTCAATTTTGAAGTTTAATTTTTCAGTTTTACAGAGCCATTATTTAATACACAAGACTATCTAGTTCCGAATTAAGCATAGCTTTGTACTAACAGTTCTTAAACACGGACAAACATTATATATATATATATATGTAAATAATTACAGTAGGTAAATACATAGGGTACACTGGAAGTTCTGCGCTTGGGGCCGCTCATAAATGTTTGAATTTCGAATGTTATATTTTTTTTAATTTAAGAAACTCGGCTCTGTCTTACGAATTTTCGATCAGGGTCACGTGTCCTGAAGCGAGTTTAACATTTTTTACCCCTCCCAAAAAGTGCACAACGCCGCTAAAGAAGTTTTCACTTAAAAAAATCTTTTTAACAAAAAATTAAACCGACGAAAAGAACTAAAAAGCAAAAAATAAATAATGCTTTTTTTTTCTTTCCGTCGGTTTAATTTTTTGTTAAAAAGATTTTTTTTCATCATCAGCTCAGCTACATGAAGTGATGATTTCTAAACGCAAATACCTGATAAAGTAATGAAAAGTAAACAGAAAAACTATTCGTTACTACAATTTTCGAGGGTTTCTCTCAATTTTATCAGGATCCCATCATCAGATCCTGACTTCCTTGACATGGGACCACCCTTGAGGTATACCCTATCCAGCAAAAAAAGAATAATCAAAATCGGTTCATAAATAACGGAGTGAGGGCTGAACATACATGAAAAAAATATATATATATACGTTCGAATTGAGAACCTCCTTTTTTTTCGTCGGTTAAAAAAGGTAAATTTGTGCATTCCTTAATTCACCTTATTGCAAACTTTGGATTTAGGAATTCAGATAAGTTCGAAAGCAAAAGAGTACTGTTTCAATTTTGCGACTTGTCAACAATCACAGATGTATGAAATTAATAAATATAATGAATACTAAAAGACGACGATATTTGCTTCAGCGTGCCTCGAAAAGAGGTCATGAGGACGACAAAGACAGACATTGTTATTGTTTATAACAACCGTTATGCGGCTATAGAGCTAATTAATACGCATCAATATGTAAATTGTAAATGGTCCAACCAGAAAATAAACAGAGATACAAAGACCACCAACTGTATTGATATATTTAGACAAACGTTTATTGAGGATAAATAAGTTATTTACGAATGCACAAAACAGCCCTGAGAAGACGTGACAAACTATAAAATAAACCTGAAGAAATTCTTTTTATTTCGTGCACCGCTTTTGTTAAGAGAGCCATGCTTCGGCAAGTATGGGCCGGCTCGACTCCGCTCGATACCACGGCCTCACAGAACACCGGCAGTGCAACAATACTTGAATTGCTTTTCGCCGCGTGAGTGAGGTTACCGGAGGTTAACCCTTTCCTCTCCCCTATTACCGTCTTTCCCCCCTCTCCTCCCCTCTAATCCCCCTCTCCTGTCTTGCTGCTCTTCCCCTACTTCCACCTTAAAGGGCGGCAACGCACTTGTGACTCTTGAGTTACAGGTACTCATGGGCGGGGTAGTAATTTACCATCAGGTGACCCGTCTGCTCGTTTGCTACTACTACTATACTAAAAAAAAATAAAAAAAATTACAACCGTCAAGAACTCACTAAGGCGATTGAAGTACGATCATGATAAACATTTTGCAGTGAGGTGGAGTTAATAAAGATGTTATCATAATAATTGATGAGATGATAAGTAATAATAATCTTTACTTAAAAACAAGTTTTACAAGTTTTGAGGTATGACCTTCAAAATGAATCATCATTACAATTTTGTTAGTTTAAAACGTGGTCATTTGTAAATAGAAATAAGTACATAATATACAATCTATTTATATTAAAATCGATGCTTGTTGTATGTTTCCAATGGATTCCTAAGATCGATTTTGACGATTATTTGCACTAGTAGTTGGAATTTGGTTAATGTTCCTTTCTAAAATAAAGTTATCATTTCATAAGTTCCTATGGTTCCAGAGTTTGGAGCAATCAAACCAACAAACTTTCCAATATTAGGATAGTAATGCTGTAAAATTCAACTAAGGAAGGTAAGTTGCTAAAAGCAGACAGTTATTCCCACGCTTTTACAAAAACAAAGCAATGTCAATAACCTCAACCACAAGCCTGTTGGCTGTATTGTATTGTGTCATTGACAGAGAATAGTTTACCAGCTATATGTATGTTATTGTTGTCACATAGCCTGGAAACATCGAACATCAACACAGAATATCCTGACAATGATAAAGAAACAGTATAATTTGAGCATTCATCATATGTAAGTTTAACATATCAGATAATGTCCTTTTAAAAAATTATAGCAAATAATTATACAATTGTTAACTTGGTTAAAAAAGTCCAATAATAATAACTTGAGACACTTTACACACTGTTGTCTGATCCCAAACTAAGCAGAGCCTGTACTATGGTGACCAGACTGCTGATAAATATTCTAATATTATAGATCATTGGATTTATGTCCAGTGAAATTCATTCGAAATCTTTCCACGATTTAGTTACTTTTTTTTTAGATTTAGTACAGTAACCATTTTTAATAATTCCTTTTGCACCTTCCGAGTGACTGATACAATATGGTGGTTAGCAACTGAATTGCAAAAATGTTTTTTCTCATGAGTTTGTCAGTATTTTTATGCCTTTACCCCAAAACAGCTGAACAAATTTCAAGGCAATTTTGAATAAAAAGTTTTTCCCCACATTAACAGAAATAAACATGGGAACCGAGATCCATAGGGATGAATGCTAATTATAAAATAAAGACACATGTATTAAAAACACTAAAACTAATACAAAATTAAAGGAAATAAAAATAATTATTTCCATTACATAATGGCTTTAATCAATTTGTTACTAAATTATCATAGAATAGGCAATATCATTCCTATGAAGACACCACCATAAAACATAGACTATATGCACCACTAAACTAAACACACTAAAATTTATTATGATAAGTTGTTAGACAACAAATGATGAGGCCTTTTAGTTAAGATGTTAGAGATTCAACTCTCATCCAGTACATTGCCAAACTGTATGAATTACTGAAAACAAATTTAACACAAGCATTTAGAAGCTGTAGGTGTTAATTACAGTACGAATAAGTGTACAGAATGCACATCATTAGTATGTCAGAAATTGTTGCATAAGATTTGAGTTTGAAGTCTCTTGGAACACAGTTGATTTTTATGGATAAAGACAGTCCATGATTATCAATTCCTCACAACAATTAAATACACACATTAATTGACTTTTTGTTTACAGTATAGCTATTTAGATAGATATGCAGATGCTTTTTTTATTATGTGTGTTTTGCATTGGATAGAATAAAAACTATTTAAGCCATAGTGCTGCAGGCTCTGCCTTGTTTGGGATCAGACGGCCATGAGTGAGGTGTCTCAAGTTATTATTATTACTACAGAAATTACGCTTAGTTGGAATGGTTAATATTTTTGTACTAGCCCAAATTTATTATAACACAGTATGAAATTTCTTAAAAAAGTTTAAACATAAAAATAAACTTGATATATAATATCTTCGTAGAGGTCCTGCAATAGACGTTACATGGCTGAAATGGTAGTGATGATTGTATAATAATATATGTTCATTTTTGTGATAGCAATTTTTAAGATAGTGTAATAAAATAAATAGGTACATAGTGCTGTGTATAAAAAGATATTCTTGTTATTATTTGATTATTGGCAAGAACCAGTGTTTTGACTAGTTTTTGTCTATTGTTTTCATCTGTGTCTATCATTTTGTATATTGAACTAGGTGCGCCCAGCAGTTTCACCCGCGTAAGTCACTCACTGAGCTTTCTTAAATATTAATTTAATTTCCTTAATTTTTTCTTTTATAAGAACCTCCTGACAATAACAAACACAAAAAAAAGAATTATCGAAATCAGTCCAGCCGTTCACGCGTGATGCGATGACCAAGGGAAATAGGGACTCATTTTTATAATATAATACTAGCCGCGTAACGCGGTTTCACCCGTGTAAGTCCCGATGCCGTGGGAATTTTGGGATAAAAAGTAGAATTTGTGTTAATCCAGGTGTCCAGCTATCTACATACCAAGTTTCATCACAATCGGTTCTGTAGTTTTTACGTCAAAAAGTAACAAACATCCATACATCCTCACAAACTTTCACGTTTATAATATTAGTAGGATATATTCATCAAAGCACATTAATTAAGTATTAACTTGTATATATCTTAATACTCAATTTTAATAAGGTCCAATAGTTGTACATAAACCTGTTTCCAAAGTACCTACCTAGCTGTTCGTTACCAAGATAATATTGTTGATAATTTAAGCTTCCAATTGGCATAAATAAAACTAAGCAAGGCCAAGTCTATTGAAACTAATCAATTAATTTTCGAATTCTATATTCTAGGTTTATTTACGAAATAAAGTTATGTAAGCAACCGATTAATATACTAAATGAAAAAAAAAAACAATGACTTCATTAAATAAATGTTGTTCTATTGAAGATTCGAAACCATTTTAATAAGTTTTGTTTACACGGAACTCCTAGAATAATGTCACTTATTTTCTTTATGCGATCCCGCAAAAGTAAATAAATATTAATGCGTTTGCGCATGCGCCGGCTTCGTAATAATATGGATGAAAGATGACTTTGTGAATCTAAAAATAACAGAACATATTGAAAAAAAAATGAAAGAAACAAAAAAAACACTCACGTCCATCGTTGAAGGTGTCTGTCGAGTCCAAGGGGATGATGAGCAATGGTAATATACCACTCAAGCCAACTAAAACTGATGCAAGACCAGCGAAAAGCCAAGGGTGCTCATCAAGCTGATCCACAAATGTAATTAAATATTCTGGTAAATAGTCCGCCATGGCGTATTCTTGCTGAATATTATGAATAATAATTATAGGTCTTTACAAGTTCACCACTCCAAAGGTTTTCAAAACAGTTTTTATTTTAGCTAGCACTGCCGACACATGCTCAATACAACCAATGTATCCTATTACGCGCGATCAACTAACTAGCATGACAGAATATTTAGATTGGATTGGAGATGTTCGCATTTTACGAGTGTCGAGATAAAACAAGACCGAAGAGCACGAGCTCGAGAGCAGACGAACTAATCTACACTGAGACTGAGAACGCCTGACCGATATTTTTGTTTTCTTTCAAATGTCAATCATACGAAGACTCCATAATATTTCTACGCTTAAAGTATTTTTACGCACTTAAAACAAAAAAAGTCGTCGCGAGTGATCGGTAGTCGAAACCGGGCCAGACAAACGAACGATAACGAAGAAGAAGAACTTACACAACAAAACAAGGACACAAGGTACCTGATGAACGAATGAATGAACAATTTTAAACCATGAGTGATAAATAGTGACGTAATAAAATCTAGCAAAGAACTGAACATCTGAACAACTGTGAACAACTGACCTGAACCAAAGTGTCTGAAAATGTTGCAAGGTGTAATAAATATTTTTATGTAGAAATTTATTTGGATATATGGATGTATGGATGTTTGTTACTCTTGCACGCAAAAACTAGAGAACAGATTGCGATGAAACTTGGTACGTAGATAGCTGGAGACCTGAATTGACACAGAAGCTTTATATCCGGATATTCCCACGCCACCGGCACTTATGCGGGTGAAACCGCGGGGCGCAGCTAGTGGATTATAAATTAAAAAAACAACAATAATAACTTACATTTGTGGTTTTGTAACTTGAAACTTTTGCAATTATTTTCTATACCCAAATCTATCGGGATAAATGTCAACTGTAAGCATCACATAACCGAGAAGGAAAATATTCTTTGAGGATTTCTTGTTATTATATTGATGTATAATGCTTCAGGGCTTGACGTTTAAGAGACTTTAACCCCAAACTCCCTTTTGAATGTACAATATTACCCATAAGAAGATCATGGAACATCTTAAACATACGGTACTGACTTTCCTGTCTAGTTCAGCAAACTATGGACCATATGCATACCGAAGGAATACTTCAAAACCAGCAAGCCCCAACTCGAGCCAAGCGCGCTCGAAATGTTTAATAAATTAATAAAATACTTGCTTGCCCTTTTTTCAAACCAGTTTCACTAAAACAGATATTTTCGCTTTTCATTTAATTAACACTATGACCAATAATTAACATGTCTCATTTGACATTTATAGTAGTGATGTAACGAATACTCGCATTCGCATTCGCGAATATTCGCATAATTTTTTGACATTCGCATTCGCAATAAAGATGCGGATGTTTGTGCGAATGTGTCTGACAAACGAAAATAAATTATTTATTTGTGGTAATTCATCTGCTAACGTTATTTTTTTTTAGTTTTATTATAATAAATAATAATGGAACGTCCTTGAGAAGATTTACTAAATCGAAAAAAAATCTCTTTTGTTTTTGTTACTTTCATTAAAATATTAACGAAACTAAAAAAAATATTATAATACATGATAATATCTTTATAGAAAAGGACTTGAAAGGCCTAATAAAATAATAATATCGAATAGCCTAATGTATATGTACTCAAGGCACATTTAACCGATCGCTTATTACATGTTGATTCCTTCAAAACTCTTTTATAATTTGATTGTTTTTAATACAATGCTAAAAGTGAACCCTTTCCATACATAATCGAACAGGAGTCAAATTTATAGTTTCCTTCCTAAAAACAACAATGACTAAAATATTGATCTTAAAGAAAATCTGCAATCTAATTGTCACATTAATAATCGATATTTGGTCTCCTGGCATCAATTACTACTTGTAATCGATTTGGAAGCCCGTCCAATATGTGTTGAATCTCCGTTTGCTAGTGCCAGTGCCTAGTGGCATTTTGTTGATATATCGAAAACTACGACACCCCAAACCTTCATCAATGAAAAAAAAACCGGACAAGTGCGAGTCTGACTCGCGCACCGAGGGTTCCGTAAGCAAACAAACTTGTATACATCCATGTCGGGAATAAATTCTCAAAGACTTTGGCTCGTCTTTTTCGAAAGACAAACTTAACTTTGCGGTTGCGATGTACGACAAAGTGAAAAATCCAACCGCAAAATATAAGTTTGTCATCACAAAAAAAAAAAAATATGTGTTATAACAACAAATAAAGGACTTTCGGATTTTTTCCTTCACTTGTGCTGTCAGACCTTGCTTCTTACCAAATTTCATGATGATATGATGATGATGATAGGTAAATGGGAAGTACCCTATAAGTTTTCGACCCAAAACCTATAGGGTGCTTCCGGTTGACCTATAATTGTTAATTTTGGTTAAAAGCAAGATCTTACAGCACAAGTAAAGGGGAAAATCCGAAAAATAAAAAAAAGTTGAAAATTAAGGTAAATTTTGGAACTCATAGGTTTTTGCGAAAATTCAAATTTGCCCATCTCTCTTGGTTTTTATACACCTAATAGGTATTATAGACTTCAGTATTTGGTATAAATTTCAACTTGCTAGGTCCACCCGTTCCTGAGAAAATCGGTGGTGACAGACGGACAAGAGAGTGATCTTATAAGGGTTACTTTTTTTACCTTTTGAGGTACGGACAAAGGAACCCTAATTAATCAAAACATTACAAAACAAATTTACTGTTACGCAAACAGACGAAAACGTCAAAAATTAAATAAAATACGGGTATAATACGGGTATATTTATTGCAGAACTACCCAGTTACACAAATACACCTATTAACCTTAACATACGTTATCGTAAACCATCGGTTTGCAGTTTTAGAGGAGTGGACAGTTCAATATGCCTCTGAGTGCATTATTATAATATATTAGTTGGTTTGTACTTACTCTATTGTAAAAAACTTCATTTTAAATAAAGAAATGAAAATCAATCCAGTCAATTAAGCAAAAAAAAGGGTCAACCTCCGAATGAGAGATAATAAGCTTTAAACTCGTATAAACTGTTATTTTGACATTCTAAATTTTGTCTCAAAAGTCTCCTAAAACTCCACGTTGTCAGATATTCAAGATCATTGCGCTTATTAAAAAAAATATAAAATTTTATCCAAATCGATAGAGCCGTTTTCGAGATACGCAAAATAAATTTGAATACAGGATTTGCTATAATATAATAGTATTTAAGTAACTTTATATGAGGTATTATTCACCGGGACTCCCGGTTGGCCTTGCATTATTGTTTTCCGCGCCGCTCTATTTCAAAAATGACGTGAATCGTTGACGATCCTAAACTCACAAGCGATGTTGAGCCCGCTGCTTATACAAATTTTTGCTACCAATTAAACATGATGGAAAATAACCTCAAAAACCAACTGAAGTGTGTAAAGCAGTCTAGCGTTACTAAAAACTCTTTCAGTGGTACACTTGTTGGTGGTTGGTGGAGTAACCAAATATTCTTAGGACATTTTCTCTCTAACCATCCATAATAGAAGTCTTCATCATTCAAAAAAAAAAAATAAAAAAATTGTTCCTTGAATCCATAAAAGCCAATGCAAAATGTCAAGCCATTCATACATTTTATTTGCTCTTTAGTTGAAAAGTCAATATTCGCATTCGCATTCGTTGTGAAAAATCGACATTCGTTACATCACTAATTTATAGTCTATTCACTATTGAATGTCATGACTGGTTAGCTTATAACTGATGTGATTTTTTCATAAAAATAAAATAAAGCACAATCCAATTGGACGGAAAAACCCCATAAGGCACTTGCATATTTTGAATGGATGTCTTGGATTCCCGATTTTGTTTAAGCGTTTCTTAGTCATAGGCAAGGCTAGTCATTGGAAAGGGATTCCCAAAAAGTCTATTGTATTGGTATGTCGCAACCAATGAGCCAACTAGCTTAATTAGCCGTTCAATTAAGAGCCTAGCCTCTTTACTATACGGCGCCGTTCAACTAGCGGCCTGAATTATATTCAGCCATTTAAGCAAACAGTTAGGCAAATGATTTAGATCGATAACGTTTGACTACTTGCCTAGCCTGCCACACCATCTAGTTTTACATGAACAAATTGACTTGTTAAGCATCTGAAAAGATCTACTTATATACAAAATAAATTAAATCATTAAAATCTTCAGTAATGATATCAGATGCAAAAGTTTAATTTTCAGAGTATTATCATTACATTACTACCAGACTTGCTACTCGTATTTACTACCTATTATAACCTATTTGATACTCAAATATTATGAAGTCAACTCTATTGTAAAAAGCTCCTGTAATATGTTATTTAAAAAATATATTCATACGCCGTCGTTAATGTTGATGGCAGTTGACTTCTTCGTGTACTCTCGTATGCGATTAGTCTTTATGACAATGTCATCTAGATCTTATCTTTATCAGGATTATCTTACTGTAGGTATATATAGGCTATACGTGCCACTTACTATTTAGCTCAATCCTTTTTCATCTGGAAAATAGCATTAATAAAATCTTGGTCTGGTCAATTGAATTTTTTAAGTAGGTACTTAATAAGTAACTTCGAACTGACTTCAGACCAGGCCCCATACAAAATACTGGTGTCACATACTCATGAGCACAATACATACCAATTTTTATTTGGCTCAAATAAACTTTCAGGGCCTACATGGCAACATTGTAAAGCAAATCGGAATCTATCATTTACAATTAAATTTCGAATTTTGACCTTACTTTGGATAATTATTCATAGATTATTGTGAACCCCTATATTCTGTCCTCGGAAGGTGTACCGTGTTGCCTACTTTATTGGTATTGTGTTATATCGCGCTTAAACAAAATTAACTTTTGTGCAGGCGCTTTAACAATTAAAAAATTACACAAAATTCTTTCTTTGTAACTTTTTATAGGAGCAGCTTAAAATTATTGTGTGTTTAGTGTTTAATATATATATTTAAGTTACACAAAGGTTATAAATGGTAATCGTAAAGTACTTTACTTTACATTCATTGATGGTCTGGTTTATTATTACGACGCGACGGCATATTAAAAGCATGCACGTAATGTGGAACTATCACTGCCACTATTTCACGTGATTTTTCTAGGAGATCGTTTGTCTGTGGTAAATATATTTGATCTATCATTACCTGTCCCTTTTAGAACTCTTCTTTTTTCAAAAAGGGACCTTTTTTTCATATTGCTTAACATTAAGAATATTTACTGGACTAACACCTTATTGTTTAGTATGAGTTTATTCAGGCTAGGGCAGGGGTCGGCAACCTTTTGAGACGGAAGAGCCAATAGTTACAATTTACAAAATTTTACAGTTTTTAAAGAGCCTATTAAATTTTACGTTTCAATATTATAGTATTTGCTTTTATATGGTGTACCAGACAATGGAACCCTTACTTAAATCACTGAAAGGGCATGACTCTAGCACTTATCATAAGTGCTAGAGTCATGCCCTTTGCCCCATGCCCTAAGTGACTTATGTAGTACTATTAAGTACTCAATTATGGATAGATTGCGCGGCTTTAAGGGTTTTGATAGTAAATAATAATTTTTTACGTATGGAACTGGAGAGCCGCAACTTAACATCGAAAGAGCCGCATGCGGCTCGCGAGCCGCAGGTTGCCGACCCCTGGGCTAGGGTGATCATTGATCACTGATTTATATTATCATCTACAACTACACCTTAATATATATTTGTAGTACATTCGTATATCGTTTGATGTTTTTAATTTATTACCGTATTTATACAATTAGGCTGGCGAATGCCATTGGACGGCATCCAACATTAAAAAAAAACCGGACAAGAGGTTCCGTATAAACATGTATCTATGTGATAGTTCATACATCTAGGGAATCAATTCTCGTAGATTTAAGGCCGTTTTTTTAAAGTATGTCTCACCACGGAAACTAGTACACGAAAAGTATAACTACAATATTGATATCTTTCAAGTCTGATTGAAATACAAACTTAACCTTGTGTTCTAAAAATACTCCTCATACATCTGTACTGTAATTTTTTTATGTCATATAACACAAAATAACGACTTTCGGATGTTTTCCTGTTTTCGTGCTGTAAAACTCGCCTAATTTCATGATTTTAGGGGTTAATGAACTATAGTTTTTGATTTACATGTGAGGTCATAAAATTTGCTTTAAAAATAATGTTTTACATTGCGTTGACTTAGAAACTTGCATTTTTAACGGCTTCAAAGGACTGCAGACCTGAATTTTTGTGGTTAATTACTTCAACCTGATACCCCACGAGTTCCTGAAAAAAAGTGTTTTGACAGACAGGCCGAAGACAACGAAGTGATCCTATAAGGATTTCTTTTTCCTTTTGATGTAGGGAACCCAAAGAATTACTCTTTTTTACCATAAAATTTACTATTTAGCAAATAGCTGTCTAGAATAATTGTACTACGTATGTAAATGTGATTGCTATTTTGTTATATATTGAGATATATTATATTGAGATTGTTAATTTTTTATCAATATAGGGTTCATACTGATGACAGACATGTTAGACGGATGTCTAGTCTACCATTGTGACTGTGACACGATTGCAATACGAGTCCTCTTGGCAGCCGCACCGATGAACTGCGCCCAGTTGAAGCAAAATGCCGCACTTATTTTGGCCTGCCAATTTAAATATCTAACAACATATAGGTAGGTACATGTACATCTGTTACAATATAACTTTACAGAGCTAACGTCGCATTCGCGTTCGCATTTGTAAATGGTGGTAAAGATAGATAGACAGGCGACATGACGGGACTCGTTGGAGTTATTTAGTTCGAAGTTTAAATTACGCGCCAATCGAGTCTGTGTGTTTGAATTGAATGTGATTTTTTTTAATTGTGGAGCGTCAATTAATTAGCAATCATGGATTCATGGGGAATATTGAACGTGGACACCGCTGCTATGGCACTTAACAGAGATGAATTGGGCTCCAGCTTTCGTCGGAAGCAGTTGGTAAATATTTGTTTTAAAAAAATACAAATAAAATTATACAATCGTCACAAAACGAAAGAAAAAGTGTTTATTAATTTTAATTAATCCAAAACGTATATTTTAAAAAAAATCCCAGTAGGTACCTAGTTGTATTTGTCAGTATGTAATGGAAAACATAGACATTTTAGATTGCCATGTTTCACGTAATGAAAGCTACAGTCTTTCACAATCGGTGCTCCCGTTTGTCATAGTAGTATAGAATAGACCTTAGATATTAGGAAGCCTTCTGTCCTCCATTGTTAATTCTGAACAGGTCACAAAACTTGAACAATCTCATTTGACTAGGAAATAATTTTTTTAATCAACATGCAATACAACTGCGTTGTCTTCTTGATGGTAAGACTTTTCAGGTACTATGAATATGAAGGCTCGCAAATTCTCAATCACTATAAGTACTTAACTAATGAGGAGGCATGCACACCACAGTGTATAATAAAGAGTACCTGGATGACCAAGCTTCGCTCGGTTTTATTTTTTTACGTTTTCTAAAAATGAAACCTAGCTAGATCGATTTATCGCCCTCGAAACCCCCTACATACTAAATTTCAGGAAAATCGTTGGAGCCATATATACAAGAATTACTCGTTTAAAGGTATTTGATAAGTTCACAAAAGTTAAATGGAGACCGTTCTTTGACCAACCTATAGAGTTCTTAATTTAAATGATAGAATAAGAAGAGATAAATGATAGATAGAATGAGAAGACAGATAATTCTAAGTTGTGTAATCCTATATAAAACATAAATCAATGTTATGATTATGAGTCAGAACTCAGAATTGCGGCGAGGTCATCTCACATGAAACATTTCTATATTTTTTAAATTGTTTGCAATTCAACAATAATTAGTATATTACCTACGAAGAGAGTGAGCGAAGGCTACCGATTGTTTTTTGAAGTGATAATTTTTTTTTTTGATTTGACGTCTTGTAAATAAATGAACGCGGGCTGGACGCACGAAAAAGCATGACTCATTGTCACGTTCGTCGAGCCGAGTGTGTAAGCGAGATCGCGGATCAAGCGAAAGAGAGGCACGCTCGGTGACGTTATCACGTAAAATTATCGTCCATAAACCGACTTTAAAGACAACCAATTTTTTTTCAATACTAGGATAGGACTAGGATAGACTAGGATTTGTTTCGACTCGCTATGCCATCATATACCACTGTGGGAATTTGTGGATTTGTTTGGTTTAAGTACCGAAAAATATCTAACACGATTCTAATTGCCGTAAATAAAATTTGTGACAAAATAATGTACAACGAACTACGAATGATCGACTAATTAGCAAGAAGATGCAGGAGTCAAATAAATATATGGTCCGATGGTAACTCACTACCTCAAGCCCAGAGACGTTGGTCATTCTCCAAAAAAGTTTTAAAGTAAACGTCTTTCTCGATAGTGGTCCTTTCATTAACTATGGGACTTCGTGGGTTCGCTTTTTTCTTGGAACCTTTTGAGCTTAGATTGCTCGAGAGGACTTTAAGAACATTTTTGCACATCGTTCTTTGCCTTAATAATTAGCGGTTTTAACGTTACTTTTATGGACCTACGTAGTGCCAAGGCGATACAGGTTTTTAATAGCTACTCATATTTTGGTCCCCTCATAGTTAACTCACGACCATTCAACCTACTCGTAAACAAAGACTCCATTAAAAAATTGAAGAATGATTGAAATTGTTTGTAGTGTTTGGTAGCCTTTAATTCTAAAGTTAAAGATGTTATGTTAACTTTAAAATTTTTGCGTTCAAGGATAATATAATTATATTATATATTAATTTTGACTGGCCTGTTAGTCTAGTGGTTAGTGACCCTGACTACTGAGCCAGAAGTCGTGGGTTCGATTCCCACCCAGGACAAATTATTGTGTTATAAGCATGATAATTTTTGTTCTATGTTTGAGTGTAATTTATCTATTTATTTATTTATCTCTAATATGTATGTATTTAGAAATATATAAGTATGTCAATAGTCTGGTAACCATGGTACAGGCTCTGCCTAGTTTGGGATCAGATGGCCGTGTGTGAATGGAGTTATTATTATTGTCTTAAATGTACATATAAATTTCATTTTTAAATACATTCAGATTACTATTATTATTATTAATTAACGCGATCGAGTATTTAAAAGATATTACATACCTTTGAATTGGCTGACGTTTCGACCAGGTTGCACTGGCCGTGGTCACAGGCTGGCTTGCTCAGTGGTGCGGAGGACGTGCACCACTGAAGCACAGTATATATTTAGTTATATATTTAGTATATATTTTTACTGTGACTGAAGCTACCTTTATGACGTTTTACCAAAAAGATTCTGATCTTACTTGACAGTCAACTTACGTATTCAGTCTCCTGTACTCTATTCTACTTTTGACAGGTCATGGAAGACGATCGCCTCTATAACCAAGGAACACAGGATCTGCTCTTATTAAGGTGATTTTGTGTTACCTGTTCATCGATCTGTGTTATTTTTACTGTAGTTCATGGCAAATATACGTTCTCATCAGCATTTGTAATGTGTTAAAACTATCATGATTACAAAATTAGTGCTAACATAATGTTATGTACTATTGTCACAATCAAAAATCATTACATATTATAAAACAAAGTCTCCCGCAGCGTCTGTCTGTCTGTCTGTTCGCGATAAACTGAAAAATTACTGAACGGATTTTCATGCGGTTTTCAGTAATAGACAGAGTTATTCATGAGGAAGGTTTAGGTGTGTTATTTGTACCCGTGCGAAGCCGGGGCGGGTTGCTAGTAAAATAATAAATAAAGTGATTTTTAATTCGAGTAAATCAAACCATCTCGTGTCGATTTGGAAGGGTTCTCACTAATGTCCAGTAAAATTTCCTTTTTACCTTTTCTTTTTTTCGAATTTTGTAGTAACACGTTCACCTAAATAATAAATAATAATACAATGGAGTTAATAAACAAAGGACAGACAAAGGACAGAAAAACAAAAAACATAGCATTGCGTTTTAGAAATTAGCGAGGGAGATTTAAAAAATTAATCATTTGTGATGTTTTTTTTTATGATTCAATTTCACAATTCAAATATGATAAAATATATATAAAGTAAATGTATAGGTATGTATTAAAAATACTGGAAACAAGAATAGGTATTTAGACTATTTTGGAGTCACGTCACAGAATACATAATAGTAGTCACGTGCATATTTCTGTGTGTCATATTATGCGGGGCACATTATTCATGTAGCCCGGTCAATTTACTAATTTACTTATTTCAATCGCTTACTGACTACCCATATTGGGCATTTTTTAAACGGTCCGGACATTATGACCTACAACTTCCCAACTTCAACCGTTGGACCGCGGTCCACCAGGCATGATCGACTCCCCTGGTCGTAGGATCCTCCTTTTAGAACACCCGTTCGTCCACACACTATTAGGCATAGTATAGTTAGTCTGGGAGTGACTAGTATTAGCGAGCGCGCGATACTTCGAATGAGTTTGTTCTTCATAGGTAGGTGCATTTTTTTTCATAGCCGTTATTGTTTCCATGAGGACCAGACCAAGGCCAACATGGTCATCTTCCTTATGAAAAATATTTTAATGGTGGATCGAGTTACGAGTCTCAAGATCTTATACTAGACTATAATCAATACAATCACTCAAAGACCAAAGATACTGAGGTACTTACCTTAAACTTAGATTTGTGATAATATTTAGCTACATATAAGATAACACGGACAAGATCACATACACAAACATGCGTAGCAGTCATGTGTAGCTGTCAAATGTCCTATTGTTCTGAAATTGGCAGGCTGGCTAATTGTTTGTTACAGATCCAGCGAATGCTAGGCTCGGCCTATCAACTTAAATTCTAATCTTCTTTGTACGGCCATCAGCAACATAGTCTCAACTGTTCAAACCTTTTTTTTTTATTTTGCCGTATACTGAACTGAATTTGTGTTATTAATATGTAAATGATCTAAGATGATAATATTAAACATTTACGCCATTACACAGTCGCACACTTTTAGAAGGTACTCCGTGGTGTTGCGCGGCCGCTTTTGTTTGTTTCCGATTTAGCCGATTCTGGGTATATACTTGCAGTATTGAGTTTATTGTTACATGTTTGACAGGTCCTCAAAACATTAGAAGTCTTACCAAAGGTAAAATAATTGATAGTTAAATTCATTTTCATTACAATATAAAATAATAAATAGTTGATCAATCAACATTAGCAAAAGTTTTTCAAGAATTTCAAGAGGTTTAATCGCTTAATTACGATTAAACTTCGATTTGCGCATTTCGTTGTAGTTTTACGTACCTATATACGAGTTATATCTAGAACTTGGTTGTGTTTATCAACAATGATATTTTTGGAGACCGGCTGTATTGTATGACTTTAAAATGTTTACGTTTACCTACTATTTCCCATGCTCACCGTGGATGTGTATAGTCGATAGTAGCGTGTTGGTTCAATACTACAATGTTCACGGATATTAGTAAAGAAACAATAAAATGCAACCCAGTCTCGCAATGAAGGTGTGTGTGAGTGACAGCTATTGTATTCGTTATAATATATAATACTTTCCTGGAATATTATATGAAATAATATAATCAGAAAAATAAATAACAATAGCATAAAAATAAGTACTGTAAACTCAAAGCAAAGTCTAAAAAATATCCCAATGACTTAAGGCACTTAGACAGACTTAACACTTTTGAGCAAACTTGGGTAGCTCCTGGAATATCTATTGTACCTGTGGAGGAACAGGTGCCATGTCCCTCCAACACAAAGAGAGGATCCTTCGATCAGGCGAGGTGATCATCATGCCTGGCGGGCCGCGGCGCAACGGGCCCTATGTTGGGAAGTTGTATATATACTAATCGGCGTGAGAACTCTCATGACGCGTGATGCACGATTAGTAGTTACTTCATAGTTCGGCTCTTCTTCGCTACATGATGTTTTTGCTATATGTGGAAGTCGCCAGATACCCAATAAATTGTAAGTACAATATAATTAGCGTAAAGGGTCTAATAACTTTAACCTTACCGTGGCCCATAGGTATCAGTATCCAAAAATCTTTCCTTAAAAATCGCAAATTAATAAAGCTCAATTTAATTTAACTTAATTATCATCACTATGGCAAGAATGCTTTCTACAGTGACCACCATTGATCGGGTAGTTCCCACAACGACGCTGTACCCGCTGTGGACGTGTCATTAACCCGTTCTAGATTACAGAAGGGGTATGCAGGGCGTTACCGTAGCTTACAGCCGCTTGCAACTCACTTGCGCTCTGCCGCTGCCGATTCTGTAAAAAAAAACCATATCATGGAGTTGTAACTGGAAGATATGTCTATATTATATTGTCTTAGGAAAATACTAATATTTTCCTAAGAAAAATTAATATGGCTTGTGAAATTAGCTCTTTCCTAAGAAAGAGCTAATTTCACAAGCCATATTAATTTTTCTTAGATAAATCTTTTCTTAACCGATTAGAACAAAAATATATTCTAAATATATATGCACTATTATTTGACTGCCATACACTTGGTGTCTAAAAGGAAAGACCTGTCAGAATTCTAAACCTATATCGAGATGGACGACACCCGATCACAAAACGCTAAAAATATAATTGACATTGATATGGACGATTGATTAGTGCCAAACTAGTACTTACTTGGGCTGCCTAAATCATCAGTCGTGTTTAAACAGTTTCATATATAGGTGCATTTGAATCATTTTTAATACAGTAATTGTTTTTTTATTCACTAATGGGCAAATATATGAGCAAGGTAAAAAAATTGACTTTTCTGTAGTGTCTGTGCCTGATAAATGTTCTAGCTGTATCACCATAGACTCTAGTGTAGTCTAGACCCTCGGCAATGAAGTATTTCGTAAGTGTTCATCTTTTAAAATTGTTGTGGTTGTTAATGACATATTCATATTTCAAATGTAGGAGGCATGGAAACTAATTTCAAATTACTTATATTTAAAAAAAGAACGCACTTTTACTTTTAAACTGTCGGATATGTGTGTGCGTCATATCATTCATCTGTTTCATCCTTCGTAATGCGGTTCTGACATTCCGAGATATAAAAGGCTATTTATTCCCAAATGGATTCAGTTTTGCATGACTTATTGAACATTCTGTGGTACAGATAATATTGGCGCCATCTCCATTACACCTTTGACTTTACCACTTTTTCTTTATCACAAGAAAACATAAAAAAAAATGCGATATTTATAATTGCATAGTCTAATTTCTAACATTAAAGATTTATTAAATTTTATTGGAGGGAACGAACGTAGACGCTTAACCAATTTACAAACGATAATTATTTATGATTTCCATGCCATAGTTTGCCGCAAGATATTGCATCTTGCGGCAAGCATATTATTATGGTGCTGAAAGGGTATTAAAAAGGATTTTATAGTAACATATCGTGTTCTTGCACATGTCCACAAAATACCCGTCCGTAGAATGACCATTTATCGTAGGGCTGGACATATTTGTGTGATCATTCTTGCATCTAAACAAAAAAGAGCTAGAGGCCAGTAAATATAGCTTCGAACTTAAATTACCAAATTGTCTACATGTCCCAGCGGGAAGGTTTATCTCTTCTGCTAGAAGTATTGGTTTTACTAAAGCCTATTTAGACACGACCAATAGGTAAATAACGGTGAAATCTAAATTTTTCAGGCATTTGTAAATTTACGTTTTCTTCACACGTGAATGCGTGGTAATTTTTAGCGCGATGTAGGATCTAGTCTATTATCACGATCACCATCAGCTGTTTTCTTGAGGTGCCTTTTTTGGTGCCAATGTCCTGTCATAACTTACTAAAATACAAGATATGTATAATCATTCTATGCCTTGAGTAATATACCTGTTGTATCGTTTACAGAATGTCTTTTTGTTTTATTTTTCGGAAGCTAGTGTCTAGAACTTTTTAACTGGTCGCTTCAGATAACTCGTAGTATACGCATATTAATTCTGTGTAATATCCGAAAACTCATAAAAGAATTCCTCCAAAAAATAAAAACACTTTTTGTCGCCCAAAAAACCACTGTACCAATTAGTTTAAATAAAATCATTGCATGCGGTGGGAAGGGAACGGCAGAGGGCTAGTAGTAGCTAGCCTGTCGATGGAGAGCGCAATTCATGAGTGCTGGCACTGGGGTGTTGGTGAGGCTGCCGGTTATTCTAGCAAAAGCAGGCCTGAGATGGTGGCGGGCCAAGGCCAAGGTGTGCCGGGGTTTTTATGGACTTTCTTCCTAGGGTATACCTAACTCCCTTGCAATAGACCCGTTTGTATTGGAACACCGTGTGGTTTTAGTCGGTTCGATTCCGACACTTCACAGCTAGCCCCGGTGAGGGGATGACCCATGGGGTTTCTACACAATAAAAAAAAGCTATAATTGCATGCTCGGAATGTTAGTTTAGTATCCCATTAATATTATAAACGTGAAAGTTTGTGAGGACGTATGGAAGTTTGTTGCTCTTTCACGCAAAAACTACTGAAGTGATTGCGATGAAACTTGGTATGTAGAAAGCTGAATTAACACATAGGCTAGAATATCCCGATATACCCACGGCATCGGGACTTACGCGGGTGAAACCGCAGAGAGCAGCTGGTAGAAAAAATATAAACCAAAACTCTTCGACTATACGTTACAAAGTACTCGTGTGCCTGCTAATCTCGAACGAACATCTATTTATAACAATATATTTTTATCATCAATCATCTTGATTCATTGGTTACTCTAAAAACGTTATTAAATAGGAATTTTGTCATCTTGTAACTTGGTGACACCAATGACGTTTTAAATTGATAACTTCTATATTCCATTCCATAAAATAATAAGTATGTGGTATGAATCACAGAACACTAATACCCTGGTATGAATGCATGGGTAGGTCTTTAAAGCAATATAGTTTATAGCCATGGAAGCAATTTGTAAATCCTAGTCTTAATTTATTTCAGCTCTGTTACGTTCGCTCCAAACTGCATGAGCTTTTAGTCTGTCACTTAATTAAGAAAGTTCCTGTTATTATTTAAATTATGTTTCTCGTCATTCGACACAGTGGCGTAACTATAAAATCCTTGGCTGATTCATCGTATTGGGCACAAGTTCACTCTTGGTGCCTCGTGTGCTTAAGGCCTTGGTGTCGGGGACGCGGGCCCCCTAGGGCCATGGGCCCGTGTCATTTTGCCCGCTCTGCCACTCTATTGTTAAGCCACTGATACGACATAAGTTTAGATAGGTGATATTTTACATAAGGAGTTTGATAAATTTAGTCGCCATTGCCAGAAGACGCAATCTTATTTTTAATAATAAACAGCATTTAGTTTAAAATTGAAATTGAAATCTCAACTGACATGAAAATTACTATTCAATATTTTCATGTCGGTTGAGATTAAAACTAAAACATTATATTAGTTACTTTCATGAATGAAACTTTTAAGATACTTAAGCGAAAACGTACCTAACTAAACGATAGTCAAAACCCAAAGAAACAAAACAGCAGAATAAAATTAATTTGAAGTAGCAGGTGAGTCACTAATCCAGGAAATACCTCACTGCTTGCCAAACTATGTTGGATGGTAAAACCTCGTAGACAATAGACACATAATTAACTCGTATTTATATTACATATATCTTTCTTCAGTTTCTTATGAGTTTATTTTTGTTTATCTTTGTTGGACTAGCAAAATTTCTTGTTTGGAGTACGCGTGTAGGTATCCTTTGTTAGAGATTATATACCTACATTATAATTCTTTATTAATTATAATTGTATAGTAAAATACTTAATGATTTAAACATGACTATTCTTTATGTGGCAATGCTGTTGTCTAATAAGTGTCTCTTTACATAGCTTAGTTGGCGTGCAAGCAAAATAATGTTTCATTTGACTCCCTGGAGTGACAAAAACAAATTTGCCAACCCCCCCCCCCCCAAAACAAATTTTGCCAGCAGTTTAGAGCAGAGACTAGTGCTAAGCAACAATGACGAAACTAGACGGTACATTTACCTCTACATATTGTTTACCTACTACACTTTTTTATGCATATTGTATGTATTTAAAAATGTTACAAATTTATAATCCCAATTAATGTTACATTGTGAAATTGTTCCATTTTTCTTGTAGTTAAACGTCATTAATTATTATCATATTTACGCAAATAAAGCTCAACTTGTTTAAACAGTAAAAAAAAATATGATTCCAGACATAAACTTAGTATACTAACTTGTTCCAAAATAATGAAATAAATATCATAGGAATCGCGATTGAAGTTATCATTACACAAAAAAAATAGGTAAAGTAGTTATTTAGCATCTGGTTACAACATTTCGAACTCGACAACAACATTTCGAATTTCCCGCTGCTCTATATATCATAGAATCATAAAATATCAAAATTAGCAGCGTTTATATTTAAAATTTCTATCAACATTAAAACAGCTGCGAATATTTTTCCAGCGATTACGTGTTATTTTAATTTAAAAATTAAAAAATCAACAGATAACTGAAGTATTTTACGCGCGCACTCTCGGCCAATCCCGGATCATTCCAAAATTAAACTCGAGCGTTCCTGTTATCCGCCCGATCCGAAGTTTACGTGCGTATGAAGTAAAGCTGGAAACCGTGCTTCATGAATTAATATTTTTAACGTAGCTTCGTGATTTAATTGTTGTGTAATATAAAAATCCGTCATGGATTTATCGACCGATGTGTGGGGGCAGTTGGCGTTGGAGGCCAGTCAAGTGTATTTGGGGGAAGACGGCAAAGTCAGGAGTCCGTTCGCTAACACGGTAATGTTATATATAAATATTAAATATATAGCATACACATGCTTTTATCTATAAATATGTGAAACTCGTGTGTGGTTTAGGGTGTTTAAAACAGACTGCACCTATTAATAACAGAAAAACATGTCTTTATTTATCAAGAGGCTATTTACCTTGATACCAATTATAATATAGGACGAAATGTAATGAATACCATTGCAAGTCGTTCATTTGTGCCAATAATACAAATCTGTCCCTGACCAATATTTACATCGATCGACATACAATAAAAAGGCATTTTCTGGTTTGTTTCAGACCATAGAAAAATTACCCGATAAGGTTTTATTGAATATATTTTCTTATTTAACACATCGGGAAATATGTCGCATGGCCACAGTTTGCAAGAGATGGCGAATGGTTGCATACGACACACGCTTATGGACACACGTCAGTTTACGGCCAGAGATCTCAGGATTACATGTCGGTCAGTACAGTACTAAAAATAACTAAATCAAGAATTATAGGACGACTATAATTAGAATCGCCAAACTAGTTTATTTTTTCTACTAAATTGGTAGCTTTTCCATTGCTGATAACCCTAATTTGTTCATCTGCGGCGTTCGAGTTCAATGTTCCGCTTTTACTCAAGAGATGGCGTTAGTATGCAAAAGATATCTATAATTTGTATTTAATTAATGGTAACGAATGAAATACATTATTTTCAGGGTCCCTGGAGTCACTTCTAGCGTTAATATCAATAAGGTTCGGCCCTTCCCTGAGGTACATCGAGCTCCCAATAGAATTAATCACACACACGGTATTACATGAACTCGCCGCTAAATGTCCCAACTTAACTCACATGCTGTTGGATTTTAGTACAGGTAAGGAACAGATTTGTGTAATAATCACGTTTATCAATCAATTTTATACAACTCATCATCCTCCGTGCCTTTTCCCAAAAAGAAGTTTGTCGGACTATTTAGAGCTACAACTACCTCTCCTCAAGCCAGACGCATGTCCTAACCCTAATTGTTGCATTATATACAAAAAAACAAGTTCCCTGAGTAGGGGGCCATCCATAAATGACGTCACCCGATTTTCATCGTTTTTTGGACCCCCTCTCTGTCTCTGTGACAGGTGACATTTGTGGGACCACCCTGCCTGGTGTGACGTCACATATTTTGCAATTTACAACTTGAACTGAATAAGATTTATTAAAAAAAAATGGTAGGTCTAATATTTTTTCAATAAATACAACGTCGAATTAAACATTTTAGAAAAATAACTACATTTTGACATGTGACGTCACGAAGCTTATAACACCCTCCCATTGTCACATAGTGTCACACTTCGTTACTGTCTTAGACAGTTTAACTTTCCCGGGGCTAGCCGAGTGTCATGATGAGTGTTTTTGTGGGTTATTACTGGGGACCGTACACCAGGATCACACCTGGAGGAGTTGCAGCAGTGGGTACGTGGGTGCACTTACTTGACTTAATGTCCCATGTCCCCCGGATGGGGCTGAGGTCGTCCATAATAAACCTCCATCGCGATCGGCCTTGAGCTTCACGCGGTATGTGAGTACGTTTACCACCAATTAAGCAACAAAAAGGAATAATTTATTACTGCACGGATGGCGCAATGGTTTAAGTGGTCACCTCGCCACTACGCTGCACCGAGTGTTGTGGGTTCGAATCCTACACGGGCCAAAACTTGTGTCATCCACAATTAGTTGTCCCGAATCTGGGTATTCTTAGGACGCTGATAAGCAATACAGTGTTACACATACATTATTTAGAGAAAATGGCGAAAATGGAAAAATATCTAAAAATCTACCTAAAAGGTGAATAGATAATTTTTTAAACAAATTGATTAGGAATTGGTATGACATCTTAAAACGCCCTTTCCTCTAAATAATGTATGTGTGGCTTGACACTGTATTGCTTATCAGCGTCCCTTTGTGTCCGTTGTTTAAATGTTCTGTATGTACTGAGACCTGTTCTAATGGTTCCTAGCTATGCAACTCCACGACTTCTCGGAGATGCAAGCCTTCCCCACGAAGCTTCGGTACCTCTGCATCTGTCTCTCCGAAGTCATCTTCATGGAAGGCTTCATGCGCAAGATATACAACTTTATAAACGGCTTGGAGATTCTGCACCTTATAGGTAAGTTTATAGTTCATTTGTTGTCTAGATTTATATTGATACTCGCCTTGGCCTTGTTAATCCAGGTGAGAAACTATCTCTGTGCCAACTTTCTTCCAAATCTGTTCAGCCGTTTTTGACTCAAAGAGTAATAAACTTTCAATCATCCTCACAAACTATCGCCATTATAATATTAGTAAGATATTTAATCGTTGTGTGTAAATGTTTAACATTGGGAGAGTCATGCTTCGGCACATATGGGCTGGCTCGATCGGAGTGATACCACTGCCTAACACAAAATCGGCATTGAAGCAATGCTTACATTGCTTTTCGCCGACTTTGGTAGTGCGCTTTCAACACTCATGCATTTTTCTTTAAATATTTTGATTTTTGTGGAATAGCTTTAGTGAAAACAAAAAGTATATAGGTAGGTATATATAATATGTCTTGGGGGTATGTGTTTCTACCACATAAAGGAGGATTCTCCGACAAGGTAATGGTGATTGCCCGGTGGGCCGCAAAACATTGTGTTCAGGACAAATTTTATATTTTGTACATATACTTACTCTTCAGGACAAGAATTTGCATTGCGTGATTCAGTATCTGTGGTTATGTAGAAGTTCGGCTTCTGTAGGTTGGCTGGCGATTTGGTTGTAACCACACTTGATAACATAAGTTATTCCATTATCTGTAAAGGGCTCGTGGCTAAGTGGTAACTGAAGAGGTTAGGCAATACTAGCCAGGTCAGTCTTAGGATGGGTGACCATTCTTAACACATTGATACCCCTCCGTGACTCGGAGAGCACGTTAAGCTGTCGGTTCGGGTTGCCATACGAACATCTATGGCATTAGTTACGGGTTGTTGGAGCACTAAAAAAAGTCCGAGAACCTACAGAACTCCGATACCGCCTAGTACTTGGGTCGTGGAGGTCTGATGGCAGTCGCTTCACGTAAAATATCGAAGTTCGCCCGTTTTGTAATTTTTAGACTAAAAGCCGATCCCAACTTACTTGGAAAAAGGCGCGGAGGATGGATTCCATTAACCTGTAAAATGTTGAGAGGGCCGTTAAATGGCTCGGACTAGCTGGAGATCTGGATTAACACATAGGTTATTTTTTATCTCGATATTCCCACGGCATCGGGATTTACGCAGGTGAAACCGCGGGGCGCGAGTTTAAAATTTTTAGCGTACAAATCTTCATACAATTTGCCGAGTATTTTTTGTAATAATCTCATGTTTACTTATTAGTCATAAATGCATCATCAAATCAATATTAATTTGAAACCACGGTATAAGTGCTCTTAATCTTTCATACTCTTCACACAGTTGACATAAACTCTTAAGTGTTCGTAAGCGAAAGGTCACCGGTTCGACGACCGTTTAAACAAACGAATGACGCTCAGAGACATCCGTTCAATGACTTCTAAGAACACAAGTATCTATGTTCATTGACAAACAGTAAACAAATACATATCATAGTTTAAGAAATAACATATACATGTATATATGTGTAAAAAATCCCTCGGTTCATCACCTCACTGGGGCAAACAGTGAAGTGGTATGTCGGAGTAGCACACCGGGCTTCCAAGAACATCTTATGGCAGCCCTGCACTTGAAATCTTTTTATCGAGTTCTAGATTCTGTCTTCGACTCCACCCATGAGGATTTAGTTTCTTGTTTCCTAATTTTTTTGTGTAATAAGTAGGTAAATATTATTACTTTTCGATTCACAAACTAATTCTCATAAAAGAAAGACATCTGTGGCGACATACCCAGTGCCATCTAATGAAGACAAGCCGAACTACTTTATGATTACTAATCCCGCATCGCACTATGGATATTCTTTGAGTTTAGGCATATAGGTATCAACCGGCGCTGGCTGCGCGCGCTCCTGAATCGCGCGCACACGCCTTTATTTTAGAGTACAGAAAACGTAATTCGAGATTTTATTATTCTTTAAATACTGTAAAATTTATAGTCAAAATTTACGTGTGCAGTATAAGAATGTAGATAAAGTAAGAGAGCAAAAGCCCAGCAGCACTATTTATGAAACTTAAAAAAAGAATAATCCTAATCTAATTTTAAGATTTAGAATATTTTCCACCATATAATTTAATAATTCAGATTTTACAAAAGGGAAGAAGTTTATTTATCTCAGTCAGGGCATACCTGTAATTCGAACTCGCTGTTGTCGGGAAATCCGAGCCCTCAAAATTAATACTAGAAATATGGGACAAAATAAAAATTAACACAACTAGGCAAAAAGCTAGTCTAATAGCAAATGTATCTATCCTATCTTTAGTTATCTACTCTTTCTCTTTTCTAGGCACCTACGAGAAGATAGAGGAAGAAGAAGAGGAGATATATGAAGTAATTAACGTCCATAAGCTCAAGTCAGCCACTCCAAATTTGCGCGTGATCAACTTGTACGGCATCAACTTCGTCGATGACTCTCACATTGATGCGTTCAGCTCCAACTGCATACAGGTATAATTTTAGATGAGTGAGATGACTTTTTACCATTAAGGAATGGTTTGCAACACGAAAAGAAAAGTTTCTGTTGCCCAAGGTGCCCTGGAATTAACCTAAACACATAATTCTGCGTACCTTTCAGAAACTCCTAAACTGATAACCTTGGGTTTGAGTTGGGTTAAAAAGTATTTTTTTTTACAACCATATTAAAAAAAAAACCATGAATGACCGAAGATAAAGGAGCTGGAAGAGCGCGGGAGGCAGGGTCGGCGGAGAGGAAGAGCGCGGGAGGCAGGGTCGGCGGAGACAAATGCGAATATTGTAAAATTAAAATTTGTGTTCATTTTTACTTCAGGTTATATATAACATACAACTATTTTCTTCTTCGCGTTTGCAGTTGGAGTGTTTAGCAGTGAACTTCTGCAACAAAGTGACAGGCTCCACCATGAAGACCCTGTTCCAACGCTCCAGGAGGCTCACCTGCCTGCTCATGAACGGATGTAGTAAGTTAAACATCTTACTTGGTTCTACTCTCAGTAAACTTTCAAGGGAATGGCGAAAAGGGGTTTTAAAACAGGGTTATGGGTTAAACCGGACGAAAGTCTGTACCAGACACGTCCACAGCTCTCACAGTATCCAGACACAAAAAAACCGCCTACCGACACGGTTCTTGCACCATTGATGTTAAATGATTCCTCGAGAATATTCAGGAATGGTGTTCTAAATTCGTTTTCTCAGACAGGCTGGATACGGTTTTAAAAAAATTTAAGCATGTGTTTGTGGTTAAAGAACTTAATTTCTCAAAAGAAATTTATGAGATGAAACCGTTCCACTGTTCACCTTCTGGCTTCATCATTAGACCATCTCTTCCAAGCACAATCCGTTGGACTCGTCAGAGGGAATCATTTGAGCCTCAACTCGAGGGATTTACTAGAAGCTACCGAAGATTGGGTTGGGTTCCGACATAATGGGTTACCCTCGAGCAGAAATTATAACGAAAATGATTTTAACTAATGTTTATTAAACGGAATTACAGTTAAATAAAGCACATGTAGGAATATCAAATAGACACGTCCGCTCGTTCCGCAAGTTCCGATAACAAAATGCCCGCCCCCTGCAACGGCCGGATCCAAGTGCAAATCGCAGTGACAAGTGCAATCACATTTGCGTTCGGTTGTTGGAGACGCTTCTCTGACATCTATTACATACTTTTTAAATATGCTTAGGTATTACATAGTATTGGGTTAGAATGAAAACTCTTTAATCAAGTCTTAGAAGAAGCGAGAGGGCCGGTTGGTTAAAAAAACAAAGTTAACGTGAGTTGGCAATCTTAAAACATTTTCGAAAAACATTAAAATTCAATTAAATATTCTAAACGATCACTTAAAACTTAATTAAATAATGCACTCTAATTACTGGGTAAACCAAGAAGATCATGGCAGCGAGTAGGATGAAGTACCTACAGCGAAAAATGTAGACTCATTTAATAACTTGACTTCTTACCCAGGTCTACAATCAGAACATGTGATGCAAGTAGAATGGGAGAAGTCTTCCATTCAGGAGCTAGACGTGACTGCAACGGACTTGTCCACGGAGTGTCTCATCGACATGCTCTCTAGGATCCAGAACTTGAGGTTCCTGAGCGCTGGACAGATCAACGGCTTCAATGATTCCGTGCTGAAGGCCTGGGTGGAAGCCGGTACTGCAAGGTGAGGTTTTAGAGGTTTATGAACTGCAGATTATAAAGTGTTTTAACTCTGGTAAATGTTTGTAAGATACGATTTACTAGATGACTAATATCTGACTTTCACAAGCCGCAGTCTTTGGTCAGATATGTCAGATTATTGAGGGTGTGGAGGAACGGTTCTCATGTTCCTCCAACACAAAGGGAGGATCCTCCGACCAGGCGAGGTGATCATGCCTGGCGGACCGCGCCCCGACTGTGATGTTGGGAAGTTGTATATATACTAATCGGCGCGGGAACTCTCATAGCGCGATGCAGGATTAGTAGTTACTCCGTAGTTCAGCTCCTTTTCGCTAGATGATGTTGGGGTGTGTTTTTGCTGTATGTGGAAGTCACCACAAGTTTTTTAATTCTTTTTATTTAAATTCCGGGATAACCGGCTATTTATTTAACTTGTTGCACATGTAATTCTAGTGTACCTGTATAGACGGGCTTAATGCCATAGGCGTTCTCTAACCGTGAACCAAAGGTGATGTAGAGATAGGGGAGAGAAGGCGCATTCGCAAAAGAGTTACTGGACACGTTAATTAAATTATACAAGCGATAGCTTGGTGGTATAATTTCGACCATAAATACAGCGTGTAAGTTTGTGTTACGCAAAAAACTTACAATAATCTCTTTCTGTTTATATTTATCACAATACAAAAGTATAGGGACAAACGAGCAGACGGGTCACCTGATGGTAAATGACTACCGACGCCCATGGGCACCTGTAACTCAAGAGTCACAAGTGCGTTGTAGCCCTTTAAGGTGGGAATAGGAGAAGAGGGGGAGGGGGGGAAGAGTGGAAAGAGGGAACTGACGCGGCGAAATGCAATGCAAGCATTGGCTCACTACCGGTTTTCTGTGAGGCCGTGGTATCGAGCGGAGTCGAGCCGGCCCATACGTGCCGAAGCATGGCTCTCCTACGTCGTGGCGTTCATTTGGCGCTACGCAATGTACGCGGTATTATTTGCACATGTAACATGCGTAGGTATTCTTTTTGTGCGGTACGGTGTATGAACTTAAACGTTCGGCGCCGTCAAGACCAGTTGATTGCATAAATGTTTAAATATTGTTTGATTGATTACATTGCAGTTTTTGGCCCTATGCGGTATTTATTACATTTTTTTCCGGGAAAATGTTGTTTACTCATTGTAATATCACTTTTAAGCAAAAAAAAAACAATATGAATTTTTCGGCAGAAAATTGATTTTTGATTTTTGACTCATAATGATAGTCTGAATACATTATTTCAGGATTCGGTACGGTGTTACTTACACCCTGATGTATATGTTTTTTTTTAATGTTAGCTTAGAAGTACAGAATACTTCTGCTTATATATCATCATATATCACGTCTCTTTGGTCGCGATTTTATTTAACAAATGGGTATAAATAATGTTCTTTACATATTAATAATATAGATACATATGTATAAAATTATATACCTACGTATATTTTACGTTAGATTTTTTTTCAAGTTAGAGTTTAGGGCTTGGACCCTTTCCTTTCATTTCTTAACTATCTTTCCCGTTCTATATACACTACGTTTTCCCATTTATAATTCTCAAAGTTCTCGGTTGACAGCAATAGGCACTCTCATAATAAAATTGGGAAAAGGGTAGGCCGATGACATGTTATTATGGGACGGTTCCAGAAACTTGGTGGCCCTGGACGTGGACTCGTCGGACAGCCTGACGGACGAGGCGCTGCACCGCTTCCTGTCGCGGCACGGCGGGCAGCTGCACGGGCTCGTGCTGAGCGGCATGCCGCACATCACCGACCAGCTCTGGCAGAGCGTGCTGCAGCTGCTCGTCAACGCCAAGTCAGTGTCTTTTAACACGTTCCGTAATAAAAAATACCAAAATATACATCATACCGAATTCTTTTTTTATGTGATATTATTTGCCGTCGCGTACGAGGCAAACGGTATTTAAATAATGTTTTCATTCATGTAATAATTAAAAAAATATTTGATGTTATTCAAATAATACAATGTTCTGTATAATTCCAGAATCCTCATCATGGGTACCCAGGAACGCCTCGGGGTGAATATTCACGTTGATCAGGTACACTCTAGCAACTAACGAATCGATTATTTAATTAAATACTATTTAAATGTAAAAATAAGAGGAATTTTAAATACTAAACGCAACATTTATTTTAAGAAAGATATCTAGTTTACTCACGTGTGTATTTCGGGGATGTCCGACTAGTTTCGGGCCCGATAGGGGTTCTTTATCAAAGCATCCTGCCACGACAGTGTCAGGCGCTGCGTAGTGCAGTTCTGCGCAAATGGCTAAAGCCGTATGTCCTTTATAAATATGAATACCACTTAAGAAAGTTTTTTATTATAACGAAACAGTTAATTATTTAAAAACATTCTTCATTCTTTGACATCAAGTCGCCTTGAGGTAGTGAAAAGCGATGTCACTATAAAATTATTCGTTGACAAGTTACTAATTAAAAAAATTAAAAACGACTGCCATACCCAAAAACTAATTACAACGAATTTTCAAGAAATTTATAATCGGTGTCACTTGATCTGATGTAAGGATGCTATCGATACCCCATACCACCATCTGTTCAGGCATTTAGAAGTGTGAAATAAAGAAACTCAAATACATACTCTTTTTTTATGCATATGGAAACCCCCTTAGGCCGTCCCCCCTCCGGGATTTTCAGAGGAGCGATGTGTCAGCATCAAACCTACTACAACCGCATGCTGTGCCGTACTGCGCCTAAAATAGGACGGATCCGGGAACAGCTTTTATTATCCCCTCCTAGCGCCTGCCCTTAAAAGATTTTGATGCCATGATAGGTCAACATATATGTTGGGCACTTCTAGCGTTTTGTCAAAAAAATTACGAACTATTTTGACTTCCAGTTGATGGACGGTATAGCGAACAGCTGTCCGAACCTGGAACGTCTGGAGCTGCGCTGGGACCCCGAGAACCTTCGCTTCAGCGACAAGAGTCAAAAGGCTATCGATATACTTCGCGTCAAGTGTCTCAAGCTCAAGTGTTTAGTGCTCAGGTAAGTCGTAAGAGTAGAGTTTTTGAAGAAGAAACAGTTTTGGAATTTTTTCATTACTATTCCTAGGAAGATTTGATATTTAAGGGCGTGAGAGAGATTTCGTTCACGTGTGTGCATCTTGAAATTTGGTGATTATTTTTTTCTTAGAAACTCTGGGGAATTTGGCCTTTTTAATAAAAAAAAAACTACTGGAAATATCAAAGCGGCAGTTCTATTCTTTCATTTAAAATGTTGAAATTTTTCGATTTAGTAAATAAAAATGACATGCAACTAAAATGAGGTTCTTACACTTCACCTCGGTCAAAGTTTTTGAAAATAAATGAAATAAATAAATAAATGGACGGAGAAATGTTAACTTTACTAACTTTTAATCTTTCGCGTTCCATGATATGTTTCGGGTTCTGTATAGGTGATGTTTCAAGAGGGCGTGCATGGCCAAATTCAAAACTATGAGGAATAGCGGAAAGTACTCAAAGGAGTCTCAGGCCCCATTTTGATAAAAACTAAAATTGCATCTTTGGGTTTTTTTTTTGAATTAATATTCCTGGCCAGAAAAAAAAATGCTGTATTATTACACCATTCATAATGACATACGGCAAACTTAAGGAAAATGTTGGATTTTACATAGATAGATAGATAGAATATTCTTTATTGTACACCGTTAAATAAAATTAATTGGAACAGATCATGGCTTAAAAATAGAGTACAATGGGCGGTCTTATCGCTAATAGCGATCTCTACCAGACAACCTTTAGATGGAGATAATTATAGAAGTATTAAATAAAAGCAATAGTTTTAATAAAACAAGTTTTAATAAACTGCTTCATATTTTATTTAAAGTAATGTGTTTAGAAGTGGCGTAACTATAACATCTGAGGTCCGTGGCTAATTCATTTTGTAATTAGTGCCTCCTGTGTTCATGACCTTTGGTGCCCGGGCCCCCTCAAGCCGGGGGCCCGTGGCATTTTGCCCGCTCTGCCACCCTATTGTTACGCCACTGGGCTTTAGTTTTAATTCTACCTGTATCTTGTTTGAAATTATGCTCAATATTTTTGCAACACGCACCCGCAGCGCGGTCATCCTCACAACATTCAAGTTCTAATTTAATTTTTTTATTATATCTTCGCGGTTAAAGGCCACAGGAAAAAAAGGTAAATTTGAAATTAGAACGTAAAGTGAATTGGTGGAATTGGCGCCAATAATTTAGATTTATTTCGACGTTTCGTTGATTACTACCAACTGTTTGCGTTCCATTTCGTCTTTTGATGAATGCTACTAATATTTTAAACGTGAAAGTTTGTAAGAATGTATGGATGTTTTGTTACTCTTTCACGCAAAAACCACTAAACCGATTACGATGAAACTTGGTATGTAGATAGCTGGAGACCTGGATTAACACATAAGCTTTTTATCCCGATATTACAGCAGTAGCACAGCTAGTAATTTATAAAAGCAATACGTACTTGGAACTTGAATTTTTAGATTTGAAGATTGATTCAACCAATTAACGATTCGATCTACTGGAAGCATATTTTATCAATTTCTTCGAGTGACCCTTATAAAGACGCGTGTTAAAAAAATTTAACTTTTCAGCGATGGCCGGTACTACGAGATCGTAAAAGCGAACTTCGAGCGCGCTGACCGCACCACGGTCGTCCGAACTTCCACCAACTGTCGCGTCTCCAACTACTACCTTCTATCCAACTACAAAGATCTTATATTTAATTAATTGTTTCTGTTCATCTCATTGTGTATTTGTTATTTATTGTCTGATAATTAATATATTATTGGTTTAAGGTTAGTGTCTTTTATTTAAATGAAGGGCCATCCATAAATTACGTCACACGTTAAGAGGGGGGGGGGGAGGAGGTCAGCGAAGGTTGTTATTGTCGTGAATGGGGGTCGTAAGCTTCGTGACGTCACATGTCGATATCAAACATATATCGTATTAAACACAAAACATGTACCTACACGAAAGACTAGACATGTTACTACATTTTTATTTAAAAAAAAGTTAGAACTGCTCTTTTCAGTTCTGGGTGTAAAATTGAAGATATGTTACTTCACACCATGGAGACGGGAGGTACCACAAATGTGAACGCCTGTGACAAGAACGTACAATATACTCCTAAATTTTCTCATCTCTAATTCCCAAAGGTTGACAGCAATAGGCTGCCTCTTTTACGTACGTGGGAATATAATTGGCAAAATGTGGATGTGTTATATGCCTCAGCCTATCCCTTCAGGGACATAGGCGTGAGTGTATGACGTACCAAAACAAATAAATAAATAGCTTCAACCAATCTAAATAATACCACTACGAAGCATTGAAATTACATAAACTCCTTTTTTAAAGAAACAAATATACCTACAACTAAAATAGTATTCCATGAAAATTTTTAATTTATATTAAAAGTTTTTTGAACTGATATTTGTAAACTAATGCAATAAATGATTGAAACTAAGGGCTAATAGGTTAGTATAGCATCGATAGTCTCGGCAATATCGATATGTAATACTACAAAAGAAAAATGTCAATCGAAACCAAAATTTCAACTGATCCTCCATCGTTTGAGTATTCGTATGTATATGTATATTCAGGACCTTGCACGTCTCGTAGAAGAATGAATCAAGAATTTACACTTTGCTACCTGGATCATATGGATGACGCTAGAGCCGCTAGAGACAGAGCGAAATGGAATAGGATTGTTGAGGAGGCCAAGACCACAAAGGTCTGTAACGGCGAAGTAAGAAGATACGTATATAACATGTATAAATATTATAGATTTCAATACGCATCCACCAGATATGGTCACGTAGCTTACTTGGAGGTTTGGCCGGGGAACATTGCGGCCAGTTCCTTCTCAAATAGAAATCATTTGTAAACATATTAAGTATCTTTACAAGACCTCACATATTATAAACATTGGAGGTTAATTTACATTGTTGGTTACGAAAACGCGTTCGTGAAATAAAGAACTTGTAATTCATTGAAGGTCGCATATTTATGAACTATTACACAATAATTGTTTTTGTATAAATTAACCACAGGTAATTAGGTTTATCGTATCGTGATTCAAGAACTGCCTGCTTTTGCTTTCCCTTATCGTTCTGGACTCCTAATATTAGTTTTAACAGTAAACTGAGCGAGGGCCATCCTAGGTAAATTACAAAACTCCGATCGTGTGCATCCTGAGGTCTCAACGGTTAATGATGCAATGAGGCCCTAAACCCCCCTCCCCTCTTCCCCTACTCCTCCTTAAAGGCCGGCAACGCACTTATGACTCTTGAGTGCAGGTGTCCATGGGCGCCGGTAGTCATTTACCATCAGGTGACCGTCGGCTCGTTTACCACCTATCACAAAAAATATATGAGGACTCTTGACTACAGGTAGGTTAAGGTCAGAATATTTATCTTTGTATAAAAGTCAGCTGTAATAACTTATGATTCATTGTCAAGATGAATGACCCCTAGCGGTCAAACTTTGTGTATATACCATTAAGTCATTAGCGACTACAAACAATTTTTTGTACAAACATCTTTGAATAGAATCTTTTTTTGGTAAATTTAACTGTTGTTTTCGAGGTATCTGATTAGCTGAGTCGTTGTCCTTGAGATGGACTAAATAAAGGTTAAGTTATCAAAGCCACTAACCTAATTAATAAAAAGTAGGTCTTTCTTTTGCTTGCTTGTACATCATATCCTCTCCCAGGTTATGTCCTTGTTCGGAATGATCGAAGCGATGGCGGTGTAGCCATTTATATTCACTGTTCTCTTCCTTATAAAATGTTAGCTGCTTCCTTTACTTCTTTTTCCGCTGACACAGAATTCCTTTTCCTCGAACGCGGCATTAGATTATCGTCCAGGCTGAGGTTGTTATGTGAATGTCTCAAACGTACCTTCTAGCAAGAATGAATGCTTTGAGATAAACGTCTTCCTTTTTATGGGCTTTTAACCATCTCTGCTTAATTAACGATTTGAAGTGTGAAAAATTACGTTTTAAGCTCTAAATTTGGTCTTCTGTGTAACCTACACCTAAACTCCGATTTAATATCGGGTGTAGGTTACACAGAAGACCAAATTTATTTGTAAAGAAATTTAATTTATCTTCTAAATTCGACAAGTCAAAGGTCTGAATTCGATGAAATAAATATTTACGGGTCACGATCCTTACTGCCGAAGCACCTTGTGTACGATAGTCTTCAAAGCACCAAGATCCACCATTTCCGCGGCAGATTTTTCATTTTATACTACTCAAGGGTTCAAACTTTCGATTCTATTGTAAATGATAACAGGATCTGACTTGATAGCACAACAAATACTCGATTAAATAAAATATTGAAGAAAATTTCTCACTCTACTTCAAGGGTTCCTTCAAAGTACCATAACTAAACTTTATAATGATAAAAACAACTAAAAAATATAATAAAGTTTTGCATTATTACCTGTAGTGTCAGGATCCAGCACAAAATCTTTTAAGAATAACGTAGACATAAACATACACATATACACACATAAACTGCGAAGTCGTCATTTGAAACGAACGCTGCCGAAATCAGACAACAATTTGAAAGAACAAACTCCGACTAAGTTATAGGAGACGCGTGCGCGGGTGAAGGGTGGAAAGGGTTGGGTATAGTTCTCGATACTGTCCTCTAACTCAGGTTGTCTTCTTTTTAACGGCCTTTGTACTTTAGGAATTTGACTTTTGGCCGCGTAGAATGGTCAAATACCCGTATATGCGTCGACTCGATTGCCCCCAATCCCATAAAAAAGAAAACAGTCCCTACTCTTTGTAGATGAATGGTATACCCTATGTCAGTGGCGTAACAATAGAGTGGCAGACCGGGCAAAATGCCACGGGCCTCGGCTCGAGATGGCCCCGGGCACCAAAGGCTTTAAACACAGGAGGCACTAATTACAAAATGTATTCATGAATTAGCCACGGGCCTCAGATCTTATAGTTACGCCACTGCCCTATGTCCTTTCCTATAATAATAATTTAACACATCTCACACACGGCAGTCTGATCCCAAACTAGGCAGAGCCTGTACAATGGTAACCAGACTGCTGATAAACATACTTATATATTACTAAATACGTACTATTATAGATAAATTACACCCAGACACAGAACAAATTATCGTGCTCATCACACAATTATTTGTCCTGGGTGGGAATCGAACCCACGACCTCTGGCTTAGCAGGGTCAGGGTCTCTTACCACTAGACCAACAGGCCAGTGAAACCAGTACCGATTAACTATTATTATTATATCGGCAATGTGAAGGCAATGTGAACATTTATTTCCTAAGCCCTATTAGTGTTGCAGAGCGTTGCTACTATTTTTTTTTGTTTTTTTTGTTTTTAAAAAGACAACTCCCGCATTAGGAATTACTCCTGTGTCGCGGGGGTCTTTACAAACATACAAACAACGAACACAAAGAACACCCAGACTCAGATGGGAATCGAACTTACGACCTCTGGCTCAGCAGTCAGGGTCACTAACCACTAGACCAACAGGCCAGTCACTATATTAACTCCTGTTTCTGATGGTGACTAACCCTACCCGTAGTCCCACTCCTGTGGCTACTGTAGACCAGGATCAAGAACAAGTGATCCACGAAACCTGAGGGTGAAACTTACTAGGAACTAGCAACGGATTTAATCAGAAGTGTATTGTAGGAGTAAGAAATATTATAAATCACCTTCTGCTGATGAAAGGGTTGGCGAAACATTTTGGGAGGATGATGATTTTTCAACGCGAGCGGGAACTGTCTATCATCTTCTTTGTTACTTTGCTACAATAACACGTCGTTGTACACGTCAGTCGCCACAAAACAAACCACTTTAACTACTAAAATAATAGTTTATTTACAGTTTATTATGGGAAAAATTACTATTTTTTTTCAAATTACCTCCAAATATTAGAAGCTATTTTTGAAACCTTACTTATTTACAAATATCTTTACTTTTTTTCATCTAATATTTTCAAAACACATTCGTATAGTATTTTTATAGAGACTTGCAATTTGAAATATATCAGACGCGTGAACATTACAATAGGAAACACCGACAAAAGAAAGCATCGAGGCGACCACTAAAGCTTACACTAAACAACCTCACACAGCATAATGAAAAAAAAACCATGCATCACAAGACAAAATTTAAACCTTAAATCACAGGTATATCAATCTGATTTATAATATATAAAAAAAAACAATAACTTACTATACAAATCGAAAATATACCACTCAAATTAGCTGGTTTCTAAACGATACTATTTAATCTAAGTGGTGAGCTTGTTCTTCGAGCAGTCATCTGACACCTTCGCCAAGCAACAACTCAGGGTCTTCCTCGAGCAACAGATTCTGATTGTTGCTGTTCTCTTCGTTACCTGTTTCTGAATTGTTGTCTTTGTTGACGTCATTGTCTATTTTGTATAGTATGTCGTGGCATAAAGGACACCTGTCTTGCACGTACAGCCATTTCCGAAGACACACTCCGTGAAAATAATGGTTACAACGGGTTATTTTAGCGGAATGCATCTCCTGGTAGCATATAGCGCAAACATCGTCCAGTCTATTCAATTGGTCCGGCGAGGCTTCACGTAATGAATTGATCTTATTGACAGCCGTGCGTCGCTTCATGAACACGGACCAGCCCGCCCGAGCTTCGCACCAGATATTGAAATAAGCGTGAATACACATCATTACGGCACGAATAGCCCCTCCAGACTCGAACAGCAAGATCCACGCGCCGTTGAAGAACAAGAAAATTCCAAAGCAAAACTCTATAGTGTTTCCGAACGCGCGAATATAATATACGTAGTCGTCAAGTTGTTCCCAAAATGTACTTCTATATGCGTCAATAAGAAACAGGGAATAAATCATTAGGCTCACTATAACTTTCACTATGACTTCTATACTAAAGGCGCTTACAGCAAGCAGCCACGTGGAGATCGTGTGCTGGGACCACAGGTACACCAGCAAAGATATTGGAAATATAATAAGAAAGGCACACACACCCAGAGCTCGGACGTGTCTATGTGTGCTTGGATTGTGTGACGCGCTTAGCGACATCAGCATAGGATTCACAATGTTGTGCAAAAAGTGCAAGAGAGCGGTGAACAGCAGGCAAAAGTTCCTGCAGAGTCGAATGAACCTCTTCTCAGGATTCAGCGAAGTTAAACCCGTTTGTAAAGCCAGAATATAGAAAAGGATTGCGGATACTGTCCCTATACTTTTATCCTCTTCCTCATCTGTCAATAGTATCCACTGGAAGAAGTTCCCGATGTAGTGGCAAAAGAATGAGATCACTGAAGTCATACCCAAAACGGCAGTTATCGTCTCACATCCTGTTACTAGCAAGGATTTCGCCATCGATGCTAATGATTGGACGGCTAGTAAAGTGGAAACTTTTAAACCTTCCTCGACTTCTTCATCATAGTTGTCCATGAGAAGTAGTATAGCGTGTTCCGCGACGCGTAGTACCCAGAATACTCTTAATACGCAGGGAACATTCAAACGCATCCACTCAGTTTCAACGAGCGCCGACAGTCCGTAGTTGCTAACAAATAGGCGCCCATGGTGGTAGCCCGCGTATACTACTTGAATAACGTTGTAAGCTGATGACCAGAGGGCATATTTAACAAGAAAGAGCGGCAACAGCGCGGAGAATACCGGCGAATGGTGCAGAAGATTCGGTGGAACTGGCAACATTGCTAGAAACGAGGGTGCCATGAAGCTGATAGGTAGAAGCTTCTGTATCGTAGGATGCCGAGGCCCTAGATGAATATATTTAAATATTGCCGCCAACATGAACTGAATGGCAAAGTTTTGTATAACCAGGATGCCTGGTCCGTCGAGATCAAGGAGGTTTTTTATATTTAAATTTAATATGTCTTCTAATATGCTGGTGGAGTGATGCGGGGAAGTGGTGACTAGTGTGAGAGCTTGGATCTGCTTGATGGCCGAAACGTTGGTCCAGTACGACACGAAGACTAGGCCGACTGAAGTCAGGTAGAGGTACACGATGATTAAGTGCTTCGTGTACAGCACGAATATGCAGAGTGCTGACATACATCCTGGAAACAAAGAAAATAAGTTATCAAAATGTGCAAATGCTAAATAGGTTTATTTATTTATCTCGGACAACTTACAAACATGTTTTACAATAAATTGTGTGCTGAGTGTTGTTTTACTTACAAGTTGCTACTGCATGGTAAGGGACAGTTTTATCTTAGAATTTTTTTACTTAATATTAACTAAACCTAAACTTAGAGATTCTTCTACATGTTAATAAAAGAAAACAATTATCTAAAAATTAATTAAAACATCTGTGAGAAATAGCTATATGAGCGCAATATATTTTTACAGCATACCTAAATAGTGACGCACGAATTCTCAAGATGCAGGTCTAAACGATGGAATAAATTTGCTTTTAAATGTTGGTAGATTGTTTGAGAAGATGTCTACATCAATTTCATATTTTTTTTATTATATAATAATAATGTAATTAGTAGTAAGTAACATGATTGTTTAAGGTATTACCTAGTTTATTTTGAAACATACATCGTTCTAAAGAAGCAATGTGTGTCCACAGGAGAGTCTGAATATTTCGTATTCAAGGTATACTTCGACTTAGGTACCTAAGACCTCCTGAATACTTCATGGACAACTATTTTAACTCAGCTACTTTATTAAAGTGTTTTTTTTTTACGGTATTGTTGTTTTTACGTTGGCAACCCTAATTGGCGATAGTGCTTTTTAACTGTGGTCTTATGTAGATACGACACCTGCCGACCCTTACTCAAATTTGGATTGAGTAAGGTGGCTGCAATTCTGGATTTCAGAATTTAGTATACTCTGTGCATTACCTCATTTTATTTTTATATTCATTCTATAAAAGGAGTGTAATGTTTCCAGGGTTCATGTATGTATGTATGTTCGTGAGTTCTCTATTCCACCGTAACTAATGCCTAAGAAACTAAATGCCTGAACAGATTTAGATGCATGAGGTTTCGTTCGAATTCTTAGATCATCCCGAATGACACACACTGGCTATATGGCTATAAGTAAAAAGAATAAATATGGCGACTGTACGGTGACTTTTACAGTTTTATTGAAATATAATTCGTGGCAAGCCAGTCGTGTCTTTTTTTACCAGCTTTTATTTAGTTTCACCTGTCTCGATGTTTGTCATCAAATCTTGCAAATTAAATTTGATCCACTTTTGCCGGTTACCGATTGAGCTGAAATTTTGCATACATGTGTAATTTATTATTTACTTGTTTTATAGGCTGGCTAATCATCCCGGAGCCTTCCTTCTTAGGGTATTCCCGGGTCCCCTGCAATAGGCAGACTTGTGTTACGCGTACGCCTCTCTAAACCGGAGGCGGGCAAGGCCCCCGTACTCTATGGTGTGGCCGCCTACTGACCAAGAGGCAGCCAATGTCTGCAGGGGTTCCCGGAGGCTTCCTTCTTAGGGTATTACCGGGTCCCTTGCAATAGGCCCACTTGTGACGGAGCACCGTGTGGTTTTAGTCGGTTCGATTCCGACATACCACTTCACCATTAGCTCAGGTGAGGTGATGACCCGTGGAGGTTTCCACACGAGAAAAAAAAGGCTGGCTAATCATTCCTAGAGGCGACATCGAAACTGAATATCGTCGTCGTCGTAGAAAAACGACGGATTTGATTTTTAGTAACTTTACAGGAGAGCACGTTAAAGCTTTCATATTATGTTTTACGTAATATTTTGATAACGGCTGTTTCTGATAATTAAATCTGAAAATGTTACTGTGTGTATGAGCTTTGAAAAATGTTTTGTTTTATGATAAAGTATAATGATTTCAGTAGGCTTACGTAAAAAACAAAAAATCGTCAAATAATCAAATTCGCCGTATTTCTACACTGCGATACGATATTCCGAACATTTGACAAACGTATAGAAGCAGTATTGCTGGTAAGATAATTAAGGTCTCAACTTTATAAATTCTTTTAGATCATATAACCAAAAGATTGTTTACTTATTTAAACGCTCGCTGTCCAAAGTAAAATACCGTTATATTTGCTTTGGAAAACTGTCAGAGCGGCAAACGACCAACACTAGTCGACTGTTTCTCATCCGTTGAGTTTTACAAACAATTTGAAATGTTAAAATGCAGTTTTCGTTCTACGGCACTTAATGCATTACAACATTTACTATGTTTTTATTAAATACATCATTTTTAGTCACATAGTTATTTAAGATATTGTAAAAAACACACATTAAATATCCGACTACACATTTAATAAATAAAATTTTGTAAGTTATGACTACAAATGATGTAAGCTGTCGAAATCGACGAGATCCACATAGACTTGTGTTAAAAGATATACCAAGATCCACTAAATATAATAAAAACTGTTTGGCAATGTGTGTGCGAATCCTACTAATATTATAAACGTGAAAGTTTGTGAGGATGTATGGATGTGTGGATGTATGGATGTTTGTTACTCTTACACGCCAAAACTACTGAACCGATTGCGATGAAACTTAGTATGTAGATAGCTGGAGACCTGGATTAACATATAGGCTACTTTTTATTTCGATATTCCATCGGGATCGGGACTTACGTGGGTGAAACCGCGGGCGCTGCTAGTTTATAATAAAATGCCTAATTATATTAAATTGTTGAATACTAGATTATTTAAAATTAATTTACAGGCTTGGTTGATACAGTATATTTTTTACAAGTATTAAGGAATTTACATTTATTTTAAACACTAGACTAATTTTGCATGCCATCTGTAGCTAAACATCTATGATCTATGTAAACTTTACCACCTTCAAATACCGTGTTTTAATGCAAATAAATGATGATTATGATTAGGTACTATCAGTTGACTGCGACGTTCCAGACTATAATCTATCTCTGTGCCAAATTTCATACACTATTCGAATAGCCGTTTTTGCGTAAACGAGCAACAAACATCCATCCATCCTCACAAACTTATGGCTTTATAATATTAGTAAGACACACTGCTTTGCTCCAGCCATATTTAAGACCCGTAGCATAATGTTAAATCCTTACTAATATAATTGCGAAAGTGTGTTTGTTTGTTTGTTACGGTAAGAACCAATTATCTTTTAAAAAAAGAGCCTCAAAATACAAAAATCGCTTCAAGTGTGCTTATAAAACTGGAAGAGTTCCAATCGATTTCTTAAGGATCCCATGATCAAATCCTTGCCTGATGACCTTGGGATCACCTGGGAAGTATACCCTTTCAAACACAAGAAGAATTTTCCAAATCGGTCCAGGCGTCTTTGAGTAATCGGTGAACATACATTAAAAAAATATATACAGTGGAACATAGAACCTCCTCCTTTTTTGAGGTCGGTTAAAAATGAGGTAAGCATAAGATTCCCCAAGAATGATATTCCATTTATGGTAGCAGATCACTTAGTATAGTTTAAACCCATTGCCTTATGGCGACCAGAGCGCACTGGAACGTGACGAAACGCACCTCCGAGCTGCCGACCGTGTCGGTATCGAGAAGTTAGACCGTCTCATACGCCTTTAAATCGGCCAGAATTGTTGCTTCAGCATCACCACGTTTAATAATTAAAAAAAACAATTAGATTAGGATTTAAGGCGTCTTACAGGCGCTATATTGAACTTAACAATGTTTATTATAGCAAGTGCCACTCGGGATGGTGTAAGGATCCTAACGACATCCTATTGATCCAAATCTGTTTAGGCATTTAGAAGTTTTTGTGATATAAAGAAACTTCATACATACATACTAGACTTGTAACGAAAAGGGTATTCGGCCACAAGCTGAATACCGAATATTTTGCAAAAATATTCGGCTGACGTGTGGCAGGAAAATTTTATCGACATTTTTTGTTTCTTGTTTCTACTTTCCTCTGTTTTTAACCGACGAAAAAACGGAGGAGGTTCTCAAGCAAACCCGTCGTTGGCGCTGACTCAAAATTATTTAGTTATTTACATTAGTGTTGGAGTTTAGTTAGGCTAACAAGTTTATTTTTGACTTTCAGTTCCTTTTTTATTTTTGTTAAAAAAAAATTATAACGCCTCCAATGACCCACCAAAGCGCATCTATCTTTTTAATGGATTGCCACGAGGCGAATTCTGCAGAGAAAGCATAGCCTATATTAAAGATAAAACTCAGTTGCAACTATTGCCGGAAAGTACTGAAATATTTCTTCTCTGCAGCACAATCTGAAACTGCAAATTTTTTATTACGATTCAAATGCATGGACAAATGTTGATGTTGAGATTGAGAGAATAAAAAAAGATTTTTTTTATAAATAGAATATATAATAAAAATAGTTTTTTTTTTCTTTTATCAATTTATCAGACTACAATAAATATTTTTACTACAATCATAATTTCTTCGCCCTTCTTCAGTTTACTGCCGATCTGTACTATACTACTACTACTATCTATACGTCATACGAGGCCTACCCACATCGACTCACCCACTCACAGGAATCAATAACAAAAAAACCGTAGTATTTGGTCGAATAGTAACTAGATATTCGGTATTTTGCCGAATAGTATAAAATTTGCCGAATAGGCCGAATACCGAATATTTGCTGAATATTCGTTGCAAGCCTAATACATACATAAATATAAAGTGACTGTGAGACGTATTTTTACCCGACTACGGTGAATCACAAAGGGGCCACATCACATCTCGTGTTTTCCGGAAGTGTCTGCGTATGCGTTTCAGAAAATGCATCAAGTATGTTTATATACAGACTGTTACAAAAAATGAGGCCATGTTTTAGTGTCGTATAGTAAATAACACCCCCCCCCCCCCGTAACGTAAAGCACTAAAAAAAAAGTAAGGGAAATACGATATTTAATACAGAATTCTTATTTTAGATTTTATTGATATTAATTGAAAATCCCATTCACATATCTTACATATCATGTTGCTATAGTATTAGCTATACTAAATTTTGAACCTGTGTCAAAATTGCTGTGTAATGTGTCCCGAACAGATTATAATTAAACTGGAGTCACGCATAAAAACTAGGTACCGTATCGTAACGTACAATATACCGTTATATGAAACAAGTGGTCTCTAAAGATAAAATTTTTATTTTACGTTATTTTATGAAAACGGACCTGTGTACCTATAGTATTTTTTCACACATACAATTTATTTATTTATTTAAAAGTTTATGCACATAAAGTACAGAGGCCGACTTAATGTCTTTTTTCATCAGCATTCTCTACCAGTCAACCTTCGGGTAATGCAGCGAAAGCAGGAACTGCCGACAGAAGTGAAAACTTAAACGAAACGACGAACTTAAAATGTCACATTAGCATGTTGGTGACATTAATCAATGAGCTGATAGAACTCGATGTCTAGATTAGCGCCCTCTAGCGGATCTATATAGGTATTATTATAGTGACAGTCAGGAGTTGTGCTTTTTCCCCGTAGTAAAAGTGCACAAACGTGCATAGAAGTTTTCACTTCAAAAATATTATAATTTCTTAAAGTATATAGAATGAAATACACATCGTAAATATACATACAAATATGTACACACGCATAATATATACAAATTCTAGCGGACCCGACAGACGTTGTCCTGCCGAAACGTAAATAATATTATTCCTGTAACCCTATCGCAACGCCATCTACCGGGTCCAATTGTAAATCTAAACCATTCTCGGATCCACCTGCAGCCACACAAAAAATTTCATTAAATTCGGTCCAGTTTAGGAGGAGTTCAGTGACATACACACGTGCAGAAGAAATATATATATTAAGAAGATACACATACATACATATAACGATTTAGATTAGTACTAATAGACTAGGACGGTGCTTTCTGTATGTAAATAAAGAAGAGCTGATTGATATTTTGGCCAAACATTTAGTTTTAAATCAGGAAACTAAAGCCAAGTAATTCTCACAGTAAATATATAGGAGTTCAATTGAAGTAAAAATTTGATGAACATTTTTTTTTACAACTAGCGGAAACACGGAGATGGTAAGCTGATCTTACAACACTTACAAATCAAAATCAAGATCAAAAACAAAGTTTTGATCGATATACTTTTAATAGGGTAGTTTCCTATGATTAAAGTAAATTCTTAAAAAAAAGATTCCTTATGAAATTAAGAAATGTCGTTACTGTTTTCAAGTTTCTTATTATTTCTTAATTGATGAACCAAATATTAAAGATAAATGATTTGGTAATTAACTGGGCTGTTGGTCTAGTGGCTCGTGACCCTGACTGCTGGGCCAGAGGTCGTGGGTTCGATTCCCACCCAGGACAAATAATTGTGTGATGAGCACGATAGTTTGTTGTGTCTGGGTGTAATTTATCTATAATATGTATGTATTTAGAAATATATAAGTATGTTTATCAGCAGTCTGGTTACCATAGTACAGGCTCTGCCTAGTTTGGGATCAGACGGCCGTGTGTGAGGTGTGTCAAATAACTTGACACACTAATAATTAAAAAAAACTAGTTTATTAAATCCGATAAGTTATTTAGATAAAGTGGTAAGAGTTTTAGTTTGTCTAGCAACTGCTGCACTTCACCTAATAAATTACATGCAACCCGCCCCGGCTTCGCACGGGTAGGAGAAATCTTTAACAATCATCAACATATTTCAATCAATTTACACAAAACCTTAACAAATTATATACCTAAACCTTCCTCATGAATCGCTCTATCTATTGGTGAAAACCGCATGAAAATCCGTTCAGTAGTTTTTAGTTTATCGCAAACAGACAGACAGACAAAGAGACGCGGCGGGGAACTTTGTTTCATAATAATATGTTGTAATGTATGTAGTAATTTAGATTAGAATTTACATCAAGCAACGTGCGATGATTAATATTGATAAGGTATAATGACGTCAGAAAAGATACTAAAACAATGATATATGACGACAGCAATTTATGCAGTTACTAGTCTAATGTTTAAATTACATTCCTGCTACCAAGAAAAAAATAAAAACATGTCATTTTTATTTAACGTAATTTTAAAAATATCACTGACAGTGCAAAGATTTCGTTGTGTTTCGCCGAGTGAATGACGTTACCGGATGAACTAACCCTTCCCTCTCCCTCTTCTCCCTCTCCTCCCTTCTCCTACTCCCACCTTAAAGGTCGGCAACGCAGATGTGACTCGAGTTGCAGGGGCCTATGAGTGTCACTTACCATCAGGTGACCTGTCTTCTAGTTTGCCCGTTATCGTATAAAATAAAAAATACGTTACTTTCTTTATACAATTTTCATGGGGACATGGAAAACCTGATGAAGTGTTCATCGGTGCAACACGAAACACCGGTGGCTGATCCTTATAACCCCCGCATCTCCTAGGTTCCTAGAAAAAAAATAGTAGTACAGAAATGCCATAGCTGTGGTGGTTTCTCCTTTAGGTCTCATGTACTCCTTATCTGAAACAGCGAGAAGCCAATAGCGAAAGGCTAAATGGGGATCTGCTTTTCAGTTCTTCATAGGTCATAGGTTACTGTGGTGAGTGTGCGAAAGCTGTCTTCCAATAATTGAACCCTCATCATTCCTTCATTAGGCTACTAGACGCAAAAAGAGGGTCTAACATTTCATTGTCTAAACACCAAAAAGTCGAACTAACACTTTGACAGCTCCTTTTTGGTTCGAGTCACTAAAGTCTGGAATGAACTGCCTGCGTCTATTTTTCCAGTCAACTGTAATCCTGGAACTTTCAAGTATAGAGTGAACAGGTTTCTCTTGGATAGGCGTGTACCATCTTCGTGTTCATCATCACTTTCCGGTGAGTTGACAAACGCCTATTCCATTACACAATGAAAAAAAAATTACGACCTTCCGCTACGATACTCTTCGTTTTCTTTTCAGGTGGTGTGGTGGTGATGGTGTCTGTGTATTTTTATATTAGAAACTAGCAGCGCCCCTCAGTTTCATCCCCGTAAGTCCCGATCCCGTGGGAATATCGAGATAAAAAGTAGGCTATGTGTTAATCCAGGTCTCCAACTATCTACATACCAAGTTTCATCGCAATCGGATCAGTAGTTTTTTCGTGAAAGAGTAACAAACATCCATACATCCACACATCCATACATCCTCACAAACTTTCACGTTTATAATATTAGTAGGATAAACCAGACAAGTGCGACTCTGACTCGTGCACCGAGGGTAAGCAAAGAAACTGGTATGTAAATAGGACGTCCATCTCGGGAATCAATTCTCGAAGATTTTTGCCCGTCTTTTCCGAAAGACAAACTTAACTTTGCGGTTGCGATGTACAACAAAGTCAACAACCCAACCGCAAAATATAAGTTTGTAATCACAAAAACTATTTTTGTATGTGATATAATAACATATTAACGACTTTCAGATTTTTTCTTTTACTTATGCTGTCAGACCTTGCTTTTTAACAAATTTCATGATTCTAGGTCAATGGGAAGTAACCTATATGTTTTGATTCACGTGCGAAATGTTAAAATTTGTTAAAATCTAAGGCTTAAGGCCGTATCTTTTGATTGCGTTGACTTAGAAGCTTGATTTTTTTACAGCTTCAAGGGGTCGCAGGCTTATGTATTTGGTATTCATTTCAACTTGATGAGTCCACGGGTTGCTGAGAAAAATGATCTTGACAGACAGACAGACGGACAACGAAGTGATCCTATAAGGGTTTTTTTTTTCCTTTTGAGAAACGTAACCATTAAAAAGAATAACAGACTTAAAATTGTTAATTAATTTATTGTTTTTTTTTCTCTATTTATTATGTCAGAGTCAGCATGCAATATCATTGAAAGTTATTTGCGGTTTCATGACTTGCTAAGCTGTGAGTCAATGAACCCAGTACATATACCTTATTCAACACATTACTTAAGACTTATAAAAGGACAAAAAAAAAATCACCATAGACTTTGCCTGTCTCAATGTATACATTTAGCACTAACTGCATGTATGTTGAAGTATTGTTAACCGGGTGATAGACGTACAAGCTTTATAGTCATTGTTTTAAAACTACGCGTACTTCCTCGGCGACACACGACAAACTCACTCGTATTGTTCCGCGATATTGAACACCGAGGAGCTCTTGTGTTATTTAGGAGTAATATCATATCGCGTTGTAAAAAACAAAAAAAAAGTAATCGAAGAGTGGCTAACCAAAAAAGCGCGTTTATCACTACATATTATAAAACAAAGTCCCCCGTCGCGTCTGTCTGTTCGCGATAAACTGAAAAACTACTAAACGGATTTTCATATGGTTTCACTAATACGTACAGCGATTCATGAGGAAGGTTTAGGTGTATAATTTGTTAAAGTTTTGTGTAAATTGGTTGAAATATGATGATGATTGTTGAAAATGTTTCTGCTACCCATGAGAAGCCGGGGTGGGTTGCTAGTCAAATATATATTTTATAAAGGAATTACGTCAGGAAAAGAAAGATTCCTTGAAAATAGTTACATCTATTATACATCTATTCCGATTTTAAACAAAATAGCTGCTCAAGGCTTCCAGTGCTGGCAAATTCGCGAGCCATGGCGGGCTAAAAACAAAATTTCAAACCGGTATGAACGCCGACGAACTTGCGAGGCGATTTTAAAGTACGCGTACTTTAGGTGACACAAAAGCGAATTAGGTCGTCGAGTCTCAAGTACGTGTACTTAGTCGAACGTCTGTCACCCGCTTAACAGCTTCTTTGTTTAGCTATTAAGTGCTAAACAGTTTTCTAGCTTGCGTCGGCTTGTTCGCATGTCGCCATTATGCAATGTAGTCTTTTCGTCTTAACTCAGAAAAATATGTCTATTGAAAGGTCATTCAAGAATAATTTCGTTATGACTACAACTATAGTCCGGTCAAATTAGACCAAAAAACAAGTGTAAAGCTACCTAAATTCCCACCAAGCTGAAAATCAGTAAGATTGTTTAAAATATGATTAAAAATAAAATTTTAAAGTTCCCCTTTAATCCCCTGTATTGAATTTTTTTTATTCACATCAACATCTATATTATGTGTAGACAAAAGTGGAGACATAAAAATACATTAAAAAAAAAAATTAATACAAAAAATATATACAATAAACAATAACCTCTAGAGAATATACAATAACCTCTTGGTATATAATATGAAATATTTTTAACAAAATATTAGTGAAATCAAATAAAACTAATTGGTCAGATAAAATGTAGTACCTGGGAGATCGGTAGCTTTTTGTAGTCTTAATTTTTTGTATATATATATATTTTTTTTGGAAACATGCGTTTTTACAGGATATACAACTGTGCAGTTGAACTTAAAATGCAAAACTGATTCTGTATACAAAGTTTCATCAAAATCGTTAGAGCCGTTTCCGAGATACCCGAAATATAAATACATACATAAATAAATACATACATACGAGAATTTTTCGTTAAAAGTATTATTACTTTAAAGCAATTCTTGTATGTATACATAATACAATTTTAATGATAATTCTCATTCATATTTGAGTACGATTACAATATTTTTTATATAAGCTAACCGAAACATTTATAACTCTCTTTGCCCGCAGCTTCGCTCGTTTCAAAGTTATTTTTCCATCCCTCTTGAACAGTAAGTTTGCTGTGTGTGTTTTTGACACTAAGACACTTTTTTCTCAAGATACTGTAAACGTAAAATTTTGGATAACGGCATTAATAAACAAAATATTATTATAAACGCAGGCGCTCTCCAGCGTGCACTGAGGACAGCCGTCCGCGATACGCCCTTCACTCAGGACGCGCACTTACACCTGCGCAACGGCAACGATCACTTTTCAAGTTCTCTACGTATATTTCTGTGAAATGGAGTATAGTTTATTTTAATAACTAGTGTAACCAATTATTTTACAAAAAGAAACAATATTAATTTAATTTTAAAATACTAGCACATTTTGATGAGGTGAGAAATAAATGATTACGATTATGATTTCAAAAGGCAACCCGACCGAAACATATTGACCCTTTTATAATTGCACTAGAAACCCCCCGGCTTCGCGTGTGTAACAGAGACATCTTCAACAATCATCAACATAATATTTCTATAAATTTACACAAAATCTTAACAAATTATACACCTAAACCTTCCTCATGAATCACTCTGTCTATTTAAATTCAAAATCATTTATTCAATTAAAACACTAAATGACATTTATGAACGTTAAATTGAAGCTAGAGTTAAAATCATAGATCGGCGCAAACAGACGCCACAGCATGTACTGGATTGTCGAGGTAAATTAGGTGAAAACACCAAAATCTACTGCCTGCTTGTGTCGATCTATAACTTCCAGTTTCCAAAATGCGTAGAGCCTTATGAGAAGAATACTGGCAAAGAAACTCATGGCCACTCTTTTTAAAAGTCAGATCTTCAGGTACAATAGTGTTAGTGTTACACGAAAGGATGGACAGGATGCAAGCTGATGCCACCTGAATTTCATTTTATTAATTTCATTATTTCATTTATTGCTGCAAAAGCTAACGTACTAAAAAATAAAAATCACTCAGTGATACCGTTGAAGGTTTGAACCTATTAAACATAGAAATCATTCAAGGTGCACATCTACCTTCATTCAGTTACAAAATCTACTCTTAAAAATAATTCGTGACTGGATTAAGAGGCTAGAGTTGCAGTTGATCGAACCAAAATAATAGTATAGGCACACACAAGCACAACCATGGACGCATGGACCAGCCATCATCTCCTTCGCCATATCAGAGGGAAAGAAATAATATTAATGAAAACCGCATGATCTCATTAGTGGTTTTTCAGTTTATCGCGAACAGACAGACAGACGCGGCGGGGGACTTTGTTTTATAATATGTAGTGATAGTCATTCGTTTAAAAGCCCCTCTACACTACTCGCGAAGTTGCCCGAAGTTATGCGAATACAAGTGTAGACAGGCACTTTACTTCGCTTCGTGCAACCTCGCCCCGTCTCAGGCGACTTCCGAGCGTTGTCGGTTTTTGCGCCCGAGTCAAAGGACTCGAAGTGTCCCGAAGTTCCAACGCCAGGCGATGACTGAGCTCCCCACGAGGTTGCACGAGTGTGTAGTGCTTCGAGACTTCGGTCAATTTCGACAAGCACTTCGACGAAGCAACTTCGCGAGTAGTGTAGAGGAGCTATAAGGATTTGCACTGTTTCAGTTTCGCCGAGGAATATTTGTAACTACCTTCTATCTCTACGGAATAGTAATTTGTTGCTGGTCAAAATAACCAAATGTCTTTTTTCTTTACTCCTGACGCATTGTATGCAAAGTTACATGATGACCAGTTGAGTAGTTAAGCCGCGATGGTGTAACAAACAAACATAGTTAAGTACATTATTAGAATCGTGTCGTGTCAATGCCCTTCATGGGCGGGTGCCGAAACCCTTGGTCTTAGAAATGCCAAGTACTTGCACCGTGTACTGTAATAAGTAACGTGTTTCTGTATTTTTATTTATAGTTGTTTAAGTAACACAACAAAGGGATTGTCCATTAATCACGTAAGGATCGAAGGGGGGAGGGGGTTCGGAAAAATCACAAATATCACAAAGTGGGGGGAGGTATATTGAGTTATCATGTGTATTTATTTTTTTGTCAAACGCGCTATTATATCTGTATTTAACGATAATATTCTGATTTTTTTAAATATATTTGGAAATAAAAAAAATACACGTGATTTAAAGAGTTTGGGGGGTTAAAAAGTTGCTAACAAAAACCACGAGATTAATGGACGGCCCAAAAGCTCATTTATGACAACTTTTGTTGTTATGTTAATTACATATACTTAGGAAGTGTAATGTTAACAAGCTTAGTGGGTTGAGTTGCCCAATGCGAGTGTACAAGGTTTACCTTGATACGTTTATTTTTATTATTGTATTATACAGTATATTTAAATAGGGCAAGTTCACGGTTCTTGCGTCACATATTCAACAAAAATATGAGTGTGAGGCAACACCAGAAGTATAATCTTTGTATACCTAACCGGCTGGGGGCAAACCGTAAGTAGTTTCTGCATTGAAAAAAGGATAAAGAAAAAGATAAAATAAATAAATAACTCCACACATCTCACACACAGCCGTATCATCCCAAACTAGGCAGAGCCTGTACTATGGTAACCAGACTGCTGATAAACATACTTATATATTTCTAAATATGTACATACATATTATAGACTAGCAGTTATCGCGCGGCTTCGCTCGCGTGTAGATATTTATATATATTGCGCGGAACCCTAATTCTTTATCCAAAATAAAAGTAGCCTAAGTCACTTCTTAAACACCAGCTATATGCCAGTGAAATGCAAGTGGAAATCAGTCCACCCGTTCCGGAGATTAGCCGGAAAAAACAGACAGACAGACAAACAAAAAAATTAAAACTGATTTTTAGGCATAGATATCGTGCAAATAACTGTATGAGCTTAAAAAAAACTATTATTTTGACATTACAAACAGACACTTCAATTTAATTTATTTGCATTGATGATGATGATGTATTGATAAATTACACCCAGACACAGAAGAAATTAATGATCATGCTCATCACACAATTACTTGAACACATTAATAAAAAAAAGCTTCTGAAGTTAAAACAGTTTGACTATAGATTTTCGGTCCTTAACTAAACGAAAATGGAATATTATCTAAACCAGGGCTACATCACTCGCTCGAGGTCGCGTTTTATATACCTACCAATTTAGCATGCCGTGGACGGCAATAGTGTCAGTAGGGGCGACAACGCGTAGCTGAGAGCACGCACGCACGATGAACGATATTCTTCGTAAATAAAAACAAAATGCCAAATCAAACTTATTGAACAGTGGACGTGTTTTGTTATTGGTAAATGTATTTATTATCTTAAATTGCGTTATTACTAGATGTTAGTGATCCGTTAAACCGTCGGTCCCGGGTGCCATACAAACATCTGTGGCATCCGTTACGGGTAGTTGGAGCCCTAAAAAGTCCGACAACCTGGTCTAACTACAGAACTTCGATATCGCCTAGTACTCGGGTTGTGGAGGTCTGATGGCAGTCGCTTCACGTAAAATATCAAAGACCGGCCGTATCGTAGTTAGACTGAAAGCCGACCCCAACTTAGTTGGGAAAAGGCGCGGAGGATGATGTTAGTGATCTGTTAAATGCTTTAAAAATAAGTCGCAATAATAATTTTAGTTGTGAACTGCAACAAGGATTGCCAACTTTTGGTATGAGAAATAAAGTATATTAAAGTTGGAGAGTAAACAAAACAGTATTTTAGAAAAATAAACAGTATTGTTTTTTTTAAATTGAGAAACATATTTTTGTAACTTCTCGCGCAAATTAATATCTTACTGTCATTTTTTACATATGAAACCTCTCCACATATTAAATCTTAATTAAAATACATGAGGAGCAAATGTTTTTTTATCAAATTGATAAAAGCCCTTTTACTGCAATCCCGCCACTTGGCATGCATTACAGAAAAGTAAGCATTGAATCGTAATCAGAGTATCTTTCTCCCGTCTACTCAGCAACCATTAGTAGGATATGTACATGTGTACAGCATCAACATTTTATTTTACTATCGAAAGGTCTAAGAATAATAATAATAACTTGATACATCTCACACACGGCCGTCTGATCCCAAACTAGGCAGAGCCTGTACTATGGTGACCAGACTGCTGATAAACATACTAATATATTTCTAAATACATAAATATTATAGATAAATTACACCCAGACACAGAACAAATGATCATGCTCATCATACAATTATTTATCCTGGGTGGGAATCGAACCCAATATTAAAAGTAAAGATTATTTTAATGACATAAAATTAAACTTAGGTTAGAGAAATAGTTTTATTTATCATTACCTAAATAAAACTCAACACCTATAAATTTGATTATCAAATGAATAATCTATTTCATTATTTGTGTATTTTGTACAACCTTAAAGTGTCTGGCAAAGCGGTTACACACACAGACAGAGGTCGCGCGATGGGTAAGCAATTCTCAACTTTTGAAAAGCGTAAAAAAGATATATTTCTGGTCGCAGCTAACGCCGGGTATTATTAATTAAATTTTGTAGGCTAATATAGCGTAGGTATTTTCACTTTTGTATGGGAGTGATGTATCTGTTACGAAGTAACTATTATCTTATCTGTGTCTAAACTAATATCGATATTTATAAAAATGAATCTCTATTTCCCTTGGTCACGGCCATCACGCGTGAACGGCTGGACCGATTTCGCTAATTCTTTTTTTTTTGTGTGTTTGCTATTGTCAGGAGAAGGTTTTTATGAAAGAAAAAAATTAAGAAAGTTGCGCGGAAAATTAAAAATTTAAGAAAACTTAACGAGGGACTTACGCGGGTAAAAACGCGGGGCGCAGCTAGTTATAAATAATTATCTGAAGTTAAAGGTAAATTATGTTATTGTATTATAAATACTGATTGTAGTGTTTTTTGCTTTGTTCACAGTTAATAATAATCACCAAATACGTAGTTAGTCGTGTCTTTTGCACGTTGAGACCGTCTTATACAAATACTAGCAACCCGCCCCGGCTTCGCACGGGTACAAATTATACACCTAAACCATCCTCATGGATCCCTCTGTCTATTAGTGAAAACCACATGAAAATCCGTTCAGTAGTTTTTCAGTTTATCGCGAACAGACAGACAGACAGACGCGGCGGGGGACTTTGTTTTATAATATGTCGTGATAGTCACCATAGATAATACCAGTATCCTATTATTTTGTTTAAGGTCAAATTTAAAAGGCAAATATCTTTATTTTATAAAATATATTTGACTTTTGACGTCGTTTACAATAACTTCAATGCTAAAAACAATTTACGGCATTCAAAATATTTATAAGGCCGCGGCAAACGTTTTAATTAAGTAATTTATCATTGAAAACGAATATATATCTGAGATTGTTCAAAGTCCGAATTCCACCATGTTTATTGTTAATGTCTTTCGCCTCGCTGAGCTGTTCATATCAGACTTTTAAATTTACATTTTTTTTTCTGCACTTTCTATTTGTCTAGTAACAGAAAAAGGGATATCAAAGAAATATTCGAACGGTGGGCAAAGCAACAGTTTTTTTTTTAAGAAATGTCAGTTTTATAATAAACCATACACATAGCAATACATTTATTCCCCATCCTACGTGGACCCTTTTTTTTAATGTTAATTCAACAAATTACTAGTAAGGTCTTAAAAACCACATACATACATTTACGTGGGAGAGCCATGCTTAGGCACGTATGGGCCCGGCTCGACTCCGCTCCACGGTACCACGGCCTTACAGAAAACCGGTAGTGAAGCAATGCTTGCATTTCATTTCGCTGCGTGAGTGAGGTTACCGGAGGCCCTAACCCTTCTGGCAGTCGTCAGCTCCACGGCGGCTCATTCCCCGCCCTTGTCGCTAAGAGACAAGGGTACTGGATATGTTGCTGCCGAATGGAGGGGGATCACCATATATGGTGTCTACTTCTCCCCCAATCGGAGTCTGAGCGACTTCGAGGTTTTTCTCAACAACCTAGAGACCTCGATGCGGCGACTAGCGTCTGGGCACGTCCTAGTGCTGGGGGACTTCAACGCCAAGTCCGTTGCGTGGGGTTCCCCCAGGACGGACGCAAGGGGCGATGCCGTAGAGGAGTGGGCGGCATCGGTGGGCCTCTGTCTCCTAAACAGAGGCTCCACCAATACGTGTGTGCGACAGCAGGGGGGGTCGATAGTGGACCTTTCGTTCGCTACCCCTGCTCTCGCTGCACGAGTAAGGAACTGGCGTGTCCTGGAAGAGGTTGAGACGCTCTCGGATCACCTGTATATCCGATTTGAGCTCTCCCGGACCCAGGACCCCAGAAGGGGTCACACGGCGCGGCGTTCTTCCCGCTTCCCGCGGTGGGCTGTTACGAAGATGGACAGGGACCTACTAGAGGAGGCAGCCATCATTTACTCATGGCTGTCTCCGCAGCCTCTGACTGAGGAGGTAGACATGGGGGCAGGCCGCTTTCGCGATGCGATTACGCAGATTTGCGATGCGGCCATGCCCCGCGTCCGAGGTCGTCGGCCTCCAAGGAAGGAGGTGTACTGGTGGTCCCAGGAGTTGGCGGACCTTCGTGGGGCCTGTACTCGTGCCCGGAGGTCCTACACCCGCAGCCGGCGTCGTCACCGCGAGGAGGGTGAAGAGGACCAGCTTCATGAGGAGTACCGAGAGGCGCGGAAGACTCTGAAGCTGGCCATTAGCCGCGCCAAAGAGGAGAAGAGAAAGGAGATGCTGGAGGGTCTCGATCGTGACCCCTGGGGTCGCCCATATCGCGCGGCGCAACAAAAGCTCCGCGCGTCGGGCCCCCCCTTACGGAGACTCTCCAGCCCAGCTTCCTGCAGGGAGTGGTTGAGGGCCTTTTCCCGCAACGGGCGGAACACATACCCCCGTCGATGGCCGTATTGGCCGGACACGACGCGGAGGTCGAAAATGAGGAAGTTCCGCCCGTCACAGAGGCGGAGGTAGGGGCGGCTGTTCTACGGATCCGTTCCAAGAACACCGCCCCCGGGCCAGACGGGATTCCTGCCCGAGCTTTGGCCCTCGCCCTCGACCACATGTCGGACTGCCTCAGGGAAGTGTTCGACGCTAGCCTGGCGTCCGGATGCTTCCCTGACTGCTGGAAGAGCGGGAAGCTGGTGCTATTAACGAAGCCGGGACGGCCTACCGACTCGGTCGCGGCCTACAGGCCCATCGTGTTGCTGGACGAGGCGGGTAAATTGTTTGAGAGGGTCCTCTCTGCCCGCATCATTCGGCACCTTGGCGGGGTCGGCCCCGATTTGTCGGACGCCCAATTCGGTTTTCGAGCGGGGCGTTCGACGGTCGGTGCTGTGCTGCGCCTGAGGACTGTGACCGAAGACGTAGTGAGCTGTGGCGGCGTGCTGTTGGCGGTGTCGTTGGACATCGCCAACGCATTCAATAGTCTGCCATTCAGCTGCATCAGGGAAGCACTCCTCTATCATGGGGTGCCACAGTACCTGAGGCGGCTAGTGGCAGACTATTTAGAGGAGCGTACCGTCATGTACGAGGACCGAGATGGAGTTTTGAGTAGTCGGCCCATGTCGTGCGGTGTTCCGCAGGGGTCTGTCCTTGGACCACTCCTGTGGAACATGGGGTACGACTGGGCCCTTCGAGGTGACTTCCCCCCCAGGCTGGGCGTAATCTGTTACGCCGACGACACACTGGTCACAGCCCGGGGGGCGAACTTCCAAGAGGCGGCGCGTTTGGCCACCAGAGGTGTCTCTCTGGTGGTCGGTCGCATCGAGGCGCTGGGTCTGCGGGTGGCCCTGGATAAGACGGAGGCCCTTTTATTTCATGGGCCTCGTCGTGGTCCACCCCCTGGCGCCTCCATCGTAGTCAACTCGGTTCTCGTACCGGTTCGGGCCCACATAAGGTATCTGGGCCTGATCCTCGACGGTAGGTGGCTCTTCGACGAGCACTTCCGACAGCTTGCTCCGAAGCTGGTCGGCGCTGCGTCCGCCCTTGGGCGACTCTTGCCCAATTTGGGCGGACCCAGCGTCGCTACAAGACGGTTGTACACGGGGGTTGTCCGGTCAATGGCACTGTTCGGTGCACCGGTGTGGGCGGGAGCTCTGACCACCCAGAATAGGGCGCGCCTCTGGCGCCCTCAGAGGGTTATGGCGGTTAGAGCCGTGTCGACGGAGGCGGCGTGCGCGTTGGCCGGGACTCCCCCGTGGGATTTGGAGGCGGAAGTGCTCGCCGAAGTATATCGGCGAACGGCTGAGTTCCGGGCGGGAAGCGGCAGTCGGCCCCCGCCCGAAGAGGTACGCGAATGGCGTGAGGCCGCTCGCCGAGCCACCATGGCTCGTTGGTCGTCCCGGCTGGAGGCTCCACGTGCTGGCTTTGCCGCCGTAGAGGCGCTCCAGCCGGTCATCGTCGAGTGGGCAGGGCGGCAGCACGGGACCCTTTCCTTCCGACTGACGCAGGTTCTTTCCGGGCACGGCTGCTTCGGGAAGTACCTGCACTCGGTCGCTAGGAGGGAACTGAGTCCCGCCTGTCACCACTGCGACTGTAGTGAGGACTCGGCTCAGCACACGCTGACGGTTTGCTCCGCCTGGGCGACGCAGCGTCGGGCCCTCACTGCAGTCATCGGAGGGGATCTCTCGCTACCGGCCGTCATACGCTCCATGGCCGGTAGCGACAGGAATTTTACCGCGGTCGCGACCTTCTGTGAGGACGTCATCTCGCAGAAGGAGGCGGCGGAAAGGGTCCGGGAGGACGATCTCCACTCGGACCTAATTCGCCGCCGGCGAACCGGGCGGCGGAGGCGCGCTTACCAGCGCCTCATGCCGCCCTGAGTGTGGCCGCGGGTGGACGGGACGGGTTTTTCCCCTTCACCCGCTATAGTGGCCCCCGCGAGGAGGCGGCGTCCGCGTGTGCCTGGACGTCGCCTAATAGAGAGGTTTTTACCCGAAGGTGGTGCCCGCGCTTTTGCGGGCAGGCGCTAGGGGGGGTCCGGATGTCTTAATAAAAGCTGTTTCCGGATCCCTCCTACTTAAGGCGCAGTACGGCACACCGTGTGGTTTTAGTCGGTTCGATTCCGACACACCGCCCCACCGAAAACCCCGGTGGGGTGACGGCCCGAGGGGGTTTCCACATGCACAAAAAAAAAAAAAAAAAGGCCCTAACCCTTCCCTCTCCCCTATTCCCGTCCTTCCCCTTTCCCGTCTTAACCCTCCCCCTCTTCTCGTACTCCCACCTTAAAGGGCGGCAACGCACTTGTGACTCTTGAGTTACAGGTCATTTACCAATAGGTGACCCATCTGCTCGTTTGCCCCCTATACCATAAAAAAAAAAAACATACATAGCAAGCAACACGTTCCTTTTTCATCCTACGTCAATCTCAAACTTTAGCTGAAAACCGTAATAACTTTTTTTTGTTCAATGGATGACATCCTGCTTTCGTTTTAACTTATCTTATCTTTATTGATTGAAAATACAGTGATATGAATGACTCAATACTAAATGACTCAGAAAAGTCAGAAACCACGCTATTTTCTTAATTTCTATGATATTAATAATCGATATACAGGACGGGGCGTTGGGGCTTGGAACGGTAAATGTATGGGAATGAGTAGCCTAAGTAGGTGGGAGTCCGAGCTCGAGGCTCGGAAATATAGTCACTATGGAGTTTTACAGGTGCGCAGCGTAGGTTTTATGTAAAAAAATATTATAATAACGGCGATTTGTAAACTGTTTAGTTTTTCCGTTCTGAGTTCAGTTTGCATTATCTAAATCAGTGTCCCAGTGCAATTAGGTCGTGGTTCAGAAAATTCTAATCTACTGGTTCGGCTTTCAACCACAAACCTGCAGGACACCCAAGGTCAACAAGAATCAAGATCAAATCAATAAAAGAAGAATAGCTGATGTTAGGGCAATCTGCAACTATAAATTTCGACCGAAACATAACTGTTGTCGCCACATTAAAAACTCTTATTTATTTTATTAAAAATATTGACAAACTATAATAGATGATAACACAGTTCACTATTTAATAAAAATAAGTTAATAGATATTATTTTGACTGGTTATACCGTTAACGCAATCCTATTGGTCGATGGATAAATATTAACAAATTGTGGAATTATAAAAGGGTAGCAATATGTTTAGAACGATGGACTTGAGTGCAAACAGAGGTACGAACAACTTGGCAGTTGCTGTTTGTTAGTGATTTTCATAGTTGATATCAGTGGTTTTGAGACTGTTTCTAACATAACGTTTTTCGTTTCGCAACTACAAAAATTGTAAGCTTATAATATAATATATATATAATAGTATATAATATATATATACATACTTATATATAATAGTGCGAGTGGTCTGAACAAGACGGCGCGACAGGCCATTAATCTAATTCCTCATTCGCAGTCGCAAACGAGATGTTTGCACGGAAACTCATATAGCGCCGAGTTGATACTGCATGGCCGTCCCGCCCAGAAGTCTAGATCTAACACCACCAGACTTTTTTTTTGTGGGGATACTTCAAGAGTCTACTGCAATAATCCAACCACGATCCAACCCAGTTGAATACCAATATCTGAGGAGAAATGGCTGCAATGGCGCAATGAGCCAGCAAGATTTTACCATTTTGAGTGTTTGCAGCGCGATGGTGGACATCTGGATGATGTTATCTGTTTTTTTTTTCATTTATTTCGAAGATATTTTTTTGATCACTGATAATTGCGGACTGTCAACTGAACTTATTTTTCATATTATAAATCAAAAACCAGGGACAATTTGTTGTGGGCAGCCATATGCTGTTTACATAATTGGAATAAGTAGATTGAATTGATTTTAGTTATAATCGTCCGTATGGACTGATGACTTGAAGAAAGAGAGACCGGGATGGTTGGCGCTCCATGGGGGAGGCCTTCGTCCAGCAGTGGACGGCGATAGGCTGATGATGATGATCGTCCTTAATCTAGACTCTACAGTATAAGCTAGGCTTAGTTCCGGTCTAGGTAACCCTGTGTATACACATATAATATATCAAAAAATATTATTAATAATTTTAGATTCGGTTTAAACACCGAACTCCAATAGTGGCTAACTAAAACGAGGCCAATTGGTCTAGCTCAGTACTAACGTGTTCTTATTCTGAGTATAGGGTAGATTTTTATACGTTAATTGTTTGTTTGTATAACTTATAACCTTGCTCCATAAACGTACAAAGAATATTAAAAATCGGACTGGTAGGAGGACCTCAGACATAAAATACTTTAATATTTTTAAATTTGATTGTTATAAATAGGGGAACTGTTTTTGTACGTTTGGGATATAGAACATCGAGAAGTCAATTTCTCTAAAGTAGGTCAGCCGCCATAAATGGTTCGCTATTAGAGTATCTTTCAACAAGACCGTGTGGCCTAATGGATAAGGCGTCGGACTTCGGATCCGAAGATTGCAGGTTCGAGTCCTGTCACGGTCGAAAATATCAATTTTGCAATATTCTTTTTGATAAATGTTATAAATTTAAAATGACTTACCTAATTATTAACAAGACAAAATGCATTCGTTACATTTTCAATAGTATGTTTGAATATTTGCCACAACACATGACAAATGGGTTAAAGAAGTTTTAGAATGAGAATATATTACAGTACAGTTCTATCTATACCCACCGAAGCCGAATCGGGTCGCTAGATTTTTTACACACAAGAATCGCAATTTTAGTCCAGCGAAATTTCATAACTCTTGTTACAATCATGTTCATTGGAAGGACGCTAGGCCGGAACACGCTGTAGGAAGTTTAAATCAACGCGGCCGGTTAGTTAAACAGTAAATCGTTGATAACAACACGTAATAGCCGCATAATACAGTCAGTACATAATTAACTCTTTTTGGCTGATAATAATAATCATTTTACTCGATTCAGGTGACTTTGATACAACATGAAAAGATGATACTCTAGGAGTAGTAGTTGTGTGTTTATTTATATTGTAATTGATGAATTTGAGAGTCTATCTATCATCATCATTATTCGCCTATCCTTTACCTTTCTGTTTTACCCTTCAACTTTTTGCCTCGTACAACTAATCTGTAAAACAAATTGTCGCCTGCGGTATTTCCGGACCGATACGACCTTCAAACCTTCAAGAAAAGAGCGTACTCTCGTCTCAAAGGCCGGCAAACGCACTTGTGACTTTTGAGTTGCAGGTATCCATGGACGAAGGTAGTCACTTACCATCAGGTGACCCGTCTGCTCGTTTACTTCTATTCGCATCACATGTTCATACCACGACAACTCGTTCAACAGTCTCTACCGATTGAATTAAATGATATCAGGGTACATTATTGTTTTCTTAACAATTTTTAACGACGCGGCGACGTGAGAAACTCCGTAACTTACTAGGCAGTGACGATTACAATTGAATAGGTGTAGTGTAAAAACACTTCATAAAAATATTGTTAAAAAATCTAGAAAGGGTTTTTTTTTCAGTTGTTTCAGCGTGTTTTTAATTATGTACAATTTATTTTGAATCAATGTATTAGCATCAATTTTCTAAATCTACGTACTATATTTAATTTCATTGAAATAATTATATTAATTACACTTTAATTATTGCATTCATTCGTTGCATTTATAGTTCGCTTTTAGAATTTCGTGTAAACATTGGTACTAGAGGCGAGGCGAGGCGAGATGTCAAAGTTCCACAGTTTCGGAGATATGATTGGCGTCTAAATAATCTGTCAGTCAGTCAAACATTTCCTAGTCAAATAATTTTAGCCTGAAGACATCGGCCTACTAATAATCGACTATTTTTAAAATGGCTATAATAATTTAGTAATTAGATTAGAATCCGTTACAAAATGATCTCTACCTTACATTTTTGATATTTCCACGAAGATTTGCATTATTTTTGTTAGGTTTAAATGACATGTCCAACAAGTTGAAACAAGGCGTCATTTGCAGTGAAGTTAAGGGATTCTAGTATAGAATGGTTATTGTAAAGTTGCTTACTTTTGTTATCGCCACATCAAAAACATATTTATTTTATTAAAAATAGGGACAAACTCTAATAGATTATAAAACAGTTCACTATTTAATCAAACTTAGTTAACAGACATTATTATGACTATTTATACCAATAGTGCTACGGTATTGGTCGGTTGACAATAGTGGGGTGCTAAAAGGACAGGCATGCGTTATAAGTTGATAACAATCACTTGAGTGCTGTGAGTGATTTTGATAGTTTATACGAGGGCGGCACTGAAAATTTCGGGAATCAAGGAAATGACACAACATTACTATTTAAAAATGTATTTATTGCTTTTCGAAGTATTCTCCGCGAAATTTGACACATTTTTCCATACGATGGAACCGATCATTGAAGCAACCATTCCATTCGGAAGTTGGGGTCTCCAAAATGGCGTAGGCGTCCACAGCTTCTTCAGGTGATGGAAATCTCTGACCACGCAATGTATTCTTTATTTTAGGGAAAGTATAGAAATCATTAGGGCTTAGGTCGGGGCTGTACGGCGGATGGTCTAATAATTCTATGTTTTCTTGCTTTAAAAACTCTTTTGTTCTGTGCGCGGTGTGAGAACTCGCATTGTCGTGATGGAGGATGATGCGGCGGTTGCAGTTCTCTTTACGGAGTTCAGAAACGACCTGTGGCAAATAAATGCTAGCATACCCTTCTGCATTAACCGTTCTTTGTCCCTCAAGAGAAATAGTCGCAACGTGGCCGGTTTTGGAGACAAACATGGCCACCATTTTTTTTGCAACACTCCGTGAACGAACAATTTTTGTTGGCTTTAACTCATTTTCGAACACCCAAACTCGTGGCTGGTTTTTTGTTTCGGGTTCGTACGCGTATATACAGGATTCGTCAACTGATACGATGTTGTATACAGCATTTGAGGATCCTGCGTGGAATCTTCCGAGAGTTCTGACGCACCAAGTAACGCGAGCCGCTTTTTGCTCTTCACAGAGCGAATGCGGTATCCATCGGGAAAACAACTTTTTTACACCTAATTGTTCATGCAAGATTATTTGTATTTGACTCATGCCAATGTCTAAAGTTGCCTGAATTTCGCGGTATGTCACATGTCGATCCTCCTCAATCAGCTTACGCACAGCATCAACGTTTTCTTGGGTGACTGCAGTTTTTGGACGACCTTGACGGGGATCATCACTGAGCTTGACACGTCCACGTTGAAATTCAGCAAACTAGCGATAAATTGTGGTTTTGGATGGGGCTTCATCAACAAATTCAGAAATCATCCGGTCAACACACTGTTTTTGCGTTAAACCACTTCGAAAGTCACAATAAATCATCGCTCTTGAATTTTCTCGAGTCAATTCCATTTTCTCAACGACTAAACAAGTTTGACAAAACCTTGTGACAAGACCGAGAATCTTTTTTTAAATAAATAAATGGTATTCGATTTTTAAAACCAAGGAGTTTTCAATTAAAAAGATTTTAATATGACAGAAACAGTGGAAATATTCCATTCCCGATACTTTTAGTGCAGCCTATGTAGCGTTGAGATTGTTTTTAACACTTTGTGTAACAGTCTTTGTCGAACAACAGCTAAAATTCGGCACCCTTTCAGACATATAAGAATATTATTCTAAGTTGAGCTAATTAAAATAGTATTACGTCTGGTAAAATTATACAATTAAGTTTGATTAACATACAATACAATGCTATGACGAATAAAGAAAATATTGGAGGCCATTCAGTTGTATAATTACAATTATTAGGTGCAAACATATTTCGGCTTACACGACTGAATAGTCGGGTAAGCCGGAATATGTAGTAATAACTTACATGTCACTGGAGTCTATATTTATCCGACTGCGCAAGAAGGAGGGTTATGTTACTTAGTTAAAAATTATTTATATGGTGGTCAATGAAAATACATTCAAAACGGTCGGAATTCGATCGCCAGGCGATATCTAGTTATTATTATTCGGTTCAACGATAATCGATTTTTTTTTCATGTATTCTATTCTTAATTGACGTCTAATATTGTAAATCGAAACACGCGTCACCTACAAAATATTTTTTTATTCTGTTGATACATTCTGAAGGGTTTGTTTGTTTGGCTGAACGCGATAATCGCAGAAACTACTGGTTCGAATTGAAAAATTATTTTTTTGTTGGATAGTCCATTTATCGAGGAAGGCTATATAATGTGTGCTCGCGTGCAAGTCTCGATTCCGTGGGAATATCGGGATAAAAAGTAGCTTATGTGTTAATCCAGGTCTCCAGCTAGTATATGATTATTTATCTAACATTATTGATATAATTTGTATGTAAAATATGAATATAATTATAATATAGATATATAGAATAATATAGATATTTAAATGTTCGAATTGTCATTGAGGCCTGCGAGAATACCAGCGTTGCAGAGCGATCTGTAACAATAGCTGACGCAGGTACCCTATTTGATCTTCAGTACCACCCTAGTGTTAAGACGTATGTTTATTACTTTTCTTTCAGCTATCTACATACCAAGTTTCATAGCAATCGATTCAGTAGTTTTTGCGTGAAAAGAGTGACAAACATCCATACATCCTCACAAACTTTCACGTTTATAATATAAGTAGGATCTACACTTACTACTATTATTCATACTACGTCATAACATGACGCTACGACAAATAGGAGCGGAGCATCAATGATATATGTTGCAAAAACAGAGAAAATTTATCTCGTATGTCTTAAGTGACGAAGACAAAATTGCGCGGGTCAGTTAGTGTAACAATAAAAGTTGTCCAGAAATGGAAAAACGAAAATCAAATAGCACTTGGTATACTACACCAAATTCGGTTTTTTGGGGCTATCCTATCGATGGGAGAGCAGTTGGTTAACAAATTCCGTTCACAGTTCATACTTTATGGGATATCATACAAAATAACAACAACAATATGGATATTGTACACTTTAGTAGCGCGAGGCAAAAAGACATTACTTTCCCGAGCCAACACGTCTTATCCCAATTACTACAATATTACTTGAATCCATACCACAAAACTGCTTTAAGAACAGTCATATTTCAGTTCAGATAGAATAATGTCTCATATCAAATTAAAAAAAACATTTTTGTGAGTGATAACGATCACTTTAATCATCATGAAAGGACAGAACAGATAATCTTAATGGCACAACAGTGTTAATTGCTGCTCTTGTAGCATGTTGTTAGTTTGTTGTCGACGTTTTGAAGGCTGCCTGCCGTAAATGGGCCGACAGCCGCCATCGAAACATCACGAGAAAACGGCAACAGGTAATAAAGCGCCGCTCGTGAGTAAAGTCCCAGACATTCAACTGTTTTTATGGTTCCGTACCCAAAAAGTGCCAATAGCAACCCTATTAATAAGTCTTCGCTGTCCGTCTGTCTGTCAGCGGGCTGTATGTCATCTAGCGTAATAGGTAGACAGTCGATTTTTTTTTCAGAGTGTGTATTTCTATTGCTGCTATAACAGCAAATAAGAAAAAAAATACATACATATATATGTAGGTACTTGATTTTTTTACGGAGTAAGTATTACTTTAATGTGTACAACAACAAATACCTATAAAAATAAAGTTAAAAAACAAAACGGTCCTCTATCAGAAAAGTGTTTTTTCTTGCGTTTTTTGCTCAATCTTAATAATGACAATAGGTAGAAGCTCACAAATATTTACATATTGTCTCATAGCACCTTTTTTTGTTTTTTTTATGAAAGTATTTAAAAAATCATGGTGTTACATATTATACGATGCTACGGAACCTTTCGTGTGAGTCCGACCCGCACTTGTCCAGTTAATTTTTAATAGGTACTTGAAAAACAGTCCTTAGCCAGTCACAACAACAGAAATTATTAAGATGATCCAGTAAAAAAGTTTTTTTTTATACAACCAAGCTTATGGCCTGCCTAATCCCTAATGGTTGGATACACCTTAGCTTATCTTTTTTTTTGTTATTGTATTTAATTTTTTTGTGTCTAGAATGATACAAAAAAGTAAACACAATAACAAAAAAAATGGTAATATTAATAACTTTGGGTTAGGGTGAGAAAATTAACGATTATTATTAATGGTAAATGACCTCATTGCCAATATATAGATGTTGGAAGACATTGTTATAATCTAAGTCAGCTTTATTTCAATACTAGCAACCCGCCCCGGTTTCGCACGGGAACAAATTATACACCTAAACCTTCCTTATGAATCACTCTTGTCTATTAGTGAAAACCGCATGAAAATCCGTTGAGTAGTTTTTCAGTTTATCGCGAACAAACAGACAGACAGACGCAGCGGGGGACTTTGTTTTATAATATGTAGTGATTATAACAATACAGTATTAATATTAAAAATTGTTATTTAAATGTGTTTGACTTATTATTTTTAATTTACTTACACATTATCTTTCCAAGATAATTAAAAAAGTAATGACAATGATGACTTGCTCAAATATTTTTTTTTGATAAGTTTATATGTTATGTTAGATAAGTTTATATTACTCGTATATCAACATAGTCAATGAAGCTATAAAGTTATGACTAATAGGTATTACAATTTAGTGATCAATAAAAGACAAAATCAAATAGTTCAGCAGAAAGTGAACCAATATGTGTTAGTGAACCATAACCGTAATAATAATACATGTTTACTTCAATATTTAGAACCGTAAATGTTAGTATACAAATCTTCTTAATAACTATTGTTTGTAAATAGGTACAACATAAATATATACTTGACTGTGTGCAGTCGTACCCAGCACGCGAGCATTGGAGAGTTCCACCGATCTGTCAATACGCATAGGATGCTGTTGGCACTGCCGCGTAATCGTTACAGCATTGAAGCGCACCACAATATTTTTAATATCGTTGGCTTAATTTTCAAACTTCGTAACTGCAAAATTTTCGAATTTTTGATTTTGATATCATCTTGTTTAAAATGCCGCGCCGTAACGCACACTATGGAATCATTCGTATTTCCTACTTGTTTTTATTTTTATAAATATAGAAATAAAAATACGTAGGTAATTTTTAAAAGTAAAAAAAAAAAAACCTGTAAAATTTGCCCAAATGGGTATACGAAGATTGAAAATTAAGTCATCGATATATTTATTAACTACACATTTTTCAATATTTATTATATTTAATAGTTACTTAGGCACAAGAGCGCGCGGCAGGTCACCAACACGTTGGACCGCCAAGTCAAAACTGCTCTTATCGGTCCCCTCGACGTATGTACAAGAAAAGCGGATTGTTGTGAAGTTTGCCAACACCCCTAATGTGATGAGCCCAACCACTCTGCCAAGAGTGTGACGACGAAGAAGAAGAATAGTTACTTATTTGTTTAACAAAATGGTACATAGTCTTTTCTCGTGATTGTGATCTTCTATTAAGTGGAGTGCTACCATAGGAGACTTACAGCTGTCTAAGACAACCAAATCTATACCGTAAAGAGTTTGTGTAGCAGCCTTGTGCAACTCCCATACAAAAAATCAAATGTATGAAACGGAGTCCAAAAAAATATGGCGCCTATTTCTATCCTGCCTACTCTTATATATATATATATATACTCTCACCCATCTCTTTTCATCTGTTTAATTGCCAATTTCAATTGACAGTTTCATTGTCAATTGACATTGACAGTCAAAACGGTTTTTGACAGACAATGGTCATTATATACCTATACTAATATATAAAGCTGAAGAGTTTGTTTTCTTGAACAGGCTAATCTCAGGAACTACTTGTCCGATGTGATAATTTTTTTTAGTGTTAGATAGCCCATTTATCGAGAAAGCTATAGGCTATTTATCATCACACTAAGACCATTAGGAGCAGAGCAGTGACCATAAACACAGGTGAAACTGCGGGGAAGGCTAGTATGATATAATTTCATTTAAACTATCCTTTGCCAGTTTGTCCTCTGGATATCTACATGACATTGGCGAAATTGTGGTAGCTCCACAAAGCCATAAATCAAGAATTTTCTTTTCTTAATATTTGGTTTTGTGGATAATTTAATATATATTCTTACTGTCCTTAAAATGTTTTTAATGTTATTAAAATGTATTACAAAACTTGTGTAGTGTTTATTTTGCATCTGAGCGAAGTAAAAGCGGTAAACGTCTATTTATAGCAAAATTTCCTTAAGACAAAGAAAGGTTAGTAAAATTAGCTAACAGTCGCTAAATAATACTGTCTGAGGATACTTTATTATGTGTATATATATGTGAAAAATAAAGAATTTTTATGTGGATTTAAAAGCTAAAATAGTGTTGTCGCTAAGCTGCTAATATATCTATTGATATCGAAATTAACAGGTCGTTAATATTTTCTTTTATAACATTTTTTAGGTGCACGCAATGGGTAAAAACTATCGGAAAAGAAGATTTAGTTTACGTACCGATACCGAAACTCTACATGTAAAAATATGTTTGTGGTAGTCATTTCGCTTAAAATGATTATGTACGGGCTATGGTTACCATACAGGGGAAACATGGTTATAAATGAAAGAGAAAGTTAAGCAAAATAGTGGTTTATCTACTTAACTTACTCTAGAATGCTATAGTTAAAATGTAAAATGGTTATAAGCACACCCGAACCGATTGGTGACCGAGAATTTACTAATTTCATTTAATTATGAAATAGCACAAATCGGTGTAAACTGCTGAGCACGCGCAACGTGATTGTACGAGACTCGTATCAATTATTGCATCAACACTAGCAGTTTTATGAAATAAAGATATTTCATTTTGAAATTATTTTTTTATTAGTGTGTGTAGTTTTATTTATCTATTACTGCTAAAAAAAGTCATCGTAGATTATTTTAACGAATGCTGATGGTTATTTTCAAACTGTGGATTTGCCGATAATTCTATTATAAGAATGGACAACACTATTTTCATTTCCTGAAGGTTGCGGCTCCCATAAAATTTTGGTTTTTGTGTTGGTAAATTAAATTGGAACCCGTTTCATACTTAGTTTTTTAGTGTGAGAGACCCAACTCTTATAACATAGTGTTTGTATACTCTTTGTTGTCTACCTTGTATTTTTCCATACGCACTTCAAAAGGTACATATATATTTTAACTCTTTGACTTTGCAAGTCCAGAATTAAACATGATGCAATATTTTTGTGGTTATTATAAATATGTACATATATAAATAGTAAAATAATAACTGATTTAAAGTAATAGCTGTCTAGCACAGGCATGTTTGCCTAGTGGTCAGTGATGCTGACTGCTAAGTCAGAGGTTGTGGGTGCGATGCCCATTCAGGACAGTAATTGTGCTATAATTAAGATTGTTTGTTAAGTCTGGGTGTCATTTATCTATAACACCTATGTATGTTTATTAGCAGTCTGGTTACCATAGTTTAGGCTCTGTCTAGTTTGGGATAGGGCCGTGGAAACAGTTGGCCATGTGTGAGGTGTCTAAGGATATCATTATTAAAATTAATTTATAATTTTGTCCTACAATTTTCTGAGAGATTTTTTCTGCACAAGAATCTGTTACAAAATATAGGAATGGAATATAAAGTAGCTGAAATACAGCAAAAAAAAAATTAGAGGAAACCGACTGAGAGGAAAATGAACTGAATCGACTGTAGTGAAGACCATTTGACCGTCTGGTCATTGTCACTGATGTTGCTTATTAAGAAAGGTAAAAGAGGCAGAGGTCACTCGTTGAGTAACTGGACAAGAATAATCCACAATATATTTAAAGTGCCTGAAATATGGCAAAAAAAAAATCATGAAAACCAACTGCATTGGTTTGGTCACATATGCATCATAGTGAAGACCTCTTACCCAAACAGGTGTTGTACCGACTACATGGACAAGAACAATCCACAATGATATGATGACCATAGGCTTAATGCCAGAAATAATGCAAAATTGCCAAGACCAGTGTAAAAGTATTAGGAGGAAAAAGGCAGGAGATTGATTGCATATTAAAATATATCAAAAAAACTAAATTTTCAAGTATATCTCAGTCATCTAAACAATTATTGTATTTAATAATAATAACAAAGTTGACACATTTCACACACGGCTGTCTGACCCCATACTAGGCAGAACCTGTATTATGGTAATCAGACTGCTGATAAACTGACTGACATACTTATATATTACTGAATACATACATACTATAGATAAATTACGCCTAGACACAGAACAAATGATCATGTTCATCACACAATTATTTACTTAGCAGTCAGGGTCACTAACCATTAGACCAACAGGGCCGTCGATTATTTATTTCTTAGATTGTGAAAGTATGAGTAAGAAATGGAAACAATAGTATAATTTCGTAATAGTCTTTAAGTATAGTACCCCGAGATAAGCCCATGGTAAAAAAAGCAATTTTTTTTTGCTGAGTTAGAGAACCACTTCTTGGTTGCCAGAGCTCCACGGAGGTTTGTGAATAGAGTCAGCAATGCACAATTGAGACTAATGAGTGTTTACAGGATTTGGAGGAGGGTTGGGTGGGTGTTTGTTTACCAATTTACTTACATTATTAACTTTTAAATGTTCACGTTCCATGATATAATTATGTGTATATATGGGAATTAATATGATCACAATATAGGTAATACATACCAGGGTGCAATAAACAGAGCCTGTAATGGTAACCAGACTGCAGAGCTGGTGCTATGCATATTACTAAATACATCCATATAATGTATTATACTCTGATAAACAAATAATTGTGTTCATCACACAATTATTTATCCCTGGAGGGAATTTAGAAAATAGGTTATTTTTAACCAACTTCAAAAAAGGAGGACATTCTATGTTCCACTGTATTTCTTTTTTTATGTATGTTCACAGATTACTCAATGACACTTGGACCGATTTGGAAAATTCTTCTTTTGTTTGAAAGGGTATACTTCCTAGGTGGTCCCATGGTCATCAGGTCAGGATCTGATGATGGGATCCTGGAGAAATCAAGGGGACCTCTTCAAATTTAATAGGCACATTTGAAGCGATTTGGGTATTTTGAGGCGCATTGAAGTTGGTGATACTTTTTTAAAAGATAATCTAATACCTAACTATAATAGGTTACTTAATAGTTTATTAAAAGATAATACCCAAATTCCTTTTAGAAGGAGCTAGGATAGTACCTATAGAAGACACAAATTAAACAATACTGAATTGTACTGCTGTGAATAATGAATGCAGATCTTAATGGCAATGATGTTTAAAATGTATAGACTTAGTGTAGAGGTAACATAACAAGCGGCCCTGCAGGTGTTAAGTTAGTATGGGCCACAGTGGAACATACTGTGAATATTGCAAGTAACATACCATGGCTCTATTATGTGTTGGGGCAAAGAAAAAAAAATATATATTTATATGTTGATTGATATACTATTAAAAGTTTCATGACCCCCACTACAACCTCTATGGATGGTAATAATAGAGTACACAATTAAATATGTATTGTTTAAAGTATTATTAACAATTTTTTCAATATATTTCCACAATATAATAATAATAAAATAATCCTTATTATTAGTTAACAAGAATGAAAAACATTTATGTTTACTACTACTTGTAGAGATTTCTCTATAGAATACAATGTTTGAAATAAGATTTTATTTTGATAACATTCTTAATATAGTTATTAAAAATGAAAAACTTGAGAGCAGCTTTTAGAATGTTTGTGTACTTTTACAAACTAAATTCACAATTGACCTGAAAAATATAACCTAAATGATGGAGTAACCAATCCCATATTTGTGTTTAGATTTGAACAATAGAGGCTATTTAAATTTTGACACAGATCATATTAGTAAGAAAAATAAAATTAAATTGTATGTAAAGTTCTAAGTAGCCTATATCATCATGACAATATTTGTAAGGAAATGTTAAAATACACATAATGACACGACGAATAGTACACAAAATTTCGAAACAGAACCTCAGAGTTGAGTAACATATTTTACGGCTAAATATTGCAATACTAGCTAGAAAATAAAATTGCTTACCTATACAGCACACGAGAAACTTGAGGAGCGTGAAGAAGAATGCGTTGTAGAAATTCGCGTCGTAATAATTAGCTTCCGAATCTGAGACATCGACGTGGTCCACAGTTATATTGCTTAGGATGGCCACCTCCTCACCACTCGACACCGGCAGTCCCAAACTGATCTTCAGGAACTCATCCACCACAAACAGAGGCGGCACCCTCAGTAGCACCTCTACTAGTGCCAGGGCCTTCGACCTCAACGACATAATTCATTTATGCAGACCTTCGCACACGTTATCACTTACAATTTAGCAACCACAGCCAAAACAACGGGCTTACACTGTAAACTTTCAAGGAATGTTTTTGATTGATTTATTTTGTATCTTTATCTTAATTGATGTCACGAATAAAAATACGAAAATAATGACTGAAATTTTTGCGACAATAAAAACTTGACATTATAAATTTAGATGTTGCAAGACTAAATAAATACATAGAGCAAAAGGTAAAAAGGTTTGGTTCCTACGGTAGAAATATGTAAACATTTACCGTGCGAAATAATTTCACAATTTCACTTCTACAAATTGAAAAGCGGTAATAAAAATTAAAAAACTATGATGAATTTCGTTCTACATGAGGGTTGCCAGATATCTTTCAACCTGTAAGGGACAAATGCTGGGCGCGATAAAATAACTTCGGTTTTCATTTGTTCTGGTTCATTTTTATTTAACTGATATTTATCACATCCATACTTTTGTCATCAGAAGATGTACCAGCAATGTTTTAATTTTTAATAATTTAAGTCTTCGTACAAGCAGTTCATATTTAATTCATCTATCCTGAAAAATTGTGCAGCTTTTTGGAAATGGTTGTCATTTATTGGTGACTAGCCTCACCCGGCATGCGTTGCATTGCAATGCCATTTTTTTTAATAGAATTTTTGGGGCAGGAACCCTCGCCGGCGTCACCAGAACACCCTACGAGTTTCATCACAATCTCATCAATGGTTTTGGAACGCATAGAGGACAAACATAGGAACATTGATTATAGCACCTTGGAGAGAATGATAATTGCTCAGAAATCATATCGTAGTAAAGGAATACCTTAGAAACTATTGTGTAACTATAGAAAATCGTTTTTCATTGATTCGTTTGCGTTAGTAGGTGTGCGTCTTATGTCTCTCGCCACATAATACATAATAGTACCAGTCTCTCGCATAAATTTCAAAAAAGTTGTCTTTTATTCTTTTGCTCAATTTTTCGCAAATCAATTTTACTATGCTTATCAACAACTGACAGAATATCTGATTCTTGTTAAGGAATTAAAATAACTAATCGTAAGATTCATGACCTAATGCATTTATTTTTATTTTTAACTAGCAACCCGCTCCGGCTTCACACGGGTACAAACTATACATCTTAACCTTCCTCATTAATCACTCTGCGTATTAGTGAAAAACCGCATGAAAATCCGTTCAGTAGTTTTTCAGTTTATCGCGAACAGACAGACAGACATACAGACAGAGGCGGCGGGGGAATTGGTTTTATACTAGGTATAGAGTGATGTAGTGATGATGTCTCATGAATCATGATCCTCGTGACATGATCTTGACTCATGATAATATAAATAATAAATAGTATTTAGTTCTCCACTATTACTTCGATGAATTATTATTAACAGTGAAATAAAGTTTGAACTTTATGATAACTACGTCCTACGTCCTTTTTATATGTAAAAACTACCTGGTTTGTCTGCGTAAAATTAGTAATAAGCTTTTATATATTTTGAGGGTTTGTTACTTGTTACTCGTCGTGTCTCTCGTGAGCACGCCACGTATAGTTAGTTGCCAATGGAAAAAAAAAATCTTAATGACACGACACAGCATTTTGCTACCTTTTTGGATTTTTTCGAGCCACAAAGTAGCATTTGGTTTAATTTATCGTTGTACTAAAATTCATCCAAATAAAATTGATAAATGTTTTGGTCTCCCATACAAACTTTTAACTGAGAACTAATGAATTTCTCAGTACGACCACAGATTACTACCATATATTTTACTACGTAGTAAGTACGACGTGTCTACTATACCTAGGGACACGTGGCGGCAAAACAGATCGATAGACAAAATTATTAAATAATATAATTATTTAGGGTTTGCGTACGTACGTCCGAAGGCCTAATGGCAGCCACCTGGAATAAGCAATCAGTGTGGTGAAGCAATCTTGGTACAGGCCGATACATATATAGATTGGGTTCTTAATCAAAGGCACTCGTGGATGGACCACGAACCACTGAGCTACGAAATTGACATATATTTTTATTTATTTCTTCTTCTCCATTGATATTATTTCCACTTAATGCTCTAATTAATCATATAAACGCAATAATGAGCGAATGCCTGCAGTTGTTTATAGGACAAGGAGGGTTCATTTGCGCATTTTAATAAGGTGTTAAAGAAATAAGGTATGTTGTCGCTCAAGAAAAACATGCAACAGATGGAACTTATTTCGTAACGTGTAGGTAAAGGGTGTAAAGGGACGTCCATTAATCACGTGAGGCTCGAAAGGGAAAATCACGTGAAATATTAACTGAAAGAGGTGTGTGACCGTGACTCGCAGTTGCCAGGCAATGATTTCCCCGTCCGCCGCAGAAACAATCTTTAATCGTAATGTATGTCTGGACATTTTTATCATGGTCCTTATTTTTCCGGCATTACATTATATCTTTATTTAAAGATAATATTCTAATTTTTAAAGATACTTTGTACTAAAAAAATACACGTGATTTTGGGTAGGGTGGTGGATTAGTCTAAAACCTCATCTCGTATCACCAGGGGGGACGGGGGAAAAAGATGTTAAAAACATCACGTGATTAATGGCCGACCCCTTATAAACCTGATGACGACAATTACTAATAACAATTTCCCTCGTTTTCTAGTTGTTCGAGAAAGCTGCTCTAGAACAGCTAGAAAACACGAATTGTCGATGAAGTGGAAGTAGTGGACATAAAAAAATTACTTTTTCCAACAACGAATAAGCTACCTATTGCCCTATTATGTATTCTGTGCTATTGCATAATTATGTCAAATAAAAAATGAAATTTGGCGTGAGATGTTTAGTTTTGACATAAAATGACATCTTGTAGTAAGAAGCGAGCGGAGCTGCAGGGAAAAGGTAGCAACATTATAAAAACGCTCTCACGTGCTTCTTCGTTAAATACGCGGATCTTCGTTGCCGTTTGTGATAAGCCGGAAACAGATCTATCGGTGTGCCAAATTCAATCCAAATAGTCCAGTCCGTTTCGACGTAAAAGAGTAACACTGATACTAACAAAAGAAATTACATTTGTAATATTAGTAGGTGGGGTAGGAATAAAATAACCATACCTACTTGAAAGTAAGTAGGTACATTATGTACTTTTTGGAACAAAGTTCCTATAGCACGTTACACTTCAGACGCTCGGGGCCGTGGCAACGAGACTGAAAAGTGTTAGCACAACGAAAAATGCTGACCGCGAGTTGATTTATTTAGGCCATCTGCGGATTCTGCGCGATACGTTAGTTGTATACTAATTATCAATATACACTATTTTTGCAACTTTCGCAGATGGCGCAATTTAAATTTTTTACAATGTTTACTATATTTTGATACAATTTATTCAAGTCATTAAAATGTATCAAATATATTCATACCTATACAGGGTGTAAAAATGCAATTTAATCAAATTAAACAACATGTAATGCAATCAGGCTGCTTCGACGGCGCCGGACGTTTAAGGTTATTCACCGTACCGCACAAAACGAATACCGCGTACATTGCATAGCGCCAAATGAAACTAATGGCTATAAATCCTTAATCTCGCATTTTTATGATGCACTGACTTTTGTGTATTGTGATAAGTATAAACAGAAAGAGGGTATTGTAAGTTTTTCGCGAAGCTCAAACTTACACGCTGTTTAGTGAAAGGAACTTGGTTCCAATCGGGTGTAACAAAGACACATCACGTGTTTTTGAATCTAGAATGTTTCATACGAATCCCTGTTCGTTGCTTAAAATTATTAAAAAAAAAACAGCGTTGAATAAACCTAAACAAATAACGGTAATAAGTCCAAAAGTTGCAGACAATAGCTACCTTCGTAAAGTTTAGGAAAGCGTCCGCCATACTGAATCGATCTCACTTGACAGGTTTCCGATACGGCTTCGGCACTTGTGAGGCAAATTAAAAACGGTCTTACAAAGCTTTTGTCCATTATCGAAAGCTTGGAAAGCTTTACGAAGAACTTCGACAAAAAATTAGTTAATATTTTCTACAGTTGTTTGAATGGACAGAATTCTTTGTTGTCATGTTTAATGTAGACTTTAATTGTGGTTTTGCAATACTTAATTCAACTAAATTGACGAATTTAAATAATTTGTGATTCACCTTACTTGCTTCGTTATAAGTTGACGCTTATGTTTGCTAGTACAATTCCTGGATAGGCCAAATTTTCACTGGTATTGGGTTTTCGTTTATCCAATTCTCTATAGCATATTTTTGGTAACATACCGGCTAGACGACAATACCTATCACTACATTCACTACCTACTGATTATGTAAGACCATAATTATGTTTGTGGAAATGTGAGTGCGCTAAATACCTCAATCTATCCCTTGGGGTATATAGAGTAGATAAAATATCTTGCCTGATGTATCTGTCGTGGCCATGGACAGATCTTAAAATTCATCATTTCATGATTTGTCCGAACATTTCATGAAATGGTTGTATTTCACCATAAAAGATCTAGCCATGACATCTCTATAAATTACCTTAATTATATAATTAAAATACTAGCTGTTCCAAGCGCGGCTTCGTTCGCGTGTACATATTTATATATTTTGCACGAAACCTTACTTTTTTCGAAAATAAAATTAGCATAAGTTACTTCTTATAACACCAGCCATCTGACAGAATGAAATAAAATAAAAGATAGATTCTTAGACAAAAAAAATAATTGATATATGTATCTACCGTGTAAACATTCTGATGCATTTAGTATTTGTATTTTATTTTGTATTTTCTATTGTTGTAAAGAAAATTCATTCTACGCATTCTAAAAAAAAAATCGCGCACGCAGGAAGGTAGGGGTGGAATAATAAAAGAGTAAATTGTGTAAACTTTAAAATGTTTCAGACAATAAATATTATTATTATTAAATACAAATTAATGACCACAGAATAAGTGACAAATGATTTTAATTGAATTATAATATTCAGGTTTATCGACTGTACAGGTGAAGTTGGCATGGTATTATCGCTTCTATGGTAGTGATATAGCCCTCTCAATCCATGGTCACCTACAGCTTAGATGTAATTGTTTGTGGTGGCTGTTGTTTAATTAGCTGACGATACCAAATACGATACAATAATAAATGGAATAGTAAATTGAAATGGGAGTGGGAGCAACTAGGAATAAAGTTATTTACACACAAGTTGACCCGCGTAACTTCGTCTGCGTTTGTAAATGTTCCGCTCCTATTGGTCGTAGCGTGAGGTTATATTGCCTATTGCCTTCCTCGATAAATGGGCTATCAAACACTTCCTGAGATTAGCGCGTCCTCGGCTTCGTACGAGTAGTAGAGAGAAACATCTTCTGCCATCATCATCATATTTCAACCAATTCACACAAAACGTTAACAAATTATACTACACCTAAACCTTCCCCATGAATCACTCTGTCTATTGGTGAAAACCGCATGAAAATCCGTTCAGTTTATTGCGAACACACTGACAGAGAGACGCGGCCAAGAACTTTATTAGAAACCATTGAAGACCGGGGTTAACAAAAACTCATGCAAAAATAGTTAATTTTCCAATTATTCAATATTAGTTTTGAAATGGTTTCGGACAGAAAAAAAGTTATTATTGCCATATTTTTAATTTAGAAAGTTTTTAACTTTCAAGTGAAATTTCTGGAATCCGCCGAGCGCAATAGGAGGTCTAGTTTCGCTGAAAATTGTGAAAAACCTCTCAAAGTGGGGTGACCCATTTCACGCTCGTAAGTCCGATCAACTTTAATTTATTTTCCTTGTTGGTTGCGTTATATTTTCTTTACTTTCAGTTCTTCAATCCCCAACTTAGTTTTCGTGCTGTAAACATAATCTCCTAAGTCAGACGATGTAATATCTTGAAATACTCTAAAAATTGTCGTCCGTTTTAATTTTATGGATTTATTTATTTTATAATCATCAAATCAACATTGAATTAATTGACAACATGTTTTGCTTTGGTATTTCTTATTTCTTATAATAATTCTATCAAAACTACCGGTTTGACATTTAGTCAAGAAATAATAATAGTCAATAAAATAGGAAGCAAACTCAAACTTGATTAAAGAGGGTGATATAAATCTGTCGTAACTCGTGTGACGTGCCGTTACCCGTGCGTGATGTCGTAGCAACGGAAGGTTTACTAAATGTACCTAACTCAAGTTTTACTAATGATTCGGTTTAGAAGCTTGAGGGAATTAATTAATTTATTTATTTATTTATTAATGCTTCATGCACATATTGTACAAAGGCGAACTTAATGCCTAAGGCATTCTCTGCCAGTCAACCTTGGGGTGATGAAGAAATAAAAAGTGGTGGGTGCAAAAGACACGTTAAAGAGAGAAAACATACAAAAGAGAGAGAGAGAGAGAGAGAGAGAGAGAGATAATATTCTTATTATTCCTCTTTATTTATCTTAATACTTATAAATTACATTTTTAAATATGTACAAAACAATATATATATATATTTAAAAATATAAAAAACAGTAGACCACCGACATCGGGTACAGGGACCAAGACACCGGTGGTTAGGGCTCCAAAGACAGGAACCTCCTCACTATACGGGCCGTGTCAAGGAGAACGGCCTTCTGCATCAGTCCCTTGATCCAGCCGTCTAACGCGAGCCTCTTAAGGTGTTGATCGAGGCTCTTGGCTATTAATCCATGTGCAGATATGACAGTCGGAACAATGATTGCCGAATCGATATTCCACATATCGACAATCTCGTGAGACAAATCCAAGTATTTTATTTGTTTTTCTTTTTCAACTTTCACGAGGTTCTCGTCATGAGGAACAGCGATATCGACAATCATTGCGCGGCGCTCTAATCGGTCTATCAGCACTAAATCAGGTTTATTAGCAACAATAGTTCTGTCAGTGATGATAGATCGATCCCAATACAATGTGGCACGACCATTTTCGAGAACTGGGTCGGGCACATACCTGTAATATGGCACCTCTGAATGCACAAGATTGTATTTAAGGGCAAGTTGTTGATGTACAATCCTGGCTACTTGATTGTGCCTATGCAAATATTCCCCGTTGGCAAGACGAGAACAACCAGAAATAATATGCCTGATAGATTCACCGGGACGGTGGCACGCCCGACAGATGTCCACCGTACCATCTTTCAGGATATATTTCCGATAGTTATTCGTCATAACAACTTCGTCCATAATTGCAAAGACAAAACCTTCGGTTTCTCCGAAAAGATCACCGATAAAAACGACGATAAAAACGGGCTCGATAAAAACGACCATGAAGTTCTTTGCCCTTCCATACCTCCCTGCGATCATTAGTACTAAGTACTACAGACTTGCGCCAGTTCTCTTTAGCCAGAGCGAGCGGAGTGAGTCCGTTGTCCACTGCTACCACACTACGATGCACTCCCACGTCAGTATGAAGAAAATATTCTCTAAGGTTGTATATCTCGCGATTGTGTAGGGTCTTAATGTTTAAGAGTCCACGACCCCCAAACTTTCGCGGGATATACAACCTCATTACCGATGAACGTGGGTGGTGCATTCGGAATGCAGTCAGCAGTGTACGGACTCTCCTGTCAAGGGCATCCAATTCGGTCTGAGTCCATCTAAGTATACCAAAGGAATACATCAGAACCGGCATGACCCAACCGTTGCAGGCACGCATTTTGTTACCCCCTGATAAAAGACTTTTAAGTACTTTTTTCAGGCGGCCAAAAAAGCGCTCCTGCAGCGTTTGTTTCATATGAGATTCAGGTATTCCCAATGACTGTGATATACCTAGATACTTGTAGCTTTCAGTTGCAGACAGAGATCTGAGTTTTGTTGAATCTGAAAGTTCGACTCCTTCAGATTCTACTATCACGCCGTTCTTTACATGCATGACTGCACACTTGTCCACACCAAATTCCATCTTGATAGAATTACTAAAGTTTTCAGTCACCTTCAGTAACGCTGTCAATTGCAAATTAGTGGGGGCAATAAGTTTCAAATCGTCCATGTACAGAAGGTGAGATATAACTCGATCGTCTTTCTGCAACCTAAACGTCATCATGCGTTGCAAAATTTGATAGTCATCTACTCTATTGTTGGCGTCCTCTTAACGTTCATTGCACGGATGGCGTAATGGCTGCAGAGATGTTGCATTGGTTTGAGTAAGTACCTAGTAATCTCAGAAACTGGCGCGGCTCCGAGTATCGGTGTGTTCAATCACCAGATAGGACCTTTTTTTTTTTTATTTGACATTTAACTTGTTCTTAGAGTGGATGTACTCACTTTGTTTCCTTTAATCATTTATTTCAATTAAACGAAATGTGTAAGTAGTTTTAAATGCCAGAATAAATATCTGACTGGCCTGTTGGTCTAGTGGTTAGTGATCCTGACAGCTGAACCAGAGGTTGTGGGTTCGAATCCCACCCAGGACCAATAATTGTGTGATGAGCATGATCATTTGTTCTGTGCCTGGGTGTAATTTATCTATATGTATGTATTTAATAATATATAAGTATGTTTATCAGCAGTCTGGTTATCATAGTACAGGCTTTGCTTAGTTTGGGATCACACGGCCGTGTGTGAGAAAATATCAAAAATAAAAAAGGCGGTCGTCAAGCTCGTTGCCTGTTCCAAAATGTAGATCTCATGGAGGAGATTAATCAAGAAATTTGAATTACACTCTTTTTCGTGGACTTATTTTTTTACAATAGTTTAAGTAATAGCAGTAAAGAGTTCACCAGCCACAACTAACGGCACCCTTCACGAGTATGACGCACGCGTCAGCCATCGTCTAGATCAACCATATTGAAGGGAGTAGAACGATCCTTCCACTTCCGATTTCCACGAGTCATGACTCATGACATTTGGAGTGCTCCCCTGCGGGGCTTGTCGCATTGTAAAAGCCATAGTGCCGCATTGTAATAACCATAAAACGTTCAACAGTAGATGTCTTGCTTAAAGGACACTGGAAGATTATTTCTCGCTCAAGATTACTACTAGCATTAAAAGGTTCATTTAAACAGACATCAAAAGTGTCACACTTATAATGGGTAACGGATTATATGTTATATTACTTATGGACTTATAAATACGCAGCGTTCGGGCCTCAGACAATGAAGCTTAAAAGGAGATCCAAAACCACTAAGTTCTATAAGCCGTTAGGGGCCGGCACATCTCACCATAATTTTTTACTTCCAAACATTTGCTCAAAGATTAAAGATGTAAAATTACAATGATTACATTTCAAAGCCGCATTACCGCCATACATAGGAGCGCGCCAAAAAAAAGAAAATGGTTGACCATCAGTCAAGGCACGCGCTCGGCACGCGCCGGGATCCCCACAAACGATTAATTGTAAATCAATCAGAGAACTGGAGATAAGTGGTGAATCTGTAATAAAATATTGTGTTACACTCGTTTTATCTTTATTTACATTTCCGATTGAGAGCTATCATTTTACAGCGGTTGATTGCTTAAAATGTTATTGTTCGAGATTGCTGTTTTTGCAAATGGTTTTGTACGGCTGCGGCTGCTCGGTAACGATGAAATTTGTGAATGCTGAATTGTGAATAGCAGTTATAAATGTTATTGGTTAGCTTTTGTTCACATTGTTTGTCTCAGTATTTATTGATTAATTATTTCGGTTGATTTATTTGAAAAAAAAATCGGTTTCAATGGTGTTTTTATATTTTGAGGAGGTTTGTTACTGAGTAATATATGTTTATTAATTTCCTTAGAAAGGAGTTTTCAGTAACAAATCACATTATATACATCAACTCATTAAAAAAAAAATGGTTACTGTGTTGCCGTGATCCTTGGCAAAAAGTTTTGGAAAAGAAATTTATGTTAAAGTTACCTTCGTTGTGTCACCTCCAGAACAAACAAGACTAGATCCATTGTGTGTAACATACTCTGGGTTCAGCGGTAGTGCATTTAACTGCCACGTGGGGCCACGGGTTCCATTTCTATTCAGTGCAAATATTTGTATGCATGAATAATATCCATTTCCATCCATTTGCAAGTTTCTACATGTATGTATTTATAAAAATTGTCAGTTTGCTTAGTTTAGGGTTAGAAAAAAAAATGTAACTCACAAATATATAATTTTCCTTGAACTGAATGAACGACGCTCATGAATCTTTATGAGGAGAACCTCACGCCTCACCTGACACCTCACATCTCGAACACATTACGATAACTAAAAAAATACTTTTTTTTTACAAATTGGGGTGACAAGCTTGACGGCACTCTTTGTGTGCAAAGTACCCCAATAAAAATAACAAAATAATATTGTTCATAGTTACCCGACCCTAAAATAGTCAAGGCAAACACGGTTACCTGTCAGATCAAATATTGTACAACCGCCACACTTGCTACTGAGCCTAAGGGCAAATACAGGTGTCGGAGTATTGTTGGTTTGTAGTGTTGCCATAGTTTGTTTAGCGATTAATTATACGGTGGAAGAGTTTGGTAGTAGTTTGTGAATACAGATTTTTATCTGTCAATAACTTTTTGGTAGATAAATTAGTTGAGACAACTGTAGGTAGGCTTGTTGTCAGTTGCGAACTTAGATTATTTTTGCGGCCTTTTATTTAACTTGCAATGTTTGAATTGTACCGATGACCTGAAGAAGGAGGCTGGCAGCGGATGGATGCGGAGGCCTTCATCCAGCAGTGGACGGCGATAGGCTGATGATGATGATGATGTTTGTATGTATATTTGTTCGGGAAAATCTTGCAATTGAATTTTAAAGCAGTTATCCTCAACCGATTAGGCTGAAATTTTACATAGCGTTTAGTTTGGATGACTTGTTTTTAAAAATGTTTTTTGACTATTAATTTATTATACATTGATGGTGGCAAGCCAAAGGATTTGGATCATGTAGGTCTTCCGCCCTACATGAGATCACGGTTTAGCACACTACTAGCGTAATGCTGCTGGTGATGAGGGCCACTTGAGCAATTAAGGGGGATATTAGGGTGTTGAGGGGGGCACGCGCAAGTGACATTTTGAAAAAAAATTATAAACAAAGGTAACCTTCCGGCTAACTTAGTTAGCTTACAGTCTGTCAGTCTTTTAACAGATTAAAACACCTCCGTGCCTCGGAGAGCACGTTAAGTAGATGGAGCCCTAAAAAGTCTGACAACCTGGTCTAACTACAGAACATCGATATCGCCTAGTACTTGGGTTACGGAGGTCTGATGGCAGTCATTTCACGTAAAATATCGAAGTTCGGCCGTTTCGTAGTTAGATTGAAAGCCGATCCCAACTCAGTTGGAAAAAGGCTCGTAGGATGATGCTATTAGGGTTCCCCGCAATGTAAATATAAATCTGTACAACTAGTCTGGGGAACAACTAGTCTATAAATACATTTGACGACCTCTGTAGCCCGGCGACAGAGTATGCGACTGCCACGCCGGGGTCGCGGGTTCGATTCCCGCTTAGTGCAAATATTTGTATGCATGAATATGTATGTCTATTTGCATTGGTTTGTATGTACTAACTGCGCCCCGCGGTTTCACCCGCGTAAGTTAAGTTTTCTTAAAACTTTCTTCCTTTCCTTCCCTTCTCCTTAAAATAATAAACACAAAAAAAAAACAAATAAATAACAAATCAAAAAAAAAAATATTATGTATGTTCTAGAGCTGGTAGTACAAGCTCTACTTAATTTGGGTCTAGATAGCGCTGGGATACGGCCCAGGATATCTTATCATGGTTCACTGTCTCCAAATCTTTAACTGAAGTTAAACATAAATATCTGAATCTTTGTCTGCGCCTAGCAAGTTAGCTTGTAATAATACCTACAGTTTACTCTGTCCTTCCAGCCGCAAAACCAGTCTGGGACGATGCGGCGGCGGCGTGACATTATGTCAGAGGGAGTACATCCCCGCTATCCGGTTACCGGACACGTCATCCGACACTTCCGTTTCCGAACGATCGACTTTCCGACAGGTGAGCCGACGGATCAATGGATTTGAATTTTTATTTAGCACGTTATAACACCTATTTACCTACCTATATGTAGTGTGATTATTTAGTTTACTAATATGCATTATCTACATCATATTATGTTAGTACATATACTTTAATGTTATTACCAATGTAATATGTATATCATTATACAATCTACAATTGAATCTAATTTTTATTTGACATTGCAATCCATCTATTCTATACACAAAACTGCAAAATGTTATTGCGACGGACGGTGTAAAAGATATTTTTTTCTGTACCTGCGATTGAAAAACCGGACTAATGGAAGTCTGACTAGCGCACCAAGGGTTCCGTAAGCAAACAAACTGGTATGTAGATAGGACGTCCATCTCGGGAATCAATTCTCGAAGATTTTTGAAAGACAAACTTAACTTTGCAGTTCCAAAAGTACTCTCCCATACATCGCTTTTCGACGAAGTGAACTTTTCAACCGCGAAATATAATTTTGTAAACAAAAACTATTTTTTTTATGTGATATAACAAGAAATTAACGACTTTTGGATTTTTAACTATACTTGTCAGACTTTGCTCCTTACCAAACTTCATGATTTTAGGTCAATGGGAAGTACCCTATAGGTTTTGATTTAAATGAAACTTTCAAATTTGTTAAAATCTAAGGCTTAATGGCCGTAACTGTTGATTGCGTTCACTTCGAAGCTTGGTGTTTGAAGTATTTAAAGTTAATTTCAACTTGATGCCTCTTCGGGTTTCTGAGAAACCCTCTGTCCCGACCTCGACTCTGTCTTGACAGACAAACAGACGGAAAACAAAGTGATCCTATAAGGGTTTCTTTTTTCTTTTTGAGGAACTGAACCCTAAAAACTGAGCGAACAATTCTAAGTTTGGTTACTAGTACTATTATGTATTCTGTGGTTTGGTTAACATTGCTAGCAGTGATACCAACTGTAACAGAGATTTATCTTCACCCAATAGCTCGTAAAGTTATTTTTAAAACTATTAGTATAATTAAATTGCAAGGAATAGAATGAGTATATATATTATATAAGTAGACGTTTATCGGGCACGTCTCCTGACGCTGTGATTTTACTAAACATTTTGCGATTGCCCGAGACACAAAGACTTCAAAGTCGCATGTAAGTTATTAGTTGTTACAATTTCTGTGTATTGTAGGGTCAATTCCTTTATTCATTTATAGAAGATAGATCAATATTACAGACTTGTAATCCAGATGAAATGTATTTACACTCAATTCTATTTACCTTTTATATGCTTTTAGGTACATGCAGCGCCAGCACAGTACAGAAGCTACGTGCACCTACTACACACGTAGAAAGAAAGAAAGAAATCAGTGTATGTTTCATGGATGACATAGAGCGATGTAAAAATACACTTTCCTACTTCCGTACCAACAATAGCGCATGGAAATATATTTTGGAAGTAATCAGAATACTCTGATTAATAAATGCGTAAATCAGTAGCTTGGAATACTCCAAGCTACTCATTTTCGCATTTTATATAGATATTTAATCGACTGGTCTATTGGTCTAGTGGTTAGTGGTCCTGACTGCTGAGCCATAGGTCGCGGACGTTCGATTCCTACCCAGGACAAATAATTGTGTGATGAGCACAATGATTTTTTCTGTGATTGGGTGTTATTTATCTATAATATATATGTATTTAGAAATGTATAAGTATGTTTATCAGCAGTCTGGTTACGATAGTACAGGCTCTGCCTACTATAGTAGGCAGACGCAAACACAACGGATGGCCGTGTACGAGATGTCTCTGCACCTCGTACACGGCCGTCTGATCCCAAAGTATACTTTGGGATTACTATTATTCTTCTGTTTATAACTGAACATCTTTAATTAACAGAATTAAAGACAACAAGACTGTACTCATGGCTCCATGGGTGGTTAGACCACCACGACGATCGCCAGCTCGCAGGCATCGCTGTTCATTGAGCCGAATGCTCCCGGCACATAGCACAACTTGTGTGACTAAATTCACACGGTGTGTCTTTCCGAACACTTGGAAGTTTCGCACGCCAAAATATTTTTTGTTAACAGCATCCGTTGTGTTTGTTAGGCTTCTACTTGAGCAATGTGTGCAATTTAGTGCACCTTAAATTTTTTTTAGTATAACACCAACGTTAATGGAAATACCGAGAGAAGGAGAGAGAATAAGGGGTCGACAATGCAGAATATTTGATCTTGATCAAATTGGTGATATTCTGGAGAAAGAGCAGGTCAGAAACCCTCGAACTGTTATGGTTTTAACGATAGTAGAGGAAGCTCTTGAACTCGAACTCACTAAAGTATGCTGGCTATGAGTTATTTACGATCCTGTAAAAAACAGGCAACTTTACGAAGATAGACTATAGAAGACCAAGGTCTAAAAAGCCTTGTTTTGCTCTTGTTGTAAGTAGCACCTGGAGAAATACAATGATACAAAGTGCAAACAGACGCAGATGGGTAGGACGATGGTTATCTTGTGTTTTATAAATATAAATGGAAGTACCCTTTAGGTTTTGATTTACATGCAAAATGTTGAAATTTGTTAAAATCTAATTTTTAATGGCCGTATCTTTTGATTGCATTGACTTAGAAGCTTGGTTTTTTACAGCTTCAAGGGACCGCAGACATACGTATTTGGTATTCATTTCAACTTGATGCGTCTACGGGTTCCTGAGAAAAAGGAACTTGACAGACAGACATACAGACAGACGGACAACAGAGTGATCCTATAAGGGTTCCTTTTTTTCCTTTTAAGGAACGGAACCTTCAAAAGAAAAAAAAATGCTTGGGATCAAGTTGCTCTAATTTCTTCGCCTTTGCTTCGTTTTTTTATAAGTACTATCAGTAACCTGTGTTCTTTTGTTTTTACTCAGTGACATGCTATTTATTGCCTTGAAATCGAAAAGAAAAAGATAGACAGACTTACAACAAAGTGATTAGGATCACTTTGTTTACAGGTAGGTACTTTTAAGGTTTCTTGTTTTTCTTTTGAGGAACGGAACCCTAATAAAAACGGACCATCTTACTAGCGCACTAAGGGTTCCGTAAGCAAACAAACTTGTATGTAGATAGTGTAATCGGTTCTCGAAGATTTTCGGCCGTTACTTACCAAAGGCATCCCTAACTTTACAGTTTTAAAAATACACGACATTATTAATTTTGTGATATAACAATAAATTAAAGACAAATTTGTTCAAATCTACTTAAACGACCGTTTCTTTTGATTGCGTTGATATATAATGTTGAGTTGATTTCAACTCGATGCCTCCTCTGACAAAAAGGGTCTTGGCAAACAGACAGACGGACAACAAAGTGGTCCTATTAGGCTTCCTTTTCTTTGTTTTGAAGAATGGAACCCTAATAAAATCAAGAATAATTTAAATAAAATTTAGGTGTTATTGTTTTTTTAAAAAAAATTACGCAATACAACAAATCAAATTGGTTTAGGTACACGTAACAATTATAAAAAAGTATTTTCTTATAACGGAATTCTAATTCACAACATCTCGATTACAAAACCACTGATTATAACCAATAACAAAACTCTAAAAAATATATCTCTCACGGCTTGTACCTGCAAATATATCGGGGTTAATCAATTCGAAACGATTTCCTCCGAGACAGGTTGGCTCCGGCTGGTGCGCTACCTGGGTGGGCCGAACGTTACCGCTGCACAGAGGACCAAACATCACACTAATCGGTACTGATCTTCGTATCATGTTGTAACTTTCAAGGGATGATGAATACGTCAACTATGATTTGGAATATTATTTACGTTTTAGTATGGCGATGAAAATTTATTCAATGCTAGACGTTACCCGCGACTTCGTTCGCGTGGAGTTTATCCCACGGAAGCCGTACATTTTTTTTGGGATAAAAACCTATGTGCTATTCCAGACTATAATCTATCTCTGTGTGCCAAAATTTGATCCAGAACCGTTCAGCCGTTCTTGCAACAAACATCTCTTCATCCAAACTTTAACACAATGGTTGTTAACATTCTTACAAATTAATTATCAGTTAGTAAGGTATGTAAGGTAAATCATTTATATAGGTTATAAGGTTTTTCAAAACCCGTCAGTTATTAATGCTTTGAAGAATTCTTGACTAAAGTTTAGTTTTGGCTTAGTAGACATTGGAATTAAAGATGAATACCTAATGCCTTGTGAAATATTGGCACCAAGAACAAAAAGGAGGATTGGAAGGAAAGTATTACGACCCTATATAGATATATATGTCGAAAGGCTTAAAAAAGAAGTGTGTTTAGAATCTCGTACTAAAAGCAGAGATGCTCATGCGCTGGCAGTAGATGATGTTACTGGCGGGAAGGAAAGTATTGCGAGAATATGTAGAAGCACGCAGTTTAAAGGTAATGTTGTCATCACTCTACACACTCTTAACACAATACTGCATTTTCTTATTATTTGTATTTACTCGTAGTGGTACTCAAAACAGATGAAAATTAGCATCAAGTAGATGTTTCTAGATGATATAACGCTGATCTGGATATCCTTTTTGAGCTAGCCTACTGGGCTCTAAATGGCTCGCAACCAATCCTGTCATTACTGTTAGCTTTAGGTTGAGATACAGATTTTAATCACTTACCATTCATTTGACAAAATATCCGGGATCACTAATAAACAAATGTTAATTACATTTAGGATCCGGGATGTAGTTTGACCTTGTCGTTGTATCTCTGAAAGCGTGTTCATCTCTAAGACTTCTGAATGCCTGTCGCTGCCTTTAACATACTTATTAAAATGTCTCTACTAAACATACACAGTTACAGTTTTTTTTTTTTTATTTATTTATCATATAAAACAAGAAAAATACAAGAATTATATAAGCATAACACTGTAAACCACTAAGGTTTGTGGAGTGTTACACAGACAGCCAGTATCGCACAGTTATAATATTTTTTACATAATTTTACAACAGTAAATCAGAAAAATTTATTTAAACGTTACATTATCCAGCTGGTATTTATCTCCTCTTTGTGTGAAACGCTACATAACTCGAACATTATTGAAAGGTTCATTACAACTTAAAGCAATTTATCGTTCTACGTAATTTTCACTACTAATGAGCATTACAATGCGTTACTACTCACGGACGATTACGTCCGAATACGCACTGGAAAATGCTAAACGCTGGTATCATATTACTATATCAACATACATGCAAAAACGTGCACAAAAGCTGACAGATTATATAAGTAAAACCAATTAATTAGTCAATTACTTATCTAAACACCATCATACCACTAAATGATGACACCACAAAAACAAAAGCTGCCATCCTGCCGCCGCGCCGCCCGCCGCCAAGTCAACCCGATACGTTGACAGCTCACTTTCCCGCGCACAATATGTCGTGTATTTTTTTTTTCAGCCGAGGGGTTGGATACAAACAGCCAATTACGGTAGGGGCGGGAGTGCACTTAGCACACTTGAAAAGATAGTTTAGTCACCACTAACGTGCTGTAAGGGCTCGTCCTCTGCCCGAAAATTGTATAAATATTTTTCCATGCTTTTTTAAACGAGTGCCGGTGTTGCCATGGCGCATGCTTCGACCGATACGTTTAATTCAATTAGTAAAAGGAGGTTTTATGTGAAACTGTGATTTGTGATGTGTTCTAATATAAATTTGTTGTTATTAGTGCAAATACGTGGATTTTTGGAAATGTTCTTGTTTTAAGGTGTGTATTAGAGTACTAAATGATTAATAGATAATTGACTCTTATGTTGTGCTGATAGGTAATTTAATTAGAATGACAGAGTACGTGACGAATGGTAAATAGCTATTGAACATAACATTGGACAGTTATACAATATTTTTTACCAATTTCATTATAATTTTATTTAATGGTAGGTACTTAGACGTATGCTTTTATTGACATAAAGACCACTATCTATACTTTAGTTAAGTTTGTTTTGCAAAATAAGCCTTCAATATAATTTTACTTTACTATATTTAATATATGCATAGACCTTTTAATTTTTACGACCAAGGTAAAAAAAAGAATGTTAAAATTTGTTTTACGGTAGTAGTGATGATAAGCGGTTATTGTCGTCGTTTGTTTTTTTAATGTTCACGTCAAGTTTTCCTTAGTTTTCTGAAGCTTCCAGAAACGTACAACGTACGTACGTTCCATTTTAGAATTTTTGAGAGGTATCACTCGCACGTTGTCAGCGCTACCTTTCCAAGAAGTTTTAGCAACCTCTCTTACCAGTACCAACATTATGTCAGAGCTTCTTATTTGGTTTTTCTATAGCGCGTACGTGTACCGTGAAGGTATTTCCTCTAAATGTAGATTTTTTTTTTTGTACGGTAAATGTTCAACCTAACACAAACCTGCGTGAAACTAAGTAGCAAATTAAGATATGTCACTTTAAAAAATATATAATGAGAATGTGCGTTAATTCTTAAAAAGAATATACGATATTTTATTTCGTTACTGCTCTTAATCGATACTATGTAATTATTATAGATTTAATATATTTAGGTATTAACTAAGCGTTAGCCCGCTTAGGAAATATTTAATATAATCTGTTGACTTCCCAAGTCGTCTTGGCCACTCTCAGAAACTGAGCAATGAACGGTTATTTAATTAGAACTGAGTGGATGGTTCCCCGGTCAAAGCCATTTTTTTTTGTGCGTGTGGAAACCCCCTCGGGCCGTCACCCCACCGGGGTTTTCGGTGGGGCGGTGTGTCGGAATCGAACCGACTAAAACCACACGGTGTGCCGTACTGCGCCTTAAGTAGGAGGGATCCGGGAACAGCTTTTTTAAGACATCCGGAACCCTCCTAGCGCCTGCCCGCAAAGCGCGAGCGACACATCCGGGTAAAAGACCTCTCAATTAGGCGACGTCCAGGCACACGCGAACGCCGCCTTCTCGCGGGGGGCCACTATAGCGGGTGGAGAGGAAAACCCGTCCCGTCCACCCGCGGCCACACTCAGGGCGGCATGAAGCGCTGGTAAGCGCGCCTCCGCCGCCCGGTTCGCCGGCGGCGAATTAGGTCCGAGTGGAGATCGTCCTCTCGGACTCTTTCCGCCGCCTCCTTCTGCGAGATGACGTCCTCAAAGAAGGTTGCGACCGCGGTAAAATTCCTGTCGCTACCGGCAATGGAGCGTATGACGGCCGGTAGCGAGAGATCCCCTCCGATGGCTGCAGTGAGGGCCCGACGCTGCGTCGCCCAGGCGGAGCAAACCTCCAGCGTGTGCTGAGCCGAGACCTCACTGCAGTCGCAGTGGTGACAGGCGGGACTCAGTTCCCTCCTAGCGACTGAGTGCAGGTACTTCCCGAAGCAGCCGTGCCCGGAAAGAACCTGCGTCAATCGGAAGGAAAGGGTCCCGTGTTGCCGCCCTGCCCACTCGACGATGACCGGCTGGAGCGCCTCCACGGCGGCAAAGCCAGCACGTGGAGCCTCCAGCCGGGACGACCAACGAGCCATGGTGGCTCGGCGAGCGGCCTCACGCCATTCGCGTACCTCTTCGGGCGGGGGCCGACTGCCGCCTCCCGCCTGGAACTCAGCCGTTCACCGATATACTTCGGCGAGCACTTCCGCCTCCAAATCCCACGGGGGGGTCCCGGCCAACGCACACGCCGCCTCCGTCGACACGGTGCGGTATCTGCGTATGGCTCTAACCGCTATAACCCTCTGAGGGCGCCAGAGGCGTGCCCTATTCTGGGCGGTCAGAGCCTCCGCCCACACCGGTGCACCGTAAAGTGCCATTGACCGGACAACCCCCGCGTACAGCAGCCTCGTAGCGACGCTGGGTCCGCCCAAATTGGGCAGGAGTCGCCCTAGGCAGCGCCGACCAGCCTGGGAGCAAGCTGTTGGAAGTGCTCGTCGAAGCGCCACCTACCGTCGAGGATCAGGCCCAGATATTTAATGTGGGCCTGAACCGGTACGAGGACCGAGTTGACCTCGATAGAGGCGCCAGGGGGTGGACCACGACGGGGCCCATGGAATAAAAGGGCCTCCGTCTTATCCAGGGCCACCCGCAAACCCAGCGCCTTGATGCGCTCGAAAACCAGAGAGATTCCCCTGTTGGCCAATCGCGCCGCCTCCTGAAAGTTTACCCCCCGGGCTGTGACCAACGTGTCATCGGCGTAACAGATTACGCCGAGCCCGGGAGGGAAGTCGCCTCGAAGGGCCCAGTCGTACCCTATGTTCCACAGGAGTGGTCCAAGGACAGACTCCTGCGGAACACCGCACATCATGGGCCGACGACTCAAAACTCCATCTCGGTCCTCGTACATGACGGTACGCTCCTCTAAATAGTCTGCCACTAGCCGCCTCAGGTACCCTGGCACTCCGTGATAGTGGAGTGCTTCCCTGATGCAGCTGAATGGCAGACTATTGAACGCGTTGGCGATGTCCAACGACACAGCCAACAGCACGCCGCCACCGCTCACTACCTCTTCGGTCACGGCCCTCAGGCGCAACACAGCACCGACCGTCGAACGCCCCGCTCGAAAACCGAATTGGGCTTCCGAAAAATCGGGGCCGACCTCGCGAAGGTGCCGGACAATGCGGGCAGAGAGGACCCTCTCAAACAATTCCCCGGTCAAAGCCAACACCGAGGCCTTTAACATGATCGAGCATTAGGTCATGTTCCATGCTCTCAATGTGAATGTTTTCCGAAAGCTGTGTACCACAGCCACTCTATAAGTACCTATATGATGATGATGACTGGCCTGTTGGTCTAGTGGTTAGTGACCCTGACTGCTAACCAGACCAGAGTTCGTGGGTTCGATTCCCACCTAGGACAAATAATTGTGTGATGAGCACTATAATTTGTTCTGTGTCTGGGTGTAATTTATCTATAATATGTATGTATTTAGAAATATATAAGTATGTTTATCAGCAGTATGGTTACCATAGTACAGGCTCTGCCTAGTTTGGGATCAGACGGCCGTGTGTGAGATGTGTGAAGTTATTATTATTATATATTCCATTGTTATATACACCCTGTAAACCTTCTCGAAATCTATGAGAGTGCATTAGAACGACACCAACTCTCCAAAAGTCATTACCATTCTCTTGAAATCGTAGTAAGAGTATTATCCCATATTAAATTGCTTTCAAGTTTGGTAATCTTCAGATAGCGTCAAAACATCTGGTACCCTGACGATCGTAATCTCTTTCACGCAAAAACTACTTAACCGATTGCGATGAAACTTGGTATTCGATAGGTCAATGGGAAGTACCCTATAGGTTTGAATTACCTGTGAAATGTTCAAATTTGTTAAAATCAAAGGCTTAATGGCCGTATCTTTTGATTGCGTTGACTTAGAAGCTTGATTTTTTATAGCTTTAAGGGACCGCTGATATAAATATTTGATGTTAATTTCAACTTTATGCTTTCACGGGTTTCTGGGGAAAGGGTCTTGACAGACAGACAGACAGACGGACCACAAAGTGATTCTATGAGGCTTAATAATGCAGAATAAATCCTACTACAAGTTTTTTCACATTTGGAGATCTTCAGTTTTATTATTATAGGAGGATTAAACATCCTTTACCCCGGTTTAGCCAAGCCCTTGCAAAACGTTCCGTTGATGGATTGATAACGATTGATTCCCTTAACATAGAGTAGTATAGCTCAAGATTAAAACTTATTGTAGATAATTTTCACCCTAAGTGGTTTTTAAGACCTTACTAACATTATAGACTGTGCCAAGGGTCAATTATAATTGTTAGATGAATCGTTAGGAAACTAAAAATTTTAATGGAATGGGCGCTTTTTTAAGGTGTCCGGGAAAGAATCTCGATTTCACCTGTGTCCGGCTTTTTTAAGTTTTTGTCCGGCATCGGCAATTTAAGTGATGGCAGGCCTAAGTGCAATAAAGATTGAAATTGAGGGGCTCGTGGCTAAGTGGCAACCGAGTAGGTTAGCACATTGCAAGGTTAAGGAATACTAGCCAGGTCAGTCTTAGGATGGGTGATAATTCTTAACACATTGAGACCCCTCCGTGCTTCGAAGAGGACGTTAAGCTAGATATATTATTATGATTTTTACCACATACGTAATCTTAGTCACGTCAATAAAGATTTTTCCCGGAAGTCCTCACGAATATATTCGAATAAGGAACTCATTTGCTCAATGATTTATTACGACTTTTGTTGCGGTTTTACTCAACAACAATGTTACGATAGACTTCGATTGTCATTTCATTACGAAGCCCCATCTCATACTACTGTCTAAAACTGGTCTATCCCGCTTTCCTATATTCAAGAAACGATTCATTTTGCTTACGGACGGTAAAATTTTCGTTGAAGATTCAACGAAATTTTACCGTCCGTAAGCAAAACGAATAGTTTCTTGGTTATGGGACGCGGCAATAATGACTTTAAACATGGTGGAAGCAAACTCACTGATAATTCTCGAGAAGGACGTCCTTCTATGGCAACTACTAAAGATAACGTGAGTGCTGTGCGGATAATGATAAAAGCTGATAGAAGGGTGACATATCAACAGATTCGGGCAGCCTTAGGCATTGGTTTGAGTCAAGTACAATAAGTCTTACATGAACATTTAGGGGTCGGAAGCTTTGTAACGATAAAAGATAAATACCTCATAGATTGGTGCCGCTCAATGCTTGAAAAGTATGACGGAGGTGATTCGAATGCTGAATATGACATCTTCACAGGTGATGAAAGCTGTATATATTGTTACAAACCCGAATCCAAAGGATAATCTGCGCAATGGACGTTTCCATTCGAAGATTTGCCGACAAAAGTAAAGAAGGGCAGAAGTCAAGGGAAAAGATGATAGCCTCATTCTTTACACGGGCATGTCATTTCGCATCAATCATTCTAGAAGATAAAAGGACTTACTGCAGATCGGTATGTCAGTCATTGTCTACCAGTTGTGTTGGAAAATGTGAAATAGTAAGTAGTAGCCCAAGAAGCAGGAACCTCCTCCACCACGACAACGCTCCAGCTAACTCCAGCAGACGGGCCAGCTAGTGAGTCCTTGTGACTTTAATTTATTTCCAAAAATAAAAGATAAGCTTAGAGGAATTTGTTTTATGAACCCTGAAGATGCCGTGGCTGCGTTTGAAAAAGGCGTGAACGAGATCCCTAAAGAAGAGTGGAATCACTGCTTCAGTCAATGATTCCATCGCATGCGAAGGAACCAGTGACTGAAGCTTAGAAAGGAACAAAGATTACTTCGAAAAGCAATGAAAATATGAATATGCTTCTAAATAATTCTGTTTTTTATTTTCTAAAAACTTTCAGCCATTAAGCCTTAGATTTTAATAAATTTGAACATTTCGCATGTGTAAATCAAAACATTGACCTTCAGAATCATGAGATTTGGTAAGAAGCAAGGTCTGATAGCACAAATAAAGGGAAAAATCCGAAAGTCGTTAATTGACTGTGGTGTATCTTTAGAACGGCAAAGTTGAGTTTGCCACTCGGAAAAAACGGGCAAAAATCTTCGAGAATCGATTCCCGATATGGACGTACAATCTACGCACAAGTTTGTATGGAACTTGTACGGAGGAGATAGAAATATTATGAGGTTAGTGGTTACCGCTTAAAATAAAAAGGCGTCACTGGTCTTTAGTCTTCTTAAGGCCGCTGCATACGGGACGGCATTAGGACGTAGACGGGACGGAGACGGAACGTGGTGTTATTTAAACACGGACCACATACATTTGGTATGACACAATATTTCCGAAACTTATCGTCTCGTTCCGAACAGATTAAAACACGTATGCAGGGACCTTTACCTTGAGAGGTGGCTTTAAATGAATCACAAATATATTATCCCCTAATGATTTAATTAGGTATCATATGATTATAAATTTTCATTGATAGAATTATTTCTTGATATTTTATCTAAAGACTAGTCTATCCCACAGTTTCACGCGCATTTATAATCATCTAAGGCGTCCATTAGACGCTCATGCAAACGTCAATCATTACCAAAAGTCATGATTAACGGATGTTCGTTTGTGATTGATGAAATAATATCGACATCAAAATCTCATCATGCAACCGTAAATCACTGAATTAGACGATAGGTTATTCGTCAACCACCGTTTTGATTGTGGCAAAACTGACAGCAAAACCTACCGTGTCATGGGCGCCTTAAGGTCGTAGCGTATTTAAGGCCTATAACGTATTCGGCAATCAAATGCAACAATAAATTTTCAAAACCGACTGATAGTTTAGAGATGCCAGACACTGCACAGATAAATAAATTGTAATTTTTGGGTACGATTCCCATCCAGGACAAATAATTGTGTGATGAGATAATTGTGAGGTATTGGTATAGGGCTCTGTTTCCGCATTTAGACTCATAAGCGGTCCATTATGCGTTCAGGTAGGCTGACTAGTTGAGCCAGCCCAGCTCCTTCCAGAAGCGCAGAAGCCTCCTGGGGCATTCACAGGCTTCTAGGAGTGACCTCGCTCCCGCGAGGGTACTTACCCGTTGTGTGGCCACTCCCTCGCACTCCACGACAACGTGGGCGGCCGTTTCCTCCGCGTTGAGACAGCCTCTGCATAGAGGACTGTTTGTCGCATTGTTGGTGAATAGGTGTCGATTTAGGGCCAGCTGGCCCGTAATAGTTCCTACCACTATTCTGATGTCAAGTCGGTTGAGACTGAGCAGACTGCAAGTCAAACGTGGTGAGACCTTCGTCAGCACCAGTTTGGATTGTCTACAGCCTACTATAAGACCGGAGTTAATGGTGTTGCCCTCCAGGGCCTTTAGGACCGTGCCATCATAGTTTTGTTGTAGCGTCATCTAGCGAAGATAGACCAAACTACGTAGTAAGTACTGATCCCGCATCGCGCATTGAAAATTTCCGTTCTGATTAGTACACACAATTACACGAACAACATCCCAATATCAACCGTTGCGTTGCAGACCCCAGGGAATTATCACCTAGTCTGATCGGAAGATACAGGGAGTATCTTCCGATATTGCTGGGGAGAAGTGGTAAATTGAGCTTAAACGTTAAGAAAGTACACTAATGATCAGAAAATTAACTACAAACCAACATGAGGGTGACAGAACCAATAAATTATTGTTAAAAAAACCCATAAAAACATTTAATAAATACTTTTTTTCACAATAAACACCACCACACACGCTTTTTTAGAATAAAAAAATATATTATGATTGTACTAGGTATGTTTATTTTTTAATTATATAGTGTTAATTGTTTTTAAACTTTCGCGACTTTGATACACACTAGATGTGTAATTCGGGACTTAATCGCGATTACATTTAAAATGTACAATACCTCTTGGTTACCCGACGTTTCGATCGAATTATACCGATCGTGGTCCGTCCGACCGTCTCATCAGTCCACTCGTGACCACGATCGGTGCAATTCGATCGATACGTCGGGTAACCAAGAGGTATTGTCCCCAATTCTGTTAAGAAGTAAACCTTGTACACTTAGAAGCAAGGTATTATTTCAAATTGAAACAAGTAGGTAACGTATGTCGCTATCGAAATAAGCAATTTATTTGTCGACTAAAGTCTGATACGCTTAAATAAACTTTAATACCACGTAGCAAGAGCCGCTATCCGTTGAATGCCATCTCTTTTGCTTTGTGTTTTTAGTAAGCGTCTTCGTAGGTGTAGCTTAAAAACACGTCATCCTTGTTTGTTTTGAACAACTTTTTATACGGCAATTAGACAGCGTTTGAATAAATGAAGACTCTCGCTGCGTGGAAATAAAGTTGAGTATACTTTGACAGGTTTTATTGAAATTTAGCGGCGCTGAGAAATAGATGCTAGTAACAAATAGACCTTATTACGAAGAACACTAGGTTGATTTCATATGAAGAAATTAAGTCAGGTTTTAGTTTAGTCGAGTGTACAATAGAATCGGCACCATCGTACTTTTTATTTAGTCTGGTATTGTCATCGTCCTCGATACGTGAGCAAATTTTTAAGTTTATCAGACGTCTTGAATTGGTGAAAACTTGAAAAGATTACGTTACATAGATAGATAGATAGACAGATAGATACGTCAAGCTAAATTATAGAATTTACAACGGTGGTCTTTTAGTTTCTTGCGACATAGAAATACAGGTGAGGTATTATTCTCTTCATAGAAGATTTCATCAATCTAAGTCTCTGGTGAACCGTCTTTTCCGTCTATAGACACCGACATAAACATTTCTTGAGGTTCTTGGTACGTTTTAATGAGGAAGTGGACAAAATACTTTCAATATACTAACTTTCAAACCCGTTCAATAGTATTTTCGTTAAAGAGTAACACACATCCATCCATCCATTCTTACAAACTTTCGCGTTTATAAAATATATGCATATAGTTGTTGACTGCGACTTCGTTCAGGTGGAAATTCAAATCTATCCCACGGGAATTGTAAGTTTTTCTGGGACTGTTTTCTATCTCTAAGCCATTCAGATCCGTTCAGCCGTCTTTCGCATTTATAATAGTACTCGTAGTAAGAAATAAGATTAGCTAATGTAACTTTTTACATTTAAGACCTCAAATCTCGTTGCGCAATCGCCATTGTTCTATATCTTCTACCTTTTCTTTTTCTCCTCCAACTTTTTACTTCAGTTATTTCATAAGACTTAAAGTATTATATAAAGGCCGTTCTTGACACAACATAACAGTTATTCTATAGATATAAAAGTTTGAGATATATACAACTTCAACATACAGTTCGTTATTTTACGGTGCCCCGATGAGCTGGCAATGAAGGGATCTACAACATTAGCAGTTGGTCCAACTAAACTGCTTTGCCGACATACCTGTCTGCATTCTAAACTGGTGCTGACGGAGGACTTACCCTGTTTAACTTGCAGACACGATCCACCGACTCCTGGCTTTATCTTCAGACCATGATTACCAATCTCAACACGTTGGACTCGTCAAAACTAATCATATGAACCTACACTCTAGGGGTTGACTAGTAGCCACTGAAGAGTTCCACTATCCACCTCTTAACTCCATCATCAGATCAGCTCATCATGCAAAATGATTAAGATTTTATTTTAAAAGAGGGTTAGACTACCGCAGGAACAAAATAATAAATAAATAATAACTCCACACATCTCACACACGGCCGTCTGATCCCAAACTAGGCAGAGCCTGTACTATGGTAACCAGACTGCTGATAAACATACTTATATATTTCTAAATACATACATATTATAGATAAATTACACCCAGACACAGAACAAATTATCGTGCTCATCACACAATTATTTGTCCTGGGTGGGAATCGAACCCACGACCTCTGGCTTAGCAGTCAGGGTCACTAACCACTAGACCAACAGGCCAGTGAAATAGCAACTCATCTTCAAATAATATTTTTCTCAATGCAACTACACATTTCTGTTTCATCTTAGATTGACTGTTAGAGAAGGCCTGTGCCATTAGGTTATGGGCAAAAAGTGCATTTGATAAATAAAATAAAAACAGTTATTAACAAGGGGTTGAAGAAAAGTGTTCATGTCACCTAAATGAGGAAGAAGTTCCACAGAGGAAGTTATTTAATAAATCTATTAGAATCGCATTTATGTACGTCCGTGAAAGTTAGGTGGACACCAAAAGCCACATTATTTTCTCTACGAACGAGGCGTTAACTGCGAGTGATGCTTTGATTACAAAAACATCTGGTTATTATATCATGACTGTATTATAAACCCTCCTAATAGGTAGGCGAAACGCCATTTATTACTTCCGCGACGCGATTATAAAAATCTATACATAGTATACATATATATTATTATAATCAGAAAAAAACTTCCGCGACTTTCTGTGACTTGCGTGTGACATATTAGATCTACTAATCACTCAAGTCGCGTAGGTACATTTCATCACCATCAATAAATTAACGGCGCTAATTTTGATAAGATAATAAGATACCTTTTTGTTTTTCGTTTACCCGGCATTTTAAACGTTATGCACAAAAATATAGGTCTGTGGATCGGCAAACATTGTTGCGAATTACTACTAAAGTATTTAATACACAAAATATAAAAATTCATCTGCTCTTGTATACTTAGTATAACAAGAAATTACAATAAAAATGTAATGTAGGAGAATTGCCATTTGCTGTATAGATACTATATAGTATTTAATTTACAAAATAACCTGAAATTAACTTTAAAGCGGACCCTAGATGATCATGCGGCATGACATGCTGAAACATCATGTTGCATGAAGGACCTATTGATAGTCAACCATGCAACATGATAATTCACTAAATGCACTTGGTATAATCATTTTATTCAGTCCATACAGATAGTACAGTGAAGAGGTCTTCTGCGCCGGTATGGAAATATCTTTGTCAAAGGCAGATTTATAAATAAATAAATTTATAAATATAAAAATAAAAGGAATTGTCAATCAACTACCAGCACGTAGTTTGCATGTCATTTGCATCAATCAATACAATTAAACGGTCTTGCATGCATGACAGTCATGCCGCATAATCGTCTAGGGTCCGCTTTAGACTTGCGTGGTCCATGATATCCTTAATAATGTATTTTCACGAAATAGGTATTACATACCTCTGATACCTACATACATTCAACATCATCATCTTTAATACATACATAATTAAGTATAGCCTGAAATTAAATGCATAGACACAGGATCATATAGGTATTATTCTATTGTAATAGTATTAGTAGCAGTATGCTTACCTATAGTATGCTGATTATCGCACTAATATTATAAATGTGAAAGTTTGGATGGATGGGTAAATTTGGGAGACTTTCACGCCTAAATCACTAAGCCGATTGCGATGAAACTTGATACGTAGATAGCTGGAGACCTGGATTAACGCATAGTTGAATGGTAATGCTAATTCTCTGTGCAAGAAAAAGACACGCCTTCTGGCCGAGTGTCGATCAGTCGCTAAAAATTGGTTTAATTGACAACTTTCTATTATCCTTATTGGGCAGATAAGCATAGAGCATATAATTTTTACATGCTTTCATTTTACTAGCAATGTTAGTAGGTATGTTAGTATGTTTGTTCGGGTCAAATCTTGCAACAGAATTTTAAAGCAAAGCAAAGCAAATTTTGCATACGCGTTTAGTTTGGATGACAATCCTTACTAATATTATAAATGCGAAAGTAACTCTGTCTGTCTGTCGCCCTTTCACGCCAAAACTACTGAACCGATTTAAATGAAATTTGGTACACAGATAGTCTAGAGCCTGAGAAAGGACATAGGCTACTTTTGAATGCGAAAAAAGGGGTGTAAGGGGTGAAAGGTGGGGATGCTAAGTTGTATAGAAGTATCGTCAATTAGCCTAAATAATTAAAAATTCTACTTAAAGACTATTCCACGCGGACTAAGTCGCGGGCACAGCTAGTTAATAAATAATGGTAAAAAAAAAGTTTTATAAGTACTTGAGTTTGTCTTTAAAATTGTTTTTTTTTTAATACTTATAAGTATCTTATCAGTTATCAGACTCATTTTCCCTTGTACGTATAATTAGAGTTGTCTATAAAAATAATTATGATTTATTTTGACTAATATATTTGTCTTTACATTAGGTTTTTTGACGACATTTTCTTTAGAGTTTTTGAGTTGCTTAATTAACTCCTAATGCGAATATTAATATGCAGTCTTTGTACTATAAAGTTATGTTTAGTTAGTTCCTCTTAGCTCTTAGCATTCAGACTGAAATTCATCAAGTGATTATGGAGTACTAGACATCCCCGCAGTTTCACCTGCGTATATGGTCACTACTCCGCTTCTATTGGTCGTAGCGTGATTGATGTTAGATAGGCTATAGCCTTCCTCAATAAGTGGGCTATCCCACACTAAAATAATGTATCAATTCGAACCAGTAGCCTGTTGGTGACCCTGACTGCTACGCCGTAGGTCGTGGGTTCAATTCCCATCCGAGTCTAAGTGTTGTTTGTATGTTTGTAAAGTCCCCCGCGACACAGGAGACATTCCTGATGCGGAATTTGTCTTAAAAAAAAAAGTTCTTGAGATTTTTTCTGCCTCACCCGAGGGTTGACTGGCAGAGAATGCGTAAGGCATTAAGTCCGCCTCTGTACTTTACATGCATGACGTTTTAAATAAATAAATAAACAAGCTCGTTCAACCAAACAAACAAACAAACAAACAAACAAACAAACAAACAAACTCTTCAGCTTTATAATATTAGTATAAATTTTAACATTCACTAGCCATAGTGTGTACGTGACTAAAATGGTAATGAAATCAATTAAGACATTCACTAGATCTTAGGTGTTGTAAAATACACCACTGTGTCTGCAAATACTTGCACTTCCGACATCCACAGTCACATAGTCCGTCTATATAGAAGTTCACTGCCAAATCAGTTTCTTTATCAAACATCTAAACGGTACGATCTGTACAGTAACACTTGTATTAAACAGAAACCTGTTGCGTCATAGTTTGCTATCGTCAAATCATTTGGTTTTACAAAAAAAAGCTCAAAAACAGTAATGAATCTAAGGTTTCAAAGTCATATTTAACACTATTTTAAAAGGACTGCAATATAAATTTATTTTAACCATCGAAAACGATCAAATTGTACCGCTCCTGTCAAGTTTTTGTACAATATAACCATTATATTGAATCTAAAGAAAAAGGTTACTAAATTCCCATAAATATATATTCCAGACCATGGCTACAAGAGACTACAAGCGTCGGAAATACGAATGAATGATTGATACCGCCCATACGCCGTGCCATGCGCACAGAGGCGGAGTCATGGAGTGCTACGTGCCAAATAATCCCCAGTTTGGGTTGGCGGACTACTGCGGGGGCTGCCACGGGCTCTGCTGCGACCCGCTGCAGTGCACGTGCGTGGAGAATCAGTTGAGAGAGTTCCCGGAGGAGGAGTGTTGTCAGGCAAGTGCTGATGGATTGAGTTATCCGGTGATTAGTGTTTCGTGAGGCTTTAAAAAAAAGAATATACGTATCATTTTAAAACACAAATAAACAAAAATATAAATGTCATTTTGTTTGATATTTAATTAGTCAGTAATTAATAGTGGTATATATTTCATGAAAAAAAAAGTATTTTAAGTATCTGTAGAACTGAGTTCACTTGCTACAAATTTCCATAAATGGAGATAGGGAATAAAAATATTTCATCACCGATACAGTCTTTTAAGTGATAAATTACTCAACTGTCTGTGACTTCAACCAACACAAGTAGCTTAGCGTTAATTTCTTTTTAATAATCCATTTTCTTCTCTAGCTCTGAAGCTTCTTGCATATATTTCAATCCGATCACTATGAAAGGTTACAGGAGACAAACAGCTTTAATTTCAGATTCATAAATAATGGATGCTATAAAGCAATACAGTGTCAAGCCACACACACTTTAATTAGAGAAAATGGCGTTTTAAGATGTCATGTTGATGAAAAAATATCTATTCACCTTTTAGGTAGATTTTTAGATATTTTTTGTGGTGATTTATGAATAAGAATAAGTATATCTATTTGCATCTGGGTGTTAAGAAAAGAAAGTATTATATTAATCAGCTAACAATTATAATAATAAACATTCATTCTACTACTATTCATTCTACTATACTTTCAAATAAAATGACATTTGTATTCTCTGCTGCACAAAAAAATACTCTTCTAGGCGTCTTCCCGCCCATGACAGTACTTCATATTGGTAACGTTTCAAAAAGACTTGTTTTGCGTTTCTATGTAGAAAATTTCGGCGTGCTAAAGACAATGAAGTATTGTGCCGTCATAAGTCAGTGTGTATATTATTTCCCTTTGACACCTTTAACAATAACTACATTTTCCATTATATAAAAAACCCACATTCGTACTACTAATTACATTAAACAATATTTTGTTTACTTCTACTAGTTTGCTTTTTAATATTTGTACTTATATACATTGAACTATTGAACACGCTTTCTCTTCTATAATAACCAGTTTAATAACCAGAACATCTTAGACTTTCCTCGACAAAATACTAGAATTGGTGCATTCTACAATTTTTTTCGATATTTTATCTGAGATCTTAACTACACGTTTGTGGAATGATGATTATCTTACTTTTTTATATCAAGCTTGTCATAAAAATTCCTCATTTTAATGATAAATGTGATACTTTTTAACCGACGAACAAACGCAGGCGGTTCACAAGTCAACCCGTAAATATATCTACCCACTTACATATTAAACTGTGAATTTCCGAAGCGTATTGAATGTAATAATAATAATATCGGACATACACAGTAACATATGTACAGTAAGCGGATTTTATGTAGGTTGAAACTTTGCAAACATATGTATAGAAATACACACAATAAACATCAGACATTGCCAGGAAAAACGGTATCCAAGACGGTAAATGTCTTCCTGTTATCGTAGATTTCCATAGTTGAATACCTACGACGCTATTCAAAAAACTATAAATATTACAGCAGGAACAAGAGAATTGCTGTCCAGAGAATGGAGAGGACCTGAACGCGTTGGGCGACAGCATCGGTGGTTGCGAGGTCCCGCTCTCGGGAGAAGTCGCAGAGGGCTGGTCGGAAGACATGGGGTCCTTCTCCCTACCGCCGTTGGAGTTGGACCCGCTACCATCTCTGTTCCCGTTTTCGCCTTGTTCCGGTTACAAGTGAGTAGTTTTAAATGTAGATTTGCAATGTGTGGTAGGAAACGCACGGAAAGTACAATTATTTAAGTGATCTTTATAATTTCGTTAACAGCTACAGGGATAGCTCCTGTTTGTGTGTGTGATTTTTAGGGTGCCGTAGTCAACAAGGAGTCTTAATACTTTCACCATATCCGTCCGTCTGTCCACCGCTTAGCTCAGAGACTCTTTGAACAATGACGACCTATTAGATGGTCTAGCATTGGACTTTATCATCGTAAGTAGTAGGCATGTTGTCGGTTTAGCTTATTTATTTGTACTAGAGATAACCTGGTGGTCGAATTTCGACCATAATTCACTTTTGGTGTATTTCATTGGCCAGTATAACTTGAACTGGCATTGTGCAATTAGCGCGTCTATTTATATTTATAATAACAGGTATGTTACATTGTCCTCACATTTCATTTACGCTTATAAGCAATGTAACCAGAAATTTGTAAAAAACATTTTGAAAAAGAGTGTCCTTAGAGTTTCTTGCCTGTTCTTCTCCAAAGGATCTACGTATTGGAACAGGCAACCAGCTTCACGACTGACTTAGTCTGACTGACTCCTACTCCTGACAATTCAAAAATACGTATTATTGGTTTAATTGAAATAAATGGTTTTGATTTGATTTGTGTAGTCTTACGTACCATGACAACATAATATAATATGTATACTGAACAGGGCTGCCAGATTGTATAATTGGATATAAAATTCGTATTAATTCGGTTATCTTTTGTATCCTGTTTGTATAGTAGATTGCATTGTATAATTGGATACAATGTCAAAGTTAAAACACCTTTTATTGAAATCCCCAAAGAGTACTATAGTTGTACAACACTGATTGTGTATAATTTCTGAGACTCAGCGGTATTTAAAAAAAAAAAAAATAATAAGTTGTCCTTACTGGCAGCCCTGATACTGAACGCGTGTAGCCTGATATAGGCGTCTGCAAGTAATTTAAAAAATTTGTAACACATATTGTTTAAAAATTTCAGCTTTCTGCACTTCTTCTATACGTAAACTTTAATTATTTAAAATTTCACGTTCCTTCCATCACAGAGGTCTGTTTTTAAATGCGTTCAAAGTATTCTCTTCACGTATTATATAGATGTAAATGTATCTTAGCATTATTTTGAGGACTTTTATGTATGACATGTACGTATTTACGAAATCAAATGTATCTAAATCTCGTTTACCGGTTCTACAACAGGGGTGTGCAATATATGATATAATAACAGATAGTATAATATCACTTGAAATAACGTTCACATGATATAATTTTAATATACTATAAAAACAAATAACCTAATTTCATGCAATCTAATGTTATATTTCATATAACCTTCATTTGCTCGAATAACATTTAGTATAACGTAATTTTCAATTCGTATAACGCTTTTTTTATATAACGTTAATTTGACCTAATTTTCATATTTACTAATTTTGATCTTAAATTCTGTAATGAATAAGTAAATATCAGGAAACATCATACTGTTATAACCTCATCTAAATCAAATGATTCACCTATAATAGAGGGTATCTGGCGCGTTGATGATTACTTTTTTTATTTTGTTGACGAGGTATAAGATCCTACATGGATGTCCTCCGCCTTGGGGAGGCGAAGGAGTCTATCGGACGCTTACCGACTAAAAACCACCCCTGTGTTCCACTACTTGCCTATGCTCAGGGGAGCGAGAATCGCTATTGCATTCTTCCGCAACCCCCGACAGTCGTCTCACCATAGACGGGTCCCGTCACCCGGTGCGACCATCACCCGTCGGCCGCGTTAATGGTTACTATACTAAAATTAAATTAAAATGAAATTATATCAAAGATTAATTTTATCATGTGATCGTTATATTAAAAAAAAGTATATTAAATGAAACTAGGTCATATGATCATTAGAACTTTTGTTATTATTTCAAACATTACACACCCCTACAACGCATAGTGTAGCCCAGGGGCACGTTTTACCTACAAACATTTGGTGTATAAATACACTACACTTCCTTATTAAATCAGTCGCAGTCAGTCACCCCTTGTTAAACCGACACATAGTAAAGCTATGCTCAGTTTGAGTCTAGATCGCTGGCTCTCATTCTTTGTTATTTGCCTACTTTGTGTTGGTGAATTTTTGCTTGGTAATTCTAAACAATATTGGTAGAAAATCTGTTAGACAATGCGTTGACACGATTACCTACTTCAGTTCTCGCTCAGTGGGTAATTTATTTTATTTTATTAAGAAAGTTTAAGTAAGACTGATAGGGTACACAAATAAATCTATAGCATCAAAGAAAACTTTATGAATTATTTATTTATGAATCTAATGAAGCGTGAATTAAGTAGATGATGATAATTATTAGATGACTAGCTGTGCCCGCGACTTCGTTCGCGTTTTTTTCGGAAAACAGAAATTTGTTGCTTATTGCATAGTACCTCTTTCTCCAGGCAGGATTTTTTATACTGTATTGGCGGTGAAACAACCTAGAGCGTACAAAAAAGGTTGTTTTGGTAGCTTACACGTGAAATAACGACATAATTTGGCCGTGGTAACATTACTCATTTGTTCGTGTGGAAGCTCACCTCACCGGGCTATTGGTGAGGCCGTATATCAGGCTTAAACCAACTAAAACCACATGGTGTGCTTCACAGCACCGTTTATGAGTTGACCGTCGGTACGGCGACGTTTTGCCACCCAGCGCTGGCTAGCGGACGGCAACTCTGGCAATGTCCAGACACCCTCTTCACGGGAGACTCTGCTTCGGGTGAAGAACGTAAAACTCGTCTCATACACCCACGGCCACTCTTAGCGTACGCATGAGAGCGCGAGTGAAAAGGTTCTACCTGGGAGTTTTTCTACCGAATCCACACCGTCACCTCCTCCTTGCGCGAGATGTTCTCCTCGCAGAAAATCGTCATAAAACAGCTGTGACGACCTAACATCTCGATTCGTCCGACCAATTGAGAGACTCTTGCTGTAGTCAGTCAGTCAGTGCCGCTTCCTAGAAACTATGGCCCCCCTCGGTATACCTAACAGATAAATGTTTGCTTCTGAGCTTTGTTTAGTCACGGTGTAACTTAAGATTTCACACTACTGTAACCGAACGGAAAATAAATGGTCTGAAAGTGTAAAAAAAACTTTACCTTTGTTTTATAAAAAATAAAAAATTAAACCGACAAAAAGAACTAAAACGCAAAAAATAAAGTATTAAGCTTATTTAAAAGGTTTATTTATTTTTTGCTTTTTACTTTTTCTTCGGTTTAATTTTTTGTTTGAAAAGGTTTATTTATGATTTTTTTTTTATCATCAGTTTGGCTACATGAAGTGATGATTTCTAAACGCAAATACCTGATAAAGTAATGAAACGTAAACAGAAACATGACATGAATTGACCCTTGAGGTATACCCTATCTAACAAAAAAGAATAATCAAAATCAGTTCATAAATAACGGAGAGGGCTGAATATACATAAAAAAAAAGAATATGTATAAAAACGGTCGAATTGAGAACCTAATTAATTTAAAAAAGTTAATTAGTTTATGTATTAAAAAAAAGTGCAAAAAAAGAAAAGAGTGTCAAAAGAGGGATTCAATCCGGCACTCAACCTAGTAGAAATCGTTCTCTACACCAGATAAGCTAAACGCTCGCTGTAGGGAAATTTCGAAATAAGTATATACATTCTACTAACGTTACAATGTTATTACAGCTTTCATTGATTTTCCTATGGGAACCAAAGCTTAACCCGGGATAAAAAGTACCCTATAACCTGCGCAGGCACTCAAACTATTATCATACTAAGTTTCAAGCATATCCCTTCATATCGAAGTTATATCGTTCTATTATTTGGATACTAGGTATAGAATTGACTTATAAATTTTAAACTCTTTATTTTTTAATAACTTACAGTAGGTACCGTGAGTAGCTCTTTGGATGCATATATTTAATTATTCCCAATTAAGTTGGGGTCGGCTTGCAGTCAGTCCCCGCGGTTTCACCCGCGTAAGTCCTGGTGCCATGGGAATATCGGAATAAAAAGTAGCCTATGTGTTAATCCAGATCTCTAGCTATCTACATATCAAGTTTCATCGCAATCGGTTCAGTAGTTTTTGCGTGAAAGAGTAACAAACATCATACATACATACATCCATACATCCACACATCCATACATCCTCACAAACTTTCAAGTTTATAATATTAGTAGGATATACATATATACAAGAATTGCTCGTTTAAAGGTATTAGATATGTTATAGTGTACCTATGCTTGATTTTATTAATACTACTTGTACATAAACACTTTAACATCAGTGTGTTGTCTGACACTGACGAAAGAGGTCGCCTAAAAAGGCCTCTGAATCAAGGGTGATTCAGAGTCCTTTTGAGGCCATAAAATAGTCAGGTATCCCTGAACTACACATGCAATTTCGTTCTTTAATAACCCTCAGTTGTGCGACATCATAGTTACAAAGGAGCTCTAGTGATGCTATTTTTGAGTGCTGCTATGTAAAAATGGTGTTATATAGGGTAGGTGAAGTATTGAAACAGTAGGGTTGCCAATTCGGGTAATATATGATAAACTACTTCGTTCCTCACATCTCGCAATATGTGGTAAACTTTAGTATACTTTGTCTTTATTTTTTATTACTTTTTAAGACCCCGCAAGAAAAGTATTTTTGGTCTGGTAACTATGTATTTTAGTCTGGAAACTATCAGTGGTATCAATACATACAGATAAATAAAATTTAAGTGTCTGTTTGTAATGTCAAAATGAGAGTGTTTTTAAGCTTATTATCATATGCCTAAAAATCAGTTTTAAAAATTTTTGTCTGTCTGTCCGTATGTCTGTCTGTATGTCTGTCTGTATGTCTGTTTGTTCCGGCTAATCTGCAGAACGGGTGGACCGATTTCCACTGGCAGATAGCTGGTGTTATAATATATAAAAATTAGGATTCCGCGCAAAACTGCTAGTTTTTACTAAAGGTACTGCGTTACTAGATGTGTTTAAATATTTTTTCGAGTTCATGTATAAACACAATTGATTTGTATGATTGTTCACCTGATACGCAAAGGGAGCCTCGCCTCTGAAGGAACTTTCCCCCAAACTCTCCCCTACAGGAAAGCAATTACTAAACTGTGTATCCGGCCATTAATAAGCAGCACTTTATTTTTATATTTATTAAAGATATGGTTGTACTAGTTAAGAAAGAAAGAAATAAACACATTTATTTTGTTAGCACACGAATTGAAATTTGGTGAAATCTAGAAAGAAAGAAAGAAAGAAAGAAAGAAAGAGAAACATTTATTCTGACATTCACAGGACCGCCCACAATTTTACAATAAAAATAAAAAAGAGATATCAGTAGTACTTGAAGTGCCCTGTGCAATGCCAGAAAAGGCACATATCTCAGCATATTGTTGCAGCCTGTGAGACTGCAGCGCTGGTATTATGAAAGGGCCTGCGCCCGGCAACATCACGAGCCTATTATTTATGTGTGTATCGTAAAAATTTGCAAATACAACAAACGTTAGTCTGGCCGTGTAAGTCGTGTGAGTAGTGCAGCGAGATGTTTATAGAGGTGTGATACAATTGATTGAAATTGATACAATACAGGCAATATTATAAAAAGTAAAAAAAAATATAATAGTAATAGAAATGACATATAAATCTCAAGCTTAAATGGCCGTATCTTTTGATTGCTTTGACTTAGAAGCTTGATTTTTATACAGCTTCAAGGGACCGCAGACAAACGTATTCGGGTTAGGTAGGGAGGTTAGGGATTGTCTATTAATCACGTGAGGTCCGAAGGGGGGGGGAGGGGGTTAAATATAAATCACGAAATATCACAAGGGGGAGGGGGGGGTGAAGAGAATTATCACGTGTATTAATTTTTTCGTAAAACGCGCTATTGTATCTGTATTTAACGATAATATTCTGAATGTTTTTAAAAAATTTGGAAATAGAAAAATATACGTGATTTTAGCTAGAGGGGGTGGGCTTAGTCTAAAACCTCACCACGTATCACAAGGGGGGAGGGGGGGTTAAAAAGGTGCTGAAAAACATCACGTGATTAATGGACGGTTCCTTAGTCTAAAATCTCACCACGTATCACCAGGAGGGAGGGGGGTTAAAAAGTTGCTAAAAAACATCACGTGATTAATGGACATCCTCTAGTAATGTAGTTTCTTAGGACAAAATTAAACTTTGAAATCAGGTCTTTTATTCCTGAGGCTACAAAAAGCTCATTTAGCCACTCCCTGCACATAGATTATAAATATTGAAAATTCATTTTACGTAATATATTATATTCTTTTTTATATCTAGGTACACCTCCCAGATTTGTGTAATAGAAAGAAAGAAAGAAAGAAAAAAAATGTAAATTTATTGCAAAAACCTCAGCGTACATATTTTTTTCTATGTTACATATGTCTATATTTAAAATACACATGTCTGAACTCTGATTCAAGTAATTCACTAGTAAACATGACTTTTTGCCGTTATTCTAATTATATATTTTCGGTATCTTTAATGTATAAGTATTAACAGAAAAATAATAAAAAAAATATATTACATCGAAATATCTAAATCCTCCTCCGCGCCTTTTCCCAACTAAGTTGGGGTCGGCTTTCAGTCTTACTGCGATACGGCCGAACTTTGATATTTTACGTGAAGCGACTGCCATCAGAGCTCCACAACCCAAGTACTAGGCGATATCGAAGTTCTGTAGTTAAACCAGGTTGTCGGACTTTTTAGGGCTCCAACTACCCGTAACGAATGCCACAGATGTTTGTATGGCACCCGGGACCGACGGTTTAACGTACTCTCCGAGGCACGTACATCGAAATATCTAAATAAATGATAAATTATAAATTTGAAATAATTTCTGACGGTATATCCAAAAAAGTATTATAAATTGGCCATAACAACAAAAACAGGAGTTGTAAGTACATAATATACCCTCCCTCACATTTCAATGCGATATTGTTGATTCTTTAGCGTATAATATTGTTACAATAACTACTGCTGTTAACGGCGTTCTATTACTAGTGTTTTTTTCAGCGGGTTATGGTTGATTCTGACAAGTTGTTTTAGTTAATTTTCATACATTTTGGTTTTAAATAAGTCTTCTATACATACAGATTACAATATGAATCGAAAATGCTTTTAGATTCACCGGATCTCTTTTGTTTTATTTGTTAAGAGTTTACTTCAAGTTCAAATCGAGAACGGCCTACGTCGTTACAAATTTCATTTCTGGATAAAGTAATGTTTCTGATAAGCCCTTAGTAAAACCAAACAATATTATTTGGCCGCCTTTGCACATCAAATTAGGTCTCATAAAAAAATTGTTAAACCCATGGATAGAAATAGAGAAGGTTTCCTGTATTTGAAAACTTTATTTCCTTTATTTCTGACTGAAGTTAATTAAAAGAAGGAATTTAAGGAATAAGGAAGATCATGAAGGATTCCAATTTTATTACAAAATTAAACACAAAGAAGAAAAAAATGCATGGCTCTCTTTTTTTGTTGAAATAGCGACAAATTTTTTGGGATATAGAAAGTCTGCAAACTATGAAGAGATGGTTCCTAAATTACTTCAGGATTATAAAGCCTTAGGATGTAATGTGTCCCTAAAAATTCATTTCCTTCATTCCCATCTCGACTTTTTCCTTGAAAATTTAGGTGCTGTGAGCGATGAACAAGGGAAAAGATTTCATTAAGACATCATGGAGATGGGAAAGAGATATCAAGGAAAATGGTCCCCGAGAAAGCTTGCAGATTTTTGTTTGTCACTAAAACGAGATCATCCTTCGTATTGTTATAAGAGACGAGCAAAACGAACAAAAAAATCTTCAGAATTTGTTTTTAAATCATGATTTCTTTAAAAAATAAGTTTTATTTCTTTTTTTTTAATAAACATATTTGCCTACGGAAATTAGTGTTTTAGTTTTTTTTTTCACACACATATTTTAACTAATCTATGGCTAAGGTATAAAAAAAAACCAGTTGCGAACCACAGCAAACAAAAAAATAATTTTTTTGTTTGCTAGTTCCTATAATAATTTGGTTAAATTAACTTGTCAAGCGTAGGTAAGTAAGAATAAATTTGCTTTAGAAAATCGTTTTTCTCTCGAGTTGCCGTCGATAACCGTTTTACTTAAAGTTACATTTTAATTGTTAGTTAAAGATTGCTCAAGACATTAAATGATAGTTCTTACATTATTCTGTATTACTAGGTCACTTGATAATACAGATACTCAGTACGCTGTAAACAAATTTACGTACACTTTTAAGTTATAATACTTACAAATATTTAATTAAGAAAACCTCATTGAATTGACCAATAAGCAGACAGCCTGCCATATAGAATCTAGGCTATCACAGAGGCATATGAACATTTCCAGCAAGTAACAACAACATTCTACCATTTGAAGAACCGTCACATTCGAAAATAATACACGTATATATACCTATAATAACAATAAAACTTAAAAATATATGTTTTAAATAGTTTTGAAAATAAAATGTATCGTCTAATACTTTTCCTTGAGCACAAAACATTTTGAGCTAAATCCAAGTTTAACAACAGTGCAATCATAACCGTCTCGTTGTTAACAGAAGCTCGGGGGAATGTCGCGAAAGAGGCGGAGGGGAAGCTGCCGACGTCCTCCTCTCATTGAAGCATGCCGTCGTCCACGGCGACTGTGCTTCCGAGACCGTGCACCCTCAGGTATACAATGATCTCTTTTACTCTTACACAAAATCCACACTGCTAAACAGAGATAAATATATGTTTCGTTGAAACGTTTCATATTTTGGTTTAGTAACTTGTTCTCTTTTCAACACGAAGGGCTTTCGCTCGTTATCCTTGTCTGACAAAAGGGGTGGTTTGAGCAAATTTTTATGGAAAATTGTGTGGAAACCTAGGGTTCCGCCCTTCAAGGGTTTCTATATAAAATGATTGTAATTAATACGGCATCATGGATTATTATTGAGTTTTGCTTCATGAAAGAACATGTCGGGCTTCGCGGGATTTATTGAAATTACAATCGGGGCTGTCGTTTATTAATGAAAAAGGTTTACGAGTTAATTAGGAGATAAAATACTGAATTAATCCTATATATTCTCTCTTGCCTTGTTTTTGGTTACGATTTCATTTATTCAACGAAATATTACGGATAGTTTTTGTAACTTATGTCAAAAATATTTATATACCTGAAACACAAAATATGGCTTGAAATTGTGGTAAATTGCACTTAATACATGTACATTAAAATGAACAGGATATCAATTAAATAGATTTTTATTTAACTAAGTTTTAAATGAAAGTTGAATACCTACGGGCGTAGGTATTCAACTTTGGTGGGCAAAGTGGAATGCCGTGGAATCTGTACTACTAAACGGACGGTACCAAAGTATAATTTATTATGAAAGTATATTTACGGGAATTACCTCTGATTTGCCTGACATAATTATATCATGGAACGCTTAAGGTTAAAAGTTAGTGTTACGCAGTAACTACTTATTAATCTGTGGTTAGGGTATTAAAGTTGTTATTGTGTGACGTCAATGTTGTTATTTTATACATTTTTTCTGCAGGATATACTGTTTTGACGTTTGAAAGAGTCATTGATTTGACTTTACAGTCAAATAACAACATTTTAATTACAATTTACATATTTTGATTGACTATTTTTTATGAGGACTAAAAAAAAGGGTTGTCAACTTCTTTTACGGCGATCAACATTTTATTGATATTTGGACACCCTCCAAGTCCAGACACCCTGGGTACCCCCCGTTGTTGCGCCCCTGGTCCTAGAACGATCCTAATCGTGATTTTTTTTAGATACGATCATACCTTGCTAAGGCTCGGTGTCATATTTATAGAAAGTACCCTAAGTATTTTAGTGTTTGACGCGATTTTTAAAAGATTATTATTTCCACAATATCTACAATAGTTTCTATCTACTATATGTATATATGCTATGGTGTTTCACTACATATTATAAAACAAAGTCACCCGCCGCGTCTGTCTGTCTTTTCGCGATAAAATCAATAACTACTGAACGGATTTTCATACGGTTTACACCAATAAACGGAGTGATTCATAAGGAAGGTTTAGGTGTATAATTCGTGAAGGTTTTGTTGAAGATGTCGGAAAAATGCTTTGCTACCCGTGCGAAGGCGAGGCGGGTTGCTAGTATACCTACATATAAGTATATTGTACCCATTATTTTATGTTCTTTTGGTCAGTTCGATTAGTAGTTCATTAGTGATGGCTTAACACGTTGCCGATGCGGTTAAAATCATTTAATAGTTTTTATTATTAATTTAAAGAAGTAAAAAGTTAAATTAACCTAAGAATGACTGAACGAAAGTTATACGAGTTTAATCAATTATTTTACGTTTAGTATATTATAATATAAGAACTGATTATATTATTATCTAGTTGTCCTCGCAGTTTCACTTGCATTTATGGTCGCTGCACCGCTCCTATTGGTCGTAGCATGATGTTATATAGAATATAGCCCTCCTCGATAAATGGGCTATCCGAAATTAAAATAATTTTTCAAATCGAACCAGTAGTTCCTGAGATTAGCGCGTTCAAGCAAACAAACTCTTCAGCTTTATAATATTAGTAAAGATTTACTGAGGAGGAAGTTAGGAATCTAGTGTGTGCATCTTTAATTTGTTCTTGACTCTAGGTTTTTATTTGAATTTCAATATTTTCGTGGCATTATTTTTTTTTTTTATGGTATAGGGGGCAAACGAGCAGACGGGTCACCTGATGGTAAATGACTACCGCCGCCCATGGGCACCTGTAACTCGAGAGTCATAGGTGCGTTGCCGCCCTTCAAGGTGGGATTAGGAGTAGAGGGGGAGGGGGGAAAGAGTAGGAAGAGGGGAGAGGGGGTAGAGGGGATGGACGGGAATAGGAGAGAGGGAAGAGTTAGGGCCTCCGGTAACCTCATGAACGCGTCGAAATGCAATGCAAGCAATGCTTCACTACCGGTTTTCTGTGAGGCCGTGGTATCGAGCGGAGTCGAGCCGGCCCATACGTGCCGAAGCATATCTCTCCCACGTAAAAGTTATTTTAGTTTAGTTAGTCATCCTACTTCATACTTATATTATAAACGTGAAAGTTTGTGAGGATGTATGGATGTATGGATGTGTGGATGTATGGATGTGTGGATGTATTGATGTTTGTTACTCTTTCACGCAAAAACTACTCAACCGATTGCGATAAAACTTGGTATGTAGATAGCTGGAGATCTGGATTAACACATAGGCTACTTTTTATCCCGATTTTCCAACGGCATCGGGACTTACGCGGGTGAAACCGCGGGGCGCAGCTAGTTGCAAATAAAGCTATGAAGGAATGGGTTTTCATGCCGATTTAGAAATAATTAATATCGATTCATATACCTACCTATGCTGCAGAAACATTTTTCCTACACTACGTAGGTACAACAGAACGTACCAAACTGTATAACTGTTTATGTTGCGTAAAATAAAAATCATTTATTTTCATAAATAATACTACAGGTATAATATCATAGTGACGCAAATTTTATAATTAAACTAGCAACCCGGGCTTCGCACGGTAACAGAGACATCTTCTTTTTTTTTTTTACAAGTAATTCCTAATACGGGAGTTCCGTATTAGGAATTACTCCTGTGTCGCGGGGGACTTTACAAACATACAAACAACGGACACAAAGAACACCCAGACTAGGGTGGGAATCAAACCCACGACCTCTGGCTCAGCAGTCAGGGTCACTAACCACTAGACCAACAGGCCAGTCAGCCAGTCAGTCTGCAACAAGCATTAACATATTTCAACTAATTTACACAAAACCTTAACAAATTATATACCTAAACCTTCCTCATGAATCGCTCTATCTATTGGTGAAGACCGCATCGCAAGTAGTTTTTGAGTTTATCGCAAACAGTCAGACAGACGCGGCGGAGGACCTTGTTTTATAATATGTACTGATGAAAACAGGTACCTAATCTATGTAAAGTATTTTTTTAAAGAATAATAGCAACGTGGGTCACACATTACTAGTATTCTTGTTAACCCCTGCAGCTAATCTTAACATGTTAGGGGTGGGAGTAGGGGTGTTGGTGTTATGAGTAGGTTCACGACGGTAGAGTACTGGGTGGGGTTCGAACCTGCAACCACTTGATCGCAAGTCCGACGCCTTAGCCATTCCGCTACCGCCGCTTATAATACTTACTACTAATTGTAATAATAATACTTACTAACTCTAGCATAGTTACGTTTTCAAGCAACTGTAAAAAAAAGGCCAATGGCGTGAGCTTAGATTATATATAGGACCTATATACAGGGTGTATTTGAAAAAGGAACACTTCTTAAATCACTGAAAGTGAAAATCCTACAAATATTATAAACGTGAAAGTTTGTGAGTATGGATGTTTGTTACTCTTTCACGATAAAACTACTGAACCGATTGCGATGAAACTTGGTATGTAGATAGCTGGAGACCTGGATTAACATATAGGCTACTTTTTATCCCGTTATTCCCACGGGATCGGGACTTACGCGGGTTAAACCGCGGGGCGCTGCTAGTAAAAAAATATGTAGGATTTAAAATCTTTACCTTTACACATTCCACTGTTTTTATAAGAAAAAGAGGTAAAAATACCTGTAAATTCAAACGCTTGTAAACAGATAGTTTTTTTTTTTTTTTTTTTATTGTAACTGCATGCTAGAGTCATGTTCTTTCAATGATCTGAGTAAGTGTTCAATTTTCAAATAGGTACACCTTTATATCCCCTTCTTATGTAGCTGCACGTCTATGGAATGCATTGCCAGAAGCTATCAGACGGGCAAAGTCACTATTTTCCAAAAACTCGTCAAGGATCACTACCTATCTTTGTAATAACCTATACCTAAGTATATGTTTATCTGTATTTATGTGTATATATATATATATATATATTTATATGGGTATGTATGTATGTATACATGTTATTGTTTTAGTAAGTAAGACTAATGTGCACCACAAGTTACCTATTACTATACAGTATAGTCCATCAAAGGTTGTCTGTAAGAGATCGCAGACTGCGATCAGACCGCCCATTGTATGCTACTTAACATTGTATGTTGTATGTATCCTATTTTTGGTGTACAATAAAGTATACTCTATCTATCTATCTATGTAATTTCTCTAACTGACCGTGTATGGTGCTTTAGCTAGGCGCTCCTTTAACTAATTTTTCATTAAATGACTATAGTTCTATTTCAATATATAGATGATGGTGAACAATGGGGGAGGCTACCCTTACTATGAGCACTATGGCGCGGCGCCTCTCTTCCCAACCATGAGTGTCAATGTATCCATGAACATGACCATGCATGGATGTCCACCAGAGCAGCTTTGTTCACAGGTATCTATATAAATATTAAAATTGATTCTTCGATTGGTGGTAAATAAATGTGAACTGTGTACAAAGGGGAGAGTCGGATATATTGGACCACTTTTTAGTTTTAGAAAGATATCTCACCCTAAATAGATGCTGTACTTGTAAAGATTAGGATTAGGATTTAAAAAGTGTTTGTAAAATAAACTGGTTAAAATGTTATGTAGTTTACAAGACCTCCTGTCAACGAAAAAGTAAAAAATTGCGATAATTAGCGAGTGCCACTTCAACGGCCGTTGTACGAGACCTCGCGCGTCTCCCGACCGCCGCCGCGCCTGTGCAGCGGCGGTGGCTCGTGGCCTCGTGGGTGCGGTCCACTTCGTAAATGTAGATACTTAGTTTGTGGACCGTAACACTGTAATATAATTCAGTAAATTAAATCAAATCCAAATCATTTATTTCAATTAAACCATTATGGGTATTTTTGAATTGTCAGGAGTAGTAGTCAGTCAGACTAAGTCAGTCGTGAAGCTAGCTGCCTGTAATCCTGTGGAGAAGAACAGGCGAGAAACTCCAAGGACACTCTTTTTTTTTAAACCTTTTTTTTTTCAAGTCTCTGGTTAAATTGCTTAAATCCGCAAATTAAATGTGAGGACAATGTAACGTATTGTTCTAATCTATAAACAGTCGCGCAAACCACTACTATATGTAAGTAATATCAGTTCGGACCAGCCCTAACCAACGGCACTCGTTCACGAGCATGACGCACGCGCCAGCCATCGTCCACTTCAACCATATCAAAGGGAGCCGAACGATATACGCCACCATCTGCGTAAAATCGAGCATCACTAATACTACTACTTGACTACTAGGCACTTAAACGAACAAACAAATCTATTTTACAGTCCGATGGCAAAGGACTGCTTAATCAGTTAAATGGTATTTGTTTAAAACAACTCAATCTGTTGGTGGAAAAATGTTTAATTTTTGAAGTGAAAACTTCTTTAGCGGCGTTGTGCACTTTTTGGGATGGGTAAAAAATGTTAAACTGGCGTCAGGACATGTTACCCTGATCGAAAATTCGTAAGACGTAGCGGAGTTTCTTATATTTAAAAAAATATAACATTCGAAATTCAAACATTTATGAGCGGCCAGGAGCGCAGAACTTCCAGTATACATTTATATATTATAGTTTTAACCTAATTGTATATATATATACAGATGTGTGTGTATGTTTATGCAAATACATTGTGAAGTTATGTTTTCACTACTGACATGCAGCCCTACGACTGAATGTTTTTTTATGTAATGGAATTTGTTCAAAGATTGACAAACTGTTGAATTTTTATTTTAGTTTGTTACATATTATATTAGGTGAAGTTAAGTAATAGGTTGTTAAAATACTACACTATACTTGTTACAAAACAAAATTCATCAGCTCGTTATACTGAAGATAAACTTTTCTTTTACCGCGCCATATGGGTATTGAGCATTGTATATAAACTTAGTTGCAATACCACAAAGCAGATATAACTATCACTTTTGCTCTCAGGTTCAATGGAATCAAAACGCCACAACGCCATCAGTCAACGTCGTGTACCCTCAAACGCAAAACGTCATATCCTCCTCACCCTACCCTTCAGCGACCTACTCCTTCACGGCGGACTTCAGAACCCCTAACCAGAGTGATCCTCTGATTACGGCTACTTCAACCTTTAAACCTTTACTGCAGAACCCTCAGAAACCAAATCCAAATTACTCAATCTTCCAACAGAAGCCTAACTTTCCTCAGAAAACATTAGGACAGACGTTAAAAAGATCTCCTTCTAAGTTGTACATGGAGACGCAGAAGGAACAGAATATAAACAATGGATATATCTTAAATCATCAAGGGCAAGTACATCCTCAAGAGTATGGATATGCGGCGTGTGTTAATGCGTCAGGTAAAGTACAGGTTGGTAATAAGATCTATGCAACAAAATAAAGTAAAATAGTCTATGGTTTTATGACGATGACGTTCAAAATTAAAAAAAAATGTTGGACATAGGCACATGAAAATTATAAAAGAAAAGATTTCTTGGTCTTTTTTATCTATATTTTTAAAACACAATCTATTTTTCATATAGGTAGGAGCTCTTAGCGGTTGTTCAGAGGACGATGAACAAAAACCTAACCTGTGTCGTATCTGTGGTAAAACTTACGCAAGGCCGAGTACCCTGAAGACACACCTTCGAACGCATTCGGGAGAACGTCCCTACAGATGTGGTGACTGCAACAAGAGTTTCTCGCAAGCTGCCAACCTAACAGCACATGTGAGAACGCACACTGGCCAGAAACCGTTTAGGTAAATAAAAAAGAAAATAAAAGAAAACTTTTATAAACATTGACAAATTTTTAAAAAGAAAATTAAGGACATGTGCTACACGGTGCCCATTTAATTTTAAAAAGTTACGTCAGAGCTTGAAAAGTAAATCTCGGGAATGGTGCATGTGGTCGTGGCCATGTTGCTGAAAGCTTTCCACTAATAATGTACCGAGGTAGGAGTTTTCATCATCCATGTTTTTCTGCAAATTAGCCTTTATTCCTTTTTTAGCATACAAATGTTGTAAGATTTTTATTTGTCTATTCTTTTTCTTTGGTTTCTCACTGTCTAAAGAATAAAGGAATTAAGTATTTCGCCAAGCGTACCTAACCTGTAGAGAGTTGACGGACAGTCATCGTTGCGGCGTAGACTTATACCGACAATAGCCGGTCTCAACCACTTCTTTTTACCAAACCAACGGGCCCCTATTACTAAACCGCCGCTGTCCGCAATAAATTAATAAATTAAAGGGGGTTTCCCCTACTAGAAAGGTTTTTTTTGGGGTTTTTTTTTGCTCGATCTTAATAATGGCAACAAGGAGACGCTTGAAATGCTCACAGATTGAGTCCGATTCGCACTTGCCTGGTTTTTTATCTGTATTGTCACAAAAAATGGAGCTGACACTCATATCCTTCTTAAGAAAGTACGAGTATTATGAAATAAAAATAACAAATTTTATGACAAAGACACTAAACTTAATTTAACTATGATATATTAAAGTGTAAAAAATTTTTCAAGGTGTCCAATATGTGATCGACGGTTCAGCCAAAGCTCCAGTGTGACCACACACATGAGAACGCATTCTGGTGAAAGACCATATCAGTAAGTAAACCATATCACTTCCTAGAGGTGTAGATATAATCATCATCCTCCGCGCTTTTTCCCAACTAAGTTCGGGTTGGCTTTCAGTCTAACTACGATAGAAAGAAAGAAAAAACATTTTTTTTTATCTCATACACAGGTATACGGGTTTAAAACAGAATTGTACCTAATTAAATTAAGGTTACAATTTTTTATTTTATAAAAATACCTTTGCATGAGTAAAAAATGGTCGTTAGCTTAGCGTTATGCTACCTCGGGGAAATAGCGCTGGTATTCTGCTAACACCTAGCGATGTACGCGGACGGAGAGCAGCCAGGCTATCAGCAATAGGCTTACGATGCGGCTGAATTTCGATATTTTACGTGAAGCGACTGCCGTCAGAACTCAACAACCCAAGTACTAAGTAATATCGAAGTTCTGTAGTTAGTTAGACCAGGTTGTCGGTCTTTATAGGGCTCCAACTATGTTTAAAAAAAAATTGTTAGTGTGATATCTAATGTAATATATACCTAATTCATAATAAAGCTGCACGCAATGACATTCTTAATTAAACGCCTGGGGGTTGACACTGATTCTCCTGAAAACAGACTACTCCGTAACTTCGTAGTCTAGCTAGGAGAACAGCGCAAGGGGCGCAACCGCAACTTTGTAAGATGCTTGTATGTGTTATGTTCTACCTACTCAAATTGTAAAAAAGTTGAAAGATAATGTACACATTTTGAAAATAAATTATTATTATTATATTATTAACTACCCGTAATGAATGCCACAGATGTTCGTATGGCAACCGGGACCGGCGGCTTAACGTGCTCTCCGAGTTTCGGGTCTCTAAGTGTTACAAAGGATCACTCATCCTAAGACTGACCTGGCTAGTGTTACTTAACTTTGTAATGAGCTAACCTACTTGGTTACAAATAATTGTGTGATGAGTATGATCATTTGTTCTGTGTATCGGTATAATTTCTCTATAATGTGTATATATTTAGTAATATATATCTAAGTATGTTTATCAGCAGTCTGGTTACTATAGTACAGACTGTCTAGTTTAGGAGTTTTGTGAGATGTGTCAAGTTATTATTATATTTTATAATATTATCGTTTTTATTTAGAGATAAATTAGTCAACTTTTAGCTTTGTGACGGCATCTTAGATATTCGTGAGAATATATTAGAATTTGAACATTACTTTGTTTTATAAATTATATGTATAATCTTAAGCTATGCATTTATTAGTGTACACTGCAGAGTACGAATCGTCCTTAATTGTGCCTACCGGCAAATTCTTAAAACAACACAACTATATTTATAATAGTGAGGTTGACTTTAGTATGTTCTGTTTTTGTAATGAAGTCAACGAAATCTATACTAATATTATAAAGCTGAAGAGTTTGTTTGTTTGGTTTCGAATTGAAAAAATATTTTAGTGTTGGATAGCCCATTTATCGAGGAAGACTATAGGCTATATAACATCACGTTACGACTAATAGGAGCGGAGCAGTGACCATAAACGCAACGTCAACCATCTTAATCACTACATATTACAAAACAAAGTCCACCGCCGCGTCTGCCTGTCTATCTGTCTTTCGCGATAAACTGAAAAACTACTAAACGGATTTTCATGCGGTTTTCACTAATAGACAGAGTGATTCATGAGGAAGGTTTAGGTGTATAATTTGTTGTGCGAAGCCGGGGCGGGTTGCTAGTTTAATATTAAAAATATTTATCGCTCATGAAATTTAGAAAATTATAATAGATGAGTGATAAATATTATTTTGTAGTTCTTTAATAAACCTTGTTAATTAACCGACGAAAAAAAAGGAGGTTCTCAACTCGACCGTATATTTTTTATTTTTATATTGTTATAGATGCAGATCGTGTAAGAAAGCTTTCTCGGACAGTTCGACGTTAACGAAACATTTACGCATACACTCCGGAGAAAAACCTTACCAGTGTAAATTATGTTTGTTGAGGTAATAAAATTTCACACATTATGTGGTCATGGAACATCTAAGCGAAAGTGTTGCCAGCTTAGGAATTTACCCCAAAACAAACTAATATATTCTTCTTCCTTTCTGCAGGTTCTCGCAATCAGGTAACTTGAACCGGCACATGAGAGTCCACGGCAACATGTCAGGTGGTATGCTCGGCTGACACTTACAAAGGTGCGGCTTCTCCGCCGTCTACATGTAAGACAACGAAATTCCAGTTTATTGTGTAACTGCGAAAAGGATAATATTGACGATTCGCCGTAGAGCTTATTTACATGTGCTCATAGTAAATATAAAAAAAAAACTGTTTAAAACTGAATGTTTAAAGTACAGACAAAAGTATTGATTGAAAAAAAACCATAACTTTTTTATTAGTTTCACTTGTAACTAAGGGGTCGTCCATTAATCACGTGATGTTTTTTAGGATTTTATTTATATAATCGCACGTCCTACAAAAATTTATTACACGTGATATCTCACTACACCCTCCCTCCCCCATGTGATTTTCGTGATTTTTCCGACCCTTTTTAACCTACTTTTATTGTCTAATCGAAATGAAGCTTTGTACATAGGTATAGGTGTAGTTTGGATGACAATACTATAAAATTTAGCACCTTTTAGGTGATCTGATAATGGACGCAGGAGGTGGATCTTCAGTGGCTTCTACTAAACCCCTAGAGTTTAGGCTCATATTATTCGTTTTGACGAGTCCAATAGTTTGGACTTGGTAACGATGGTCTGATGACGAAGCCAGGAGGTGGATAATGGACATATTTTATTTAATTCAGTTCGCTATTAAGCGTGTTTACTTAACTTTTACTTAACTAAAATTATTTATTATCAACTATGAGGTATCAAGTGCCATTATTACTACTAAAACTTACCTCTTAAATTGCAGAGATGGCGCCTTTTTGCGTTTTGTACATGATGTCCACAGCTCTGCCGTCCTTAAAAGTGCAATAATTCGAATTTTGGCGCGAATTGAGTTAAGTACATATTCGGACTCAGCAGAACGAGATTTATATATTCTTTTTAGACAGTTTCTACTTATCTATGACGGAGCTGGTTTTAATACTAAGCATAACTGCAAGATGGAGATACAAACTAAACAAGAATCAAACCTTCAAACGCGTTTTTCTCGAAATCAGCTTCAACCTGGTTATTGCACTTTTCGTAAGGACGTCACAGACTGTGTACCGTGTAACCGACTCAATCCCTAATTATAAGTTTACACCTACAGCTGATGCTCATTGAGGTCACCGAGTAGTGTGGGCATAGACAGCTAGACAGTTATTGAATGGAGAAAACCTAGCTGTACACGGCAATAACATTGCTAATAAAAACGTATCGCTCTGTCAAAGATACTATGGTTTACCGCGTGTTTTTCCGCAATCAAATTATAGCTTAAAATGGCAAAAGAACAAGCCGTGCGAAGCCAAGTCATAAAAAAAATATAGCTTAATAAATATAATAGCGTAGAAACAGATAGAGCTTCGTAATTTCGACATTAAAGCTTTATTTATTATACTTATTATCCGTGACGCTTGACAAAGTGTTCTAACCATAAATATAGTAAGTATACGAGTAGGTATTGAGTTTATGGTTCTAACACTCACTGTAACTGTAACAACTCATACAAAAGGTACTGTTACCATAGCAGATATAATTATAATACTAAAAAATGTTAAATATAAATCTTTAATGCGAATTAATCAATGTAGTAATGATAAATAGATGTAACAATATCACCTTGAAGTATTATGTAGATACGTACATACTACATAATCAATATAATAAAAAAAATAACCTTTTATTTTGTAAATAGCACTTTCAAGTTATTCCAGTCATAAGTGATTCTTGTACATAGCTCTTATATGTAAGTTTTTAGACTTAAGTTTGAAAATAATCAAGTATTAATATTGATCTAGTCATTCATAATATAAATAACTGAATAATTAAATAGCTTTAATAGTAATTTTTTCAATATCGAAAATTGGATGTGTAAAGAATTTGTGAAATTCTTGAATACCTCCTGATGATTTTAGGAAATGCTGCAAATAAGACAATGCTAATTCTTAATGTAATAATCAGTCATTTTTATCATTAAGCTAAAAGTATGTGTATACCTGTGAGTATTACCAATATTCGAGCACCGTTCTAACGGGTATTTAATGTATAAATATATATTATCTGTAATAATACAATTTAAATTGTGAAATAAAAGCTTAGTAAAACGATTTGTTAATTTATTTAGAGTTTTATTTAATGTTCACAAGTTTCGATGGCTCTTTTTTAGGGTTCCGTACCTCGAAAGGAAAAAACGGAACCCTTAGGGGATCACTTTGTTGTCCGGCCGTCCGAAGGTCTGTCTGTCTGTCAAGACCCTTTTTCTCAGGAACGCGCTGAGGTATCAAGTTGAAATTTATATCAGTTCAGTCTACTGTCTCTTAGAGCTGTGAAAAATCAAACTTCTAAGCCAACGCAATCAAAAGATACAGTCGTCTATGCCTCAAATTTCCGCAAATTTTCGTCACTCGCAAGGGAATCAAAACCTACAGGGTTCCCGTAAACTCAGAATCTTGAAATTTGGTAATTATATTATTGCGATATTAAGGGAATTAGGTCACTCGGTTTGAGGAATAGATTATAATGTCGTTCAGAACTCTAACGTAGTGTTTGTATACTCTTTGTGTAGGACTAGAAATCTAAGGGAATGTAGTTTTGATTTCAAAAGCACCGCACAAGAAGAGTATTGTTAGTGGCATAAAAACTTTTCTACTATTTGTTTTAAGCTTGTTTATGTTAAGAAAAGATCGAAAAAAAATAATGTTTTTTTCATCATAGGACTAAAATTGTCGTTTTGTTCAAAGAAACGCTTTTATTTCACTTTAGAATTATACTTATCTTTAACAAACTCCTAAATAAGAAAAGGTTTCTTTGGTACCTAGTCGGTTTTACTCATAAACTTAGTATACTATCGTTTATAAGTTAGTTAGGGTTAGGTGGTTAGGGGTGTCAACTTAAAAAATATATCGATATTTATATTCGATGTAAAACATCGGAACCCAGCATCGATGTTCATCGATATATCGCTTAAAAACATCGAAATTTTTTGAATATCGAATACTTTAAACAAAAGGTACTATTACCTTTTTCCAGTCAAACGACGAATGTTTGCTGTTCTTGATTTCATATGTGTGAATGTAGAATGAGAGACCAGTGTGATTTCCTATGAATGTTACTTGAATATAAATTATTCTACCAAGATAGTGGCGATATGACAGTAAAACGTATTTTATAACACACCAGAAGATTTCAAGACAGCAAAAGAAAAAATTACAATACACACACTTACCATCAGGTGACCCGTCTGCTCTTTTGCATTATAGGGGAATAAAATAAAAATAAAAAAAAACAGAAATTGATTACTAGTCTTAATCTACCTGCAAAAACTTACTTTCACTTTACCCATTTAAAACGAAAGCTCTTTATACAAACTTTGCAAAAAAAAAAGTTTACCTTTCATTCTATTTCTTTGTTGAAAATTGAAAACATCAAGTACCCACTCCCAGTGGGCCAGTGTTAAAAATTTACTTCTGTTTTATTCTAATTATTAGTCAAAATTAGTTTTATTAATAAGTGGAAAAAATTAAAGATTCGATGTTTCTATAAATAAATATATCGATATATCGAATAGAATAAATATTTGTCAAAACATCAATTCAATCCGATATATCGTATGGCAAACATCGAGTGAATTCGATATATCGATGTTAAATGAATATTCCTATTTTACTCTTTGATAATTAGTTATTACGTTATTATTACATTAGTAGTCAAAGGCAAATTTTATACTCACAGTTTATAACTGAACGATTATATAGGTTTGTGTAAAAAAAAATATTTTTAAAAACTTTTTAAATTGTTATTTATTTAAATTGATAAAAATATCTTAAACACTATTCTTTAATTTAATTGATTCCATTCTGATTATTAAATTATAAGAATAAGTGAATCGTGCACTGAACTGACTGAACGAACCCAAAAGTTTGACACTTATAATGATACTTCGAGATCGTGAGGTTTCGTGTTCGGGATTGTTCATTGTAATAATTTCACTATTTTACGTCTGACACGGGTCAACCGGTACTTCTCAGTTAAGAATTAATAATAAAGTTATTTACATTGCTACAGTCGGTTAGGGACGGCGTCTCCAAAGCAGTTTTTTAATTATTCCGGCGATATAGTTAAGTATTATAAGAACGGTTACATTTTTAGTGCTCCGGATCATAAACTTCTTGTCAATATGACTGAAAGTTCACCAGACGAGCCGAATTCTAAACGAAAAGACTTCATTTGCGGTGTTGTTGAAGGTAATTGTTATTATTTTAGATGAAAATATTCACGTTAGTTTTACTATAGCTATACATTGTCTAAGTGTGTGATGGTGTGAATGACCTAAGCTTACTATTGCAGGCTTTTACGGACGGCCCTGGACTACTGAACAAAGAAAGGATTTGTTCCAAAAGTGAGTATTCTCTGCAATCACAATAAGAAATAAGTAAATAAGAGAATGTGATAAATAGAGTAATTATACATTAAAACTATAATTCCTTTTACTTATCAAGTTAGTTGATTAAACATCTAATTACATTATAGTATTCATAGTTGTTATCATATTAGACTTTAGAAAAATGTTGTAAGCGAATAATCTAATGAAATTTGCTAATTACAATAATTATGCTTAGTGGTCCCTTTCAAAATTTAAATAGTGTTTTGAATGTGCCTAACTTTAAATGGAAGTTACCACTTTTTGGTGAATGTTTAACCCACAATATAATTTATTCTAAATTGCTCAATTTTTGATGTAAATATCCATTACCTAGTGGTTAAATAAAATGGTGTATGCAGAGCATGTAATGGCTTCCTATCTTTTGAGATAGAAGCAAATGGGGTCTTCAAACTTGATAGAAGTTTAATTAGAATTGGTACTTAATCCCATGACCTTCTTATGTGAATAAATACACAACAGGTTAAATTTTTTCCAATTTATTTGTGTTAATTACAATATTTATGTTACTTAACCTAAAATTAATAGTAAGTATTTTTATTATTGTTATTGCTTATGTCAGACACTGGACATCAATACAAATAAATGAAGTTGAAGTGTCAGTTTGTAATGTCAAAATAATAGCTTTTTTTAAGCTCATACAGTTATTTGCATGATACCTATGCCTAAAATTACTTTTTTAATCTTTTGTCTGTCTGTCTCTTTGTTCCTTCTAATCTCAGGAATGGGTTTACCAATTTCTACAGGACTTTCACTGGCAGATAGCTGGTGTTATAAATAATAACTTAGGCTAGTTCTATTTTAAAAAAAGAATTAGGGTTCCTTGCAAAATATTTATGTACACGTAATCAAAGCCGCATGGAACTGCTAGTATTTAATAATTTCTTGAATCCTGTTATTAGGATTTCTTTCTTAAAGTTGATATTTATCAAGTTTATTCTTCAACTCTGCGGAGACTAGAATTTTTAAGAGATGTTTCACACTTCAACCCCACTATTGCTAATACTACTAAGCACTAAGAGTTCTTATTTAAGAAGTCTGTACATCATTTAAGCTGGAATAATATGTATATTATCATGACATGTGCTTAGTCTATGGAAATCTTTTATTTATTTACACTACCTGTAAATAAATTGCATAAGCCGGACTTGACGGGCCTGTTGGCCTAGTAGTTAGTGATCCTGACTGCTAAGCCAGAAGTTGGGAGTTTGATTCCCACCCAGGACAAATAATTGTGTGATGAGCATGATCATTTATTCTGTGGCTGGTTGTAATGTATGTATAATATGTATATATTTAGAAATATAAAAGTATGTTTATCAGCACCCTGGTTACCAGGTCAAACGCAAAATACGCGCTTTGTCGTGGAGTTGCGGAAACCAGCCCGTGTAAACCTAACCTACCATAGTACAGACTCTGGCTAGTTTGAGATCACACGGCTGTGTGTGAGATGTGTCAAGTTATTATTATTATTCTGTAATACCTAGTGTTCAGTGTTCATCATAGACTTATTGGTGTCCAAAAGGGTTAGTTAGTTAGTAGATTCTGTAGTCTTTTAGGGTAGTGATTCACAAGATTTCTAATTACTCATCTGAGGCTGTAGTTTCAAGATTTTAGATATTTTATTGGAATGCATGGTCTACGTTTGACCTAATATACATTTAAAATATATCTAATATCATGTCTATAGTTAAGGTTCCAAAGACTTTTCTTACATACAAACAAACACCTATATTCACGCCTTTATCCCCATAGGGGTATTCAGAGGTGTATTGAAACACCTACATTTTGCAAACCGGCAGTGAAACAATGCTTACATTGCTTATCGCCGCATGAGTGAGAGTTACCGGAGGCTCCCCCTTTCCCTCTTCCCGCTCCTTCCCTTCCTTCAAATTCAAATTCAAAATTATTTATTCAATTAAGACACTAAGTGACATTTATGAACGTTAAATTGAAGCTAGAGTTAAATCATAGATCGGCATAAACAGACACACAGCTAGGCGCCTCGCGGTTTCACCCGCGTAAGTCACGATGCCGTCGGAATATCGGTATAAAAGTTTCACCCATAATATTTTAGGACATATTAAGTTAAACTGTCTGATATCATACTATAATGCAAATGCTAGAGACTTGCAGCTGTAGACATAAGACTGTCCGATCCTATTAACTTTTACGCCCTTACCCTCGACTCAGTATTCAGGATAGTCTAGTACGAAGCCAGACTTCTGCCTTCACCCGGTACTGACTGTATGTCAGAACTTATGTAATAGGAATGTGACACCATCAACTGCAACTAGTCCAGATCTAAACAAGTGAAGAATGCTATAGATCTCTACAGATACTCACACTTGTATCCTTGAATGGGTAAGCAGATATGTATTGAACACCCACATTTTGCAAACTAAAGGTTAATTCTACTCACGGAATAGAGGGCCTACTACGCAAACGAGTAGTTTGGGAATTAAAGTTGGGAAAAAAATATGAATGGCCTGTCTTCAGTAGACTCCCAATTTTCTCTATATTACAGATTAAAAAAATGGGGCATGGACATGTACGTTTACGCCCCAAAAGATGACTACAAACACCGCGCCTACTGGAGAGAGCTTTACACTGTGGAGGAGGCTGAACATCTAACATCCCTGATTACGGCTGCCAAAGCTCAGGGTATTGTCTTTTGTTATGCGCTGTCTCCTGGGCTGGATATTACGTATAGTAATCAGAAGGAGATCACTACATTGAAGAGGAAATTGGAACAGGTGTGAACTTCTTTATTATTAAGTAGATATATTAATTTTTTAACCGCCAACGCAAAAAGAGGGGTATCATAACTTTGACGTGTCTGTATGTCTGTCTGTGGCATCGTAGCTCCCAAACGAACGGACCAATTTAAGTGCGTTTTTGTTTGAAAGGTGACTTGATCGAGAGTGTTCTTAGATATAATTCAAGTACATCTGTTCAGCCGTTCGAAGATCATCAGCTCTTTTCTAATCGTTAAGGGATTTTTGAGTTTTAAATTACCTACCTCAAGTTATTATCCCTTTTTTTTGTTGACGGCGTGGAAGATCCTCATGGATCCATACGGAGGGGCTGTCGGACTCTTACCGACTAAAAATCACCCCGGTCCCTGCACCCGGTGTGACCATCACATGTCTGACCGCACTCCACTGAGGAGCGCGCAGTAGGAACACATCGGACGAGGATTTCCTCAAGTCATTATCCCTGTCTTGACTTGAGTGGCATTCTTCCATGTCATAGCCTTCGTGAAAAACAAATATCAAAACCTGAAAAATAACATATTATTGTTATTTTATTAGCGTACCGTACCCGAAGGGTAACCAACGGGACCTAAGCCTTGGCTGTTTGTCTGTCTGTCTGTCAGCGGGCTGTATCTCATGATCCGTAATAGGTAGACAGTTGAAATTTTCACAGAATGTGTATTTCTGTTGCCGCTATAGCAACAAATAATAAAAAAGTACGTACATAGTATTAAATCTTGTACGATGGTGCGGAACCCTTTGTGCGCGAGTCCGACTCGTACTTGCTTTTTTATTTATTTCTAATTAATTTGTTTTAGGTGTCACAATTTGGCTGCACGTGTTTCGCCCTTCTCTTTGATGATATAGAACCGGAAATGAGTGAAGCAGACAAACAAATTTTCCAGAGTTTTGCTCATGCGCAGGTAAGTTTATAGGTTTTTAAACAACGCGCATGCGAGTCCCCTGGAATTGCAAGCGTCTTTAGTCAATGGTAACGGCTTACAACCAGGTGGGCCGTATGATTGATTGAAAACAAAATAAATTAATTCCTAACACTCCACGTTACTTTCTCACCTACTTGTAAAACACTACATCACTACATATCATCTGTCTGTCTGTCAGTTCCCGATAAACTCAAAAACTACTCAACGGATTTTCATGCAGTTTTCATCAATAGATAGAGCGATTCATGAGGAAGGTTTAGGTATATAATTTGTTTAAGGTTTTGTGTAAATTGGTTGAAATATGATGATGATTGTTGAAGATGTCTCTGCTACCCCTACAGGTAAGCAGATGCTAAGGTTAATTCAATACTGACTATGGTAGCCTACATTCAGTATAATTAGTTAATATAAAACTAATTAACGAAGAAAGAGTAATATAATAACCCTTATATCCTGATCTGGCAGGTGTCAGTGACCAACGAGATCCACCAACACCTAGGCTGTCCTCGGTTCCTGCTGTGCCCAACGCAGTACTGCTCCACCCGCGCAGTGCCCACGGTCAACAGCTCTGAGTATCTCAACACTCTCGGGACAAAGCTATCGCTGCAAATAGACATTATGTGGACCGGTTAGTATTGGTTAAAGATAATGAGTGATTGTGTAGTGTCAATCTTATGTCGTAGCCACACTTATAATTAACATTATCAATTATCACGTTGTTGCTTAGGGTTAGGCCTTCGGTATAGGCGTTGATTGTATCGCGAACATGGACTTGGTAAATGTAACATTTGACTTTCATTGCTTATATTACTTTCTAGTATAGATATTGTGTTTGTTTTTGAAGTGAAAACTTCTTTAGGCACTTTTGGTATGGGCAAAAAAAAGCACTGAACTCGCGTGACCATCACGCTCGGATGACAGATGTGTCAGTTATGTTTTCACTGCTGACGTGCAGTCCTACGACTGACAGTATTTTTGTATATCCAGGTCCAAAAGTGATATCGAAAACATTAACAACAGAGTGTATAGAAGAAATCACACAAGTGCTGAGACGTCCGCCTGTCATATGGGATAATCTCCACGCCAATGATTACGATCAAAAGAGAATATTCTTAGGTAAGTGCAGATTAATGTAAAACCAGTCATATATACAACGAAATAAGGCTTAAAAATGGAAAAAGAGCCGTTAATAAAATAATAATAGGCACAGATTTTTTTGTTTACTCCTTGTCCTATGTCTTTGTAAAAGAAAGTAAAAAATAAATAATAGTGTAAAAAACACGCTTTAATAGAAAACCAAACTAAAAAGTAGAAAATAATTTGTTTTATTGTAAAAAAGCCTTTGGTATTTTTTTGTTAATCACACTCATAGAGCACGGTCCGATCACACTATGCTACCTTTCCCATTTTTTCCATCTTTAATCCCCAAAGTGCCCGGTTGACGTCAATAGACTTGCCCCCTATTACAAGAGTGGGACCTTTTTAGCTGTCAAAATGTGGGTGTTTAATACACCTCTACGCACCCTTCGGGGATACAGACGTGAGGGTATGTATGTATGTTCCACATTCTCTCAGGTCCATACTGCGGTAGATCACCGGAACTGATCCCGCTGCTGCGCGGAGTTTTGACGAACCCCAACTGCGAGTACAATGCGAACATGATCCCGATATGGACGCTCGCGCACTGGGCCAGCTGTAGCCTCGATGCGCCTGCGCATAGTAAGTGTATGACACATGATTTTCAAAAAGATTAGTATTTGTTTAAACCAAGTAGATAGAGGGCTTTGGTCTGCATACAGTTTGCATACAGAAAACAAAGTCCCACTTCGCGTCTGTCTCTCTGTTCGCGATAAACTGAAAAACTATTGAACGAATTTTCATGCGGTTTTCACTAATAGACAAAGTGGAGGAAGGTTTAGGTATATAATTTGTTTAGGTTTTAAATAAATTGGTTGAAATATGTTGATGATTGTTGAAGATGTCTCTGCTACCCGTGCGAAGTCGAAGGGGGTTGCTAGTTATGACTAAAATTATTGTCTCAGGGCTCGTTTTACACTCAAATTATAATTTGTTTCAAAAGTTTTTTAGTCATTCTAAGAAATATTCAAACTACACCCTTTGTGAAACTGACCAAGTAATTCATAAAACATACATCAAATCTCTATATTAAAAATAGTAAATTACGTTATTAATAATTAATGATATTTTTTTTACGAAAAAGAACCTCTCACACAAAGACTCATTTATTTATATTTAAATTTTCTCCAAACCGATTTTCTGCTCCATTTACTTATTTTTCATTCCGTAAGAACCTTCTACAAAGTATTAGAAAACATAAAAAAAGATTAATGAAATCGACGGAGTGACCAAGGGACATATGGATTTATTTTTATATATAAAATAGATGTGTTTTTAAGCTAAGCATTTTACTAAAACTATATTACTAGTAAAAAGAATATAGACATAAATATAATATCATTGTTTTACCTAAAATTCTCATACATTATTTCCTAAGCGTCATACAAGAGATGACCTCGCTCGTCTACTAGAGCTATTCTTTATACTATTTTGTTTTTGTAGTGGAGGCTGTGTCATGGGACATCAAGTTGGAGCGCGAGGGAGAGCAGGGAGTGTGCGAGGACGAAGTACCGCTCACGCTTGGCAAGCACGTGTACCATCACAGACAAGCGCTCAGGTACTGTGTACTATTACGATGACATATCGCACACCTAGTAATTTAATTTTTTGAGTTATGCACACCATGCATATGATTTAAAAATATTACCAACACTCGACGCTAAATTGACCACCACGGGTTCAACTCAAAAAAATTAAACAATACTACTAGTACTAGTACTGTGTGGGTTTATGATTTTTATTTGCAGCTAGAAGAAAAATATTGTAGGAACCTTGTGTTTTAGTCATATTTAGGGGCTGAAAATTGGATTTTTATAGTTACTTCTTTTTTGCTTAACAATTGTTTAATTTTTTTGAGTTGAACCCGTGTTGGTCAATTTAGCGTCGAGTGTTGGTAATATTTTCGCCTTTTGTGAAAAAAGTGCTTCATTGAATTAGTACCTGTTTAGATCCAGGTGTGCGATATATGATATATAAATCCTATTTACAAAATAGTACAGCGTTTATAGCTTTTCTGTATTATTATAAGTAAGAAAACACCACACATGGATGTCGCTGTTGGTGTAATAAACGAACACAGAAATGCGCTTTAATAATATTAAATTTAACAAATAACAAATTAATGTTTCCTAACGCGTGAGTATCACATTCATTCCATTAAATTGTACATTTTTCCGGTATAAAAGTAGCATATTGCACCTCCGATCAAATACAGTAATAACTTGAAAAATTCTAGTTATGCATTTTCCTAATAAAAATATTATCTGTATTGCTTGTTTTACTTTCCTAAAAATAGTAATAACTGTAACTTCTTCTTCTTCAATAGATGGTTAACTGTGCATGAATTTCCAAGTACAAAAAATAACATAAACATTTTGGTTTGAAGAATTAAACTTTTTGATTTGTTACACAATTTTATCGGAAGTGCGATATGTTCTATTCCAGACTATCTCTGTGCTAAATTTCATCCAGATCCGTTCAGCGGTTTTTGCTTGAAAGAGTAATATTAGGGTTTGATGGGTTACCAGAAAGAAAGAAGCGTTTTAAATAATAAAGTGGGTTTATTAATAATTATATACCGTCTCTAATGCGTCCATATGTAGAATTAGCGGGAACAAGTAAACCATAGAGACAAAAGTCTAATTTGACAACTAATCGGTTTACTCCATGCCTTAGTTTGTTTTTGTTGCACTCTTACAAGTAACAAACATTCGCCTTTATAGTATTTTATAGTATTAGTAAGATATGTATATGTGCTTCCTTGTATACATATTTATGGATTCATTCATATTAATTATAACACTAGCTGTTTCCCGTAGGTTTATGATGTAGGTTAAATAGCCTATAACCTAGTTGACAAATACCTAATAGGTAATAATATAATTAAAAACAAAAATTTCGACCTTAATTCATTAAGTTTTTTTTTGGTTTATCTGATTGAAAATTAAAACACACATTCGAGTTCATCCGTATATCGCAATATGCCTTTTTTCCATTGACCTACCTTTCCCTAGCAATTTACACTAAATTTTCCAATTTTTAACTCATAAATTGCACTAGCACTACAGCGTCAATATGCTTTTCCTTACTATAAGTGTAAGCAAATTACAGTTGGCAAAATATGGGTGTTTATTACACCTCTATCTACCCCTCCAGGGATATAGGTGTGAGTATATGTATGTATGAAAGTTATATCATTACAGACAAGCTATTGATGAATGGCTACCTGAGTTCGCCATTCCCAAGACAGCCCAGGGCCCAGTTATTAAACCCCAGCCGACGGTGACAGGTAATTTGTGTACGTGATCTCTGCATTTATCTAAATATTAATAACCTACGCCTATTAGAGGTGATGGAGCATTGCGAAGTTGTGCTAATTAGGGCCTGACTGCCTACTTCTATCTTACAGACGATTATGATGGCGTAGTTTTGTATTTTTGCTGGTGAGGGAAAAGGGGTGGATGAGACGGGTTGATGGACTTGTTGGTGACAAATAATTGTGTGATAAGCATTATCATTTGTTCATTGTCCGAGTGTAATTTATCTATAATATGTGTGTATTAAGAAATATATAAGTGTAACAGGAGTCTGGTTACCATAGTACAGGCTCTGCCTAAATGGAGATCAGACGGTCGTGTGTGAGATGTGTCAAGTTATTAATGTAAATATGTCCATTACCCGCAGTGGAGCCTTGTGTGTCTGGATATCACAGGACATAATTGGGTTACAATGATGGTAATCCTACTCGTCCCAATTTTAATGTTTTCTTGATGTTAACTTAATTCTAAACATTTTAAAACCCAAAATAGAAGGTGGCGAAATACTGTCATCTAGAAACCATCGTTCAGCAGTGATCTAGGTTAATTGTTGGGCTACCAGGGTTCACAGGGATTTCCTTGTAAGAGTACACCTGAGGCCCTGGGAATGTGGACTGTGACGGAACACCGTGTGGTTTTAGTCGGTTCGAGTCCGACATACCACCCTACCCCTTAGCCCGGATGGGGTGACGACCCGTGGGGGTTTCCACACGTTAAAAAAAAAAAAGGTTAATTGTTGGGACAAAATACCCACAAAAGAAGGATAATAAAGATTTTTTTATTTAATGTTAGTTGGTAGCTCACTATTTATATCGCACACGACTACAATTTTGAAGCAGTTTCTATTTTTTTTAAGACAGGAAATCCGAGTAGACTTAACTTATTTTGCACTTTTTTTTACACGTTCCAGTGCCGCCCGTGCCGATCATCCCGATCCTGCCATCGGTGAACACGTGTATGTCGCTGATGACGGCCACCAGCAACACGTCGACGACCAGCACGGCGGACATGGCGCCCGCCATCCCCACCGTCAACACCAGCCAGCTGCAGGCGCTCGCCGAGGTCTGCTCGGCCACCAACGACCGCCCGATACTGTCCACCAGGGTGAGTTCTCCTTGATCTTACTATACCATCGTTATGTTGTATAACCGATAAATAGTACGTACAATCAGCCTGAAATATGACATACATGTACATACATAACATTGTCCCTTACGTAATGTAAGCATTACTGACAGATATCATATTCATATCGTGAATTTTAAAATAAAGTTTATGTATTAAAAATTATGAAAACCCCAAAATTTGCCAAAAGTGACCTATATGACCCGACACCCTACTATAACATGATGTAAGTATGTCGCCTCACTAAACCGGAATAAAGCCAAGACCCTCCTTACGCACGGGTGTATCTGCTTTTGCAAGGTAAGCTGAGGTTCTCGAAGACTACCTTCCTAGGGTGTACCCGAATCACTTACAATACACTCACTTCACATCATGTGGTTTTAATAGGTTCGATTCCGACATACCACTTCACCAGCAGCCCCGGTGGGGTGATGACCCGTGGGGGTTTCCAGACTAACTCTACTATCTGTTACATAAATTACCTCGTCTAAAAGTAATATTCTACTTTCTTACTTCAAACTAATATTATAAAGGCGAAATTTGTGTGTGTGTGTGTGTGTGTGTGTGTTGTTACTACTTTTTTACGCTATAACTACTGAACCGATTGCGATGAAACTTGGTATGTAGATAACTGGAGACCTGGGTTAACATATAGGTTAAATAATACTTTTTATCCCGATATTCCCACTGGATCGGGACTTACGAGGGTAAAACCGCGGGGCGCTGCTAGTAATTAATATTTTTTTTAATATCCTATCACAACAAATAAATTTTATGATTACAGGTATCACCAATCGAAACCTTAAACCCTGTTCCGAACCCAGTCATGAATTCTCTCGTATCCCCAACCAAAGTCATACTAAATGAGTCCATACCCAACCCTATCATACCTATCGCTAGCTCAAACATGTCCTTGCCGTCAGAAATCCCCGTATCAACCCTCCCAGTGCCCATGCTCGGGTTAAAAGCTTTAGAGGAAAGTGGGCTCAAAGTGGACATGAACAAAACGGAGAACACTTTGCTGGGTGACAGTCTATTGGAGAATGAGAGCTTCGAAGACATAAAGAAGGAACAGGGCGGTGATGATGCTGATCAAATTATTGTGGATGATGTTGAGCCTCAAGTTGAGGAGCAGCAGAGGAATGGTGATATGAGTGTTGGAGGTGAGATTTTAGACCTAACATTGCGGTTTAAAATCAGTATTTAAAATCGTAAGTTTAAAGTTAATAATGATATCGCTATAAACTTATAAAAGTACGGAAGAAGATTAGTTGAATGAAAAGTTATAAGAACCACTCAAGTTCAACTTAGTTTGGGTGTAAGTAACTAAGTAAGTTGAGTGTTAAAATTTATTCGGACTTAAACATATTTGAGTTTGTTCATTCATTGTTTTATTTTTCATGAAACAAAGGATAAATGATTTTTACGCTTCCGTAATAATAGAAATTAGCGTGCATTTTATTAACATTACGCATAGTTTGAAGAGTGGAGCAGCTATCACTGCTGCACTATGTTTTTAATCGTTAAAGTTATTCTAACGGTTAAATAAGGTTTAAATTAAAAATGGCTGCAGGAGTATCAGCATAAAGATAGTACTATCAAACAGTTTAAAAAAATGTCGTACCGAGTTGAGGTCCTGCGATTTTGCAGGCAAAGGTATTAAACATATTTTGCAGGCCAAAGTATTAAACATACTTCCGGATGTGTGAACCAGGCACGCGTCACCCTTATGGTGTGTAAAGGACAATTACCTTGTAAATAATTAAATTGTAGCATTTCACTTTCTGGGTAAAAAATACGGACGGCTGGCAACATTGCATTTTGAAGGACATCTACATAACCCAATGCCAATCCTCGTGGTGGCAAACAGCACAGCTCCCCAACACCATCAGCAGTCGTCCAACCATACATGTTTACAGAAATTCGACCAAATTCCATGTTAGGTATAACATGGTCTTGAGTATGACGTGTCCGATTATATCGCCAAAGATGTAAGCGACCATGCTGACTGGATTTAAAGGTATTCTCGTCACAGAGCACAGTGTTACTCCAAACGAAATTCAAATAAAATTTGGCAAAATTCAATCATGCAGTTCATCATTCAATCATCAGAGCATCACTCATATGTATTTTTTTTTGCTAATGCCTGTGATGCAAGTGATTTCTGATTGTCTGAGCAGACTCATGAGACATTTCGGCAAAACGTTTACTCGTAAAGCCGTATTTTAAATATTCACGTCTCATAATTGCTCATTCATTTTCTGAGATTTCAGACCGACGACCACTTCGACGGCGATCATTCAAATGTCCCTCATCTCCTTCACTTGTAATACAAAGGACGGCTTATCGCGACACATTTAACCGTCTAGAAATTTCACTATTATTAAGTTATGTAACGCAATTAAATTAACTCTTGCATTAGGTTAGATTTACACGGGCAGATTTCCGCAACTCCACGAAAAAGCGCGTATTTTGCGTTTGTGGGAATAAAAGCTATTACGTTACCGACGATCTCGGAAAGCGACCCTGGCGAATCTAAGGTACTTAGCTCGGTATTCTGCAACACCCTGACAGTCCAGCAGCACATGGGTTACTGTTTCCTCTACTCCCATGCAAGCTCTGCACAGTGGACAGAAAGATGTTTGTTAAACGAGCCATGCCCGGTGATAACTTCTCGACTGCCCGCAGTCTTCATGGCTTGCCCATATAATATAGTGCGCTTCCTTCCCAATGTCCGAATTTGAATAAAGGGGAGGGGTACTACTATGAGTTCCGAGCCCATGACGCCCATTAATTTGTTGAGTTCGCATACGTCATTAAGACGCTGGTAGCGTTCGTAGATTAGGCCAGAACTGATGACATTGTCGTCGAGGACTTGTAATACTATCATGCTGTCGGATAGTATACTTATCGATTGATCCTTTACCTTCCTTGCAGTGACAACTGCAGCGGCCATGGAGATACTCAGACATTCGGCCTGGAATACTGTGTTATGGGTACCAAGAGTGACTGTTGTTTAGATACTGAGCTCACGACTGTCCAGACTCTCGATGCGTTGGTCCTCGTGTAGTTATATTCTATTGTTTTTTTTTCAAATACTAACTGTTTAGGGATCCGGTCATTTGTGGCCATCGCAATCGGTATGTCCTTGGATATTTCTTCCAATATCACCGTATGCGGGCTCCCGTTGTCCCTCCACAGGTGCAAGCGTCCTTAGCCTTCTTGCAGATAGAGCTGCTTCCTGTTGTATATATAGGTGCATAGGAGCTAGATCCAGCTTGACATGCAGGGCCGCAGTTGATGTGGTCCTCATGCAGCCCGTAATCGTCGTGAACGCTAACCTCTGGAATTTTCGTAGTTGGTTCTCCACGGTTGCTCATTGCGAGCCATTGCTGAGAGATTAGTAAATCACAAGAAATGTTATAATAACATCTCATGACTTCAGATATTAAATATTACGTCATAATTGTGCATCTCTTTCATTGTTAAATAGGTTCAACCTTATCGCTGTTGTGATTACACAGAAACTTTTGTCACAATTGGTAGACCATTTTCTTTGTCGACTATACCTAGTTTAAAAGTAGGTAAATTTAGCAACGATTAGGCACATCCCTAGTTTGTATTGTAATTATCATAGAGTAAAGTTTCCCTACCTTTTACTTGTTTGTGGCGATACGAACCGTGAGCCACACCAAAAAAAAAAAAATTAGTAACATACTGTTGGCTATTTTGTACTACTCACATCACAGTTTCCGTGGTGTAGCGGTTATCACATCTGCCTTACACGCAGAAGGCCCCCGGTTCGATCCCGGGCGGAAACATATCTTTTTGTCATTTAGTTACAATTATTTTGGAATGTACATTCTTTAGTTTTTCTTTTAATTTTCTTTTAATTGCTGATGTTTTAATTTGTTTTTCTAAATGTATTTGTTAACTTGAAATTATTAAACAAAATTAACGATTTTTTAAAAATAGGAAAAGTTATAATATTGTAAATAAATAATCATTATTATGTTATTTTTATTACGTATTCATACACTAAATAATGCAGACTTATGCCTCCGTTTGGCTTGTAACTCAAATCCGGATCCGGATCGGATTCCTTTTATGATTTGACATCAGAACAATGTGACAAAAAATATGTTTAGAATAACTTGATGCATTCTGTGTCATATTAATAGGCCTAAGAATTTATTTTAGTCTGAACGCATACTTTATTAAGAGTCAAGATAATAACCACGCAAAAAGGGGGGTTGCACAGTCCACGATAAGACATACTGGGTCATAGTATTAAATATATATAATTTTCCAGACACTCCACAAACGCTAAGTCCGGGTCACGTATCGATCGTGGAGGCGGGCGTCGAGCCACTCGACGTGGACCCGCCATCTACTGCAGCAACCGACCCAGATGTGGTTATGAATGACGGGATGAGCGAAGTGAGTAAATATAATGCGTCTGTCACTAATATCTATATTTATTAGGGCTCGCCTGGTGGTCGAATTTCGACCTTAATTTATTAGTATTTTTGAAGTGAAAACTCTTTAGGCACGATGTGCACTTGCTATGGGGAAAAAGCACTGAACTCGCACTGTCACGCTAATAATACATATGTAGATCCACTAGAGGGCGCTAATCTAAACATTGAGCTCGGTCAGCTCCTAATTAATTAATGTTTAAAAATATAATTAGTTCAATAAAGTACTTATTCTGTGCGCAATTCTTATGGTAAAATAAACAAAAACATTATTGTAATTCAGGTGAAAATTTATAACGCCTACGAAAACCTTTATTCAAAATTTCGTCCGAACGTACGTCAGTTTGATGGATGTCACTAGTAGATGGCATCACTTTGTTTTCACTTCTGACGTGCAGTCCTCCGACTGACAGTTTTTCTTTTTTTTATTTATTGCATTGGCCAGTTTAAATTTCACTCATTGTATAGCTTTACGTACCATGACAGGTCAACATATGTACTGGACGTGTGTAGCTTGATGCAGCCGTTTTTTTTTAATTTGTAAACCTTTTTTTAACCGATGAAAACAAAAGGAGGTTCTCAATTCGACCGTATATATATATATATATATTTTTATGTATGTTCAGCCCTCACTCCGTTATTTATGAACCGATTTTGATTATTCTTTTTTTGTTGGATACCTCAAGTGTGGTCCCATGTCAAGGAAGTCAGGATCTGATGATGGGATCCTGATAAAATTGAGAGAAACCCTCGAAAATTGTAGGAACGAATAGTGTTTCTGTTTACTTTCATTACTTTATCAGGTATTTGCGTTTAGAAATCATGACTTCATGTAGCTGAGCTGATGATGAAAAAAATAAAAATCTTTTTAACAAAAAATAAACCGACGAAAAGAACTAAAAAGCAAAAAATAAATAAACCTTTTAAGTCTTGAGTATTGAGCTATTTACATAAACTATCAAATTTTATATAAACTAATTTTGAGTCGACGCCAAACAACAATCGTTCCTACAATTTTTTATTTTTTACTTTGTGTCCGTTGTTTGTATGTTTGTAAAGTCCCGCGCGACACAGGAGCCATTCCTAAGTTGTCTTTTTTTAAATAAAAAAAAATACATACAGTCGAATTCAGAACCTCCTTTTTTCGTCAGTTAAAAAGTACCGACTTCAATGCACTGAAATCATGATAAATTGTAATAAGCTGTTCCCTTCATCGATTAATTTTCGACCTTTAGAATATTTTTATTAAATTTAAATGGGACTAACCTTGAGTACTACGAATTCAATTTAAAAATAGAATTATTGAAATCGGCTTACAAATGGCCGAGACATAACACGCACAAAAAGAAAAACAATCGAATTGAGAACTACCTCTTTTTTTTAAGTCCGTTAAAAATGGTTCGCCGTCTTTTCATCTAACATCGGGACGTTATAGGATTGTCTATATTACTATTGTAACTATCACTACATATTATAAACCAAAATCCCCCGCCGCGTCTGTCTGTCCGCGATAAACTGAAAAAACTACTGAACGGATTTTTATGCGGTTTTCACTATTAGACCGAGTGGTTTAGGTCTATAATATGTTAAGATTTTGTGTAAATTGATTGAAATATGTTGATGATTGTTGAACCCGTGCGAAGCTGCGGCGGGTTGCTAGTAACTTTAATAAAACACTGTTCAATCAGTGAAATATACATCTCTACGTCCTTTATTTACATCGAGAGCTTATTATTGATTAGTGCTTTGGTTTCAGAACGGATCAATGCAAGTGGAGCCGAGTCACAGCCCGCTCAGCACCGACATGATCATGGAACCTGCAGATGCTGTTGAACCTTCTGAAGTTGTAGATGAGTAAGTTTAAGTACATTTAAATTTACTGTCAAGTATAATCTTTTAGTCCTGTTTAGATATAAAGATGGTTTCAATAGATTTTTTAGTTTAGAAAAAAAAATATAATTAATCCTTTTAATATTATTGTTCAATTCTTACCCTACCTGCAATGATCTATCTATCTATGTAACAGAATCTCTCAACGTAGTTTTCACCTACTACAAGACGTCCGATGACAAAACAAGGCTAAAAAATAATTAAATTAATTAAATAACTAAAAAAAAAACCGAACTAGAAAGTAGAAAATAATTTTTGATTTTTAAAAGCGTGGGGTGCTTGACATCAAATATACAAATAGTTTCATTGGTAGCTATTTATATAATATAAAAAAAAATATATATATATATATATATAAAGTAGAGTTATTATAAATACATTCTGTCAAAAAAGTATCAGGAATTGATAATTTAATTCTAATTCCAATTCCAAGTTTTATTTTAGTTCCGCTTTCTTCCGTTTTCTACTCTTTATGGTCATGACTGTACAATAGTGTCTCTTTTTTGCACGTCACGGTTTATGCAGTTATTCTATTACAGACTCTTATGTCAACAAATAAGGTGCCTAAATATTTTTTCGATTATATATATATATATATATATATATATATATATATATATATATATATATATATATAATGGATACAAATACACAAAATGAAAATACAATATACAAAATAACCTACCTGTATATATGTACATAGATATACCTCCGTGCGATATTAGTATCCATTATATATATATAATATATATATATATAACACATATATATAACACAGTATACATATAGCTCATAGAAAGCGTTCGGTGACGATAACGCGAGTTCCATGATTTTTGTTCACCCAAAAAGTAGCAAAATCTCAACAAATATCATCGAATAACCACCATATTTATCAGCCGACTTTTTCTCTTTCCAAAACTCAAATTATACCCCTTCGGGGTAGCAATTTTCAGTCGATAGAAGATATCAAAAAGAATTCGCGGTGACAACTGAAGATGATTCCAGAAAATGAATTTAAAAAATGTTTTGATAACTGGATTATTTGTTTGCGTTAGAGTATTATTTCTGAAGGGGCCTACTTTGAAGGCGATACAATAAATTTGGAAGAATAGTTAACATTTTGTGCTTTATTGACCTTTTCTCCGTACTTTCTTGACAGAGTAGTATATATGGTGAAAAGTGCCCCACGCTTTTTTAAAATCAAAAATTATTTTCTACTTTTTAGTTCAGTTTGTTATTAAAGCTTGTATTTTGAATTTTTTAAACTATAACTTAATATATGCTAGCTGCACCCTGCAGTTTCACCCGCGTAAGTCCAATGCCGGGGAATATCGGGATAGAATGTAGCCTATGTGTTAATTCAGGTCTCCAGCTATCTATATACCCAGTTTCATCGCAAAGAGTAACAAAAATCCATACATCCTCACAAACTCACGTTTATAATGTTATTAGGAAAGAGTAGATTGGTCTTTGTGTAATTTTTTCCCTTCATATAATGCTGATATGAAAGGACCTTAAGAGATCTTCTATCAGATTTATTTTTCTTCAACGCTTTTATGAATTTATATGGCTTAAAACATTCCAGCTTCTGATATTTTTGGTTTAATTCAAATTTTCGTAAGGGATGCAATAATTGTTAGTGATTATTACGAAAAGCAATAATTGTTAGTGAAAAACATGTAATCTCTGCGGCAGGGGACTTTCGTCACGTCAAGAAATCCCAAATTTTAGTGTTTCCTTTAATGTAGCCAAACTGCTCGCGCCGCTTCATGTCAATTACTATTTAGGAAGCACTGGCCTTAGCTAATAGGAAGGTCCTCTTGTATCTGCATTCCTCGGCAGCTAGGACAGGAGTCAGCCCGTCAGTGATGATAGACGTATGTATGTACTCGATGTAATAATATTCTAGGTGATTTGCAGAACAGGTAGATATTAGAATCTACCTCTTGTCATGTAGATTTACTTAATAACTTGAATCTTGAACCTTTAAACTCTAGCGGGATCCATTTAGATGAATTTAGGTTATTTTAACTAACAATAATTAAACCCTATTTTTCTTCACCAATCTACCTTAAAATCGTTGAGGGCCCTTACAAATTAGCTGTATTTTGTGTTTACATTATAGCCCTGTGGATGGCGAAGAGTTGTGCGTGGAAGGCAACTCCCTGGTGGCGGACGACCTGGTGCTGCTGTGCGACCTGTTCTACCTCCCCTTCGAGCACGGCTCGCGCGGTCTGCGCCTGCTGCACGACTACCACTGGCTCACCACACACGCCGCCAGCACCCTGCCCAGGGGAGCCAAGCCAGAGGTAACCACTATTGATGTACACTAGTCGTGCTCGCAGAGTGGAGGCCCGCCACTCGTCGGTGGCGGACGACCTAGTGCTGGTGTGCGACCTGTTCTACCTCCACTACCTAGTGATTAAAGATAAGGCAAGTGGCGGGCTGCCGTTTCCGTCCATCCCGAAAAGAGAAAGGCGTGAAGCGCCCGTATGTATGTCTGAATGTTTGTTTAACAGACGAGTGAATGGCGTCGCCGGCGCAGTCGGTTCGCGTGGTGGATGAGCCGCACGCGGCGCCTGGCGCGGCGCCTGGCGCTGGCGCACAACGGCGAGCTGCGCGCCGAGCTGCAGCCCTACGTGTGGGAGCTGTGCGCCGTGCTGGCGCTGCTGGACGGCTTCCTGCGCTGGCTCGGTACGTACGCACTCTCTCGACGTTCAACAATTAATATAACTTGACTTTGACTGCACGGATGACGCAATGGCTTAAGCGGTCACCACGCCACTATGCCGCGCCGCGTGTTGTGAGTTCAAATCCCACACGGGACAAAAATTAGTGTGATCCACAAATAGTTGTCCCGAGTCTGGGTGTTCTTTCTGTCCGTTGTTTAAATGTTTGTGAAGCCCCCCGCGACACAAGAATATTCTTTATGCGGGATCTCGCCAGAGGCATAATCTCTACTCGTGGTATAAAAATACACGAACTTTAAATAAAAAAATGCGTAGCAGTCTTTGGGGACTGCCGATAAAAGTGAAAACTACGTTACTTGTATCGTCGAACTATTAGATCTATAGAAATATTATTTTTGAACTAGATGACCCGGTGGACTTCGTATCACCTATCCTAACGACATTAAAACTCTCCCTTCGCTAAAATGGCTGAAAACTTTGATCGGTAATGTCAGGCATTGCCATTTTTATTAACCGACGAAAAAAAAGGAGGTTCTCAATTCGACCGTATAATATATATATTTTATTTTTTTATGTCTGTTCAGCCCTCACTCCGTTATTTATGAACCGATTTTGATTATTCTTTTTTTGTTAGATAGGGTATACCTCAAGGGTGGTCCCATGTCAAGGAAGTCAGGATCTGATGATGGGATCCTGAAAAAATTGAGAGAAACCCACGAAAATTGTAGGAACGAATAGTGTTTCTGTTTACTTTTCATTACTTTATCAGGTGTTGCGTTTAGAAATCATCACATCATGTAGCTGAGTTGATGATGAAAAAAACCATAAAATAAAATCTTTTTAACAAAAAATTAAACCGACGAAAAGAACTAAAAAGCAAAAAATAAATAAACCTTAAGTCTTAAGTATTGAGCTTATTTACATAAACTATCAAATTTTATATAAACTTATTTTGAGTCGGCGCCTTTTTTGCTTTTTAGTTCTTTTCGTCGGTTTAATTTTTTGTTAAAAAGATTTTACCATAGATTATTATACTCTTAGTCTAGCAATAAAAAGTACAAAATAATTGAGGGAACCATAGATTTTTAGCGGGCAACACTATTTCATGAAAGACTGATACTTACTCATTTTTAACAAAATTTTTAGATAATAAATCTTAATCAATATCGTATCAATAATTCTATAGTAGATTGCGCTCTTCACTGTACTATCTGTATCGACTGAATAAAATGATTATACCAAGCGATTGTCATGCTGCATGATGGACTCTCAATAGGTCCTTCATGCAGCATGTCATGGCGCATGATCGTCTAGGGAGCACATATCTAATATACTTAATATTAATTACAAAATTTTAAAGGTGATTTATAAAGCTTTTCAACCACCGTCAGTCCCTATAGTCATAAATATTGAATTTGTTATGACAACATTGTTGTCAGGTAAATTTTTATTTTACTTCCGTTTTCTTCTCTTTATTGTCATGACTGTACAATATTGTCTCTTTTTTGCACGTCACGGTTTATGCAGTTATATTATTACAGACACTTATGTCAACAAATAAGGTGCCTACAATTTGTTTTTCGGTCTAAACGAGCAATTCTTGTACAAGAATTATACGAAAATTGCTCGTTTAAAGTTATTAGCTAACTAGCAATCAACTTGAGTCCGAGTACTTCCACCGACATTTTTTTTTTATATTATAGGGGACAAACGAGCAGACGGGTCACCTGATGGTAAGTGACTACCTTCGCCCATGGGCACCTGTAACTCAAGAGTCACAAGTGCGTTGCCGGCCTTTGAGATAGGAGTACGCTCTTTTCTTGAAGGTTTGACATGTATAAATAATACGACATGTATAAATAAGCTTATTTGTTACAGAACTCGGCAAGTTTCCGCCAAACATTGCAGCAAATACACAAGGAAGTTACACATGTAAGTTATTTTTATTACAAACAGACACTTCAATTTTATTTATAATAAAATTGACACTTCAATTTTATTTATAATAAAATTGAAGCGTCTGTTTGTAATATCATAATAACAGCATGTTACTAAATGCATCCGAATGTTTACATGGTAAATATACCAAAATATGCCATATGCCAAAAGTAAGCAGTCATGAGACCGCCGACACAAGTGTCGCGTCACCGAAATTTTGAATAAAGGTTTTCGCTAATGGCCCCAATTCTGTTACTTCACTCGCTAAATTAAAATTCACTAAATTTTCTTCATATAAGAAGTAAACCTTCTACACTTAGAAACAAGGTCTTATTTCAAATTGAAAAAAGTAGGTAACATATGTCGCTATCGAAATAAGCAATTTATTTGTCGACTAAAGTCTGATACGCTTAAATAAACTTTAATACCACGTAGCAAGAGCCGCTATCCGTTGAATGCCATCTCTTTTGCTCTGTGTTTTTAGTAAGCGTCTTCGTAGGTGTAGATTAAAATCTTCCTTGTTCGTTTTGAACAAGTTTTTATACGGCAATTATACAGCGTTTGAATAAATGAAGACTCGCTGCGTGGAAATAAAGTTGAGCATACGTTGACAGGTTTTAGTGAAATTTAGCGGCGCTGAGAAATAGATGCTAGTAACAAATAGACCTTATTACGAAGAACACTAGGTTGATTTCATATGAAGAAATTAAGTCAGGTTTTAGTTTAGTCGAGTGTACAATAGAATCGGCACCATTGAGCACTATAGGCGTTAAAAATTTTCACCTTAATTACAATTATGTTTTTGTTTATTTTACCATAAGAATTGCGCACACAATAAGTACTTTATTGAACTAATTATATTTTTAATTAATAAGGAGCTGACAGAACTCAATGTTTAGATTAGTGCCCTCTGTATTATTAGCGTGACGGTCACGAATTCAGTGCTTTTTTCCCTCTAGCTACGCCAAAAGTGCGCCACGACGGCGAATAGCGCCGCGACGCTAGAAATGCGCTGCGACGGCGAATATCGCCGCAAATCCAAAAAAAAGCCGTGACGGCGAACAGCGCCACGACGACAAAAATACGCCGCGACGGCGAACAGCGCCGCAAAGCAAAAAGTGCGCCGCGACGCCAGAAGGGCGTTGCGACGGTGAACAGCGCCGTGACGCCAAAAGTGCGCCACGACGGCGAATAGCGCCGCGACGCTAGAAATGCGCTGCGACAGCGAATAGCGCCGCAAATCCAAAAAAAAGCCGTGACGGCGAACAGCGCCACGACGACAAAAATACGCCGCGACGGCGAACAGCGCCGCAAAGCAAAAAGTGCGCCGCGACGCCAGAAGGGCGTTGCGACGGTGAACAGCGCCGTGACGCCAAAAGTGCGCCGCGATGGCGAATAGCGCCGCGAAGCCAAAAGTGCGCTGCGTCGGCGAATAGCGCCGCGACGCCAGAAATGCTAGGCGACGGCGAATAGCGAAGCGTAGCCAAAAATACGCCGCGACGGCGAACAGCGCCGCAAAGCCAAAAGTGCGCCGCTACGCCAGAAGTGCGTTGCGACGGTGAATAGCGCCGCGACGCCAAAAGTGGGCCGCGATGGCGAATAGCGCCGCGAAGCCAGAAATGCTATGTGACGGCGAATAGCGCCGCGTAGCCAAAAATACGCCGCGACGGCGAACAGCGCCACGACGCCAAAAGAGCGCCGCGACGCCAGAAGTGCGCTGCGACGGTGAGTAGCGACACGACGTCAAAAGTGCGCTGCGACGGCGAATAGCCCCGCGAAGCCAAAAATACGCCGCGACGGCGAACAGCGCCGCAAAGCCAAAAGTGCGCCTCGACGCTAGAAGTGCGCTGCGACGATGAATAGCGACACGACGCCTAAAGAGCGCTGCGACGGCGAATAGCGCCGCGAAGCCAAAAGTGCGCCGCGACGCCAGATGTGTGCCGCGACGGTGAATAGCGTCGCGTAGCCAAAAGTGCGCCGCATAAAAATTTGCATAAATAAGCAATAACAGCCAACTATTCATTTTAAGGCTTACATTATAATTTAGATCCAGATCCATATTTTAGATCCAAAAGGGAAATTTGAGGCCGACCAGTAAATCATTTCTCGTATGACTGAAGAGAAATATCTTTTTATACGAGCGATTAACCTGAATTATTTATAAATATATACGGATATTAACGTGTGCGAAGTGCGTATTCATCATTGGTTAAATCCATCTTCGAATTTCAAAATTTAAGTTATAAGTAGGTATGACTTTTATCAATTCACTTTACGTTCTAATTTCAAATGCTTAATTTTTTTCTTTACTGTTGGCCTTTAACTGTAAAGAGATGATAATATTTTTAAATAATATTGCTTTTTCAAAAATCAGGTTTAGTACTCGTATTCTTCCAAATCCGGCCCGAGACTCCTTTGAGTACTTTTCGGTATTCCTCATAGTTTGATTCGGCCATGCCGCCCCCCGCTTGAAAAAATCACCCTGTATACGGGTTGTCTTTGGTGCGCTTAGGGTTCTCGAAGGGTTGGCGCGAAGCGTTCGAGAGCGGGTGCCAGGAGCCGTGGGTGTTCCGCGGCGGGCTAACGGCGGACCTGCGGCGCCTGCTGCCCGTGGAGTGCGCCAGCGACGCGCTGCGCCCGCTGGCGCCGCCGCACCCGCCGCTCACCGTCAGGCCCTACACCACTGGAGACGAGGAACAGGTACCCACACCATATTGCGGAAGAATGCAATGGTCATTCTCGCTCCCCCGATCATGGGCTAGCAGTGGAACACCGGGGTGGTTTTTAGTCGGTAAGAGTCCGACAGACCCCTTCGACCCACCAAGGGCGGAGGACATCCATGAGGATCTTCCACCTCGTCATCAAAAAAAAAGGTACCCTACATCCCCTATGTCATGATGGCTTAACTCGATTATTCATTTCAATGTTTATTTTTCATAATTATTATTTTTAAAATTTTTGTACTCCTTCGCGGGTAATATATTATTATATATAAAATAGTGAATATCTTTAAAAATGTATATCTGCGGATACGGATACCAATACTATTTATTAGTGTCTAGACGGAAAAATAAGGATGACTGATCTCAATTCTTTTCACTCAGTTGGCACCGATGCGTGTGGCCTTGAAACGACAATTGACAATTAAGTTTAGTAATACGACATTGTGTTCGATTAATTCATTATTTTAATAAACATATCGCAAATAATTTGAGATTTGATCTCATATAGTTTTTTTAGATAGTTTATTACTCACTAGATGTGTAATTCGGGACTTAATCGCGATAATATTTAAAAAGCACAATACCTCTTGGTTACCCGACTTTAGTTTATTACTCACTACAATAAAGGTTTACATATTTAATTTTAACAATATCAATTTAGTAGCATTTCTAATCTACCTTACTTACAATTTTATAAACGTAATTATAATATTAATGGAAAATATCCTTTCAAGATCCGCCAAAAAGTAACGGATACGGATCGTCAGCCGCGGATACTGATACAAATACGGATATCCAGCACATCACTAATACACAATATGCAACCCAGTGTTTAGTTCAACGCGTGAACCTTTAATATATGTACTTATAATATCGCAGGTGTGTGCAATATGTCACAAAACATGTCGCGATGGCTCGGACTGCAGCGATCTATTCCCTAGCGACCTGCAGACCCTACCGGCTGATCGGTAAGTAGATCCAATTTCTCTTAAATCCTTAACATTGACTTAATTAAAAGTTTTAATAAAAGTAATGCAGGAAGATCATTATTATTCTATTATATAATTATTCATCATTATTATTATTATTGAAGTGATAACTTCTTATGGGAAGGTAAACCGCTTCGTTACGTAACGCGTTACGACGCCAGTCTGTCTGGCGTTTAAGTTATCACTTCTGTCGGGCGTCCCGAGACACATACGTTCTTTGTTTTTTTTTTTTTCTACTATACAATCATTTATATTTTCATACATTTAAAAAAAGATGTAAATTTTTTTTTTAATGTTTAATAGACCTTGTACAAAATTCCTGATATTTCATACAGAAGATAAGCATCGAAAACTGATCTAAAATTTGTTTCACAGGCTAGTAGCCCCATTCCTCACTTTAACGCCGGAGTTCTGTATGGTGATAGAAGATGACGAGGAGGTTATACCTTACGAACTCGGCTCGGCTGACGTGGAAGAAGATGGTGAGAAGCCAGCAAGACAACCTAGAATTAATGGTAAGGTTCAGGCACACTGGATTCTAGCAAATATTACTCATAAGGGCTCATAACAGAACAAATCGCCACACGGCAAAAAAGTTAGGTACGTTTGACATTTTTTTTTTCACTGAGCTGTTTTGTTCAATTCACCGACATAAAAGCCGTGTTTTCTCGAAATAGCTCTTTTTGTATTATGACACTTTTTTTGCCGGGTGGCGATATATTAGGCATGCAAGTTTCGGGCATAGCAGTGTGAAAAATTACCCAGAGACCGTTAATCCTTTGTTTGAACGCGTTCAACCAAGAACAACTCATTCTTCACTTCACTATTAAATTGGATATGGTTGGGAGCAAGAGAGAGCTGCTGCTTCTGCTGCCCGCCTGCTTACGTTCGTATTAAGTTTACTAAAGTAATATGAAATAAAATTAAAACAAACACACACACCAACATACTTTTATTCACGTACTACGCACGCAAGCAAGCACACACAAACCACACACACACACACACACACACACACACACACACACACACACACCAACACACATTTTTAGGCAACATAATATTGTTCTCTCAGCAGAGGACCAGTCTCCCGCAAAGGATCAACTTTAATTTTGCAGTATGTATGTTTGTTAGATTTAAGGTTCCTTTGTGGCTGAGAAAAATAAACGTTATTGTTTAAGTCTATATCTATAATAATCAAAGAAAAAGCTGCATTACAAATACTATTATTTAACTCGCTTAAAAATATTATTTATTTTATAGGCATGAAACCGGAGATAGTAGGGTACGCGTGTGCAGCCCTGAACAGCAAGGAGTTTTACAAGCGGCAGGAGGTCGCGTGGATACCGGAGATGTGCACCAAGTATCCGGAGGAACTCACCGCGAGGGAAGACCTCAGTCAGGCAGCTAAGGTAAATAATATAATTTCGTTCGTAACAAAAAGAAAATGTTGATGTATTAAGGGATTGATTTTAGCTAGTTTAATGTTCTTTGCGCAATCGGGATATAGGTTCTTCACAGACATTTCATTCAAATTTTAAATACTGGCAAAATATTAAGCACTCAGTAGGGAGTGAAGGCAACATGGAGACAGGTTCGTGTACTGATTTTTAAACTATTTCATAAGTCGTAAGTACTTATAAAATAGTTTACTTATATCCAATAAGTAATAATAATAATGTATATTGCACTGTTAATTTATTTTAGTAAAGATTACATTTATGACACGGTCTTTAAATCAGTACAGATACGAATCGAACGAAATTCCTGTCCCCAAGTAAAAATTCTTAGCCCTGTCAGGCCAATCCACTCCGCACTTTAGGTCTAAAGCTACTAGTGCGCGGCGTCCTCAACTTGTACGGCTAATGAGTTGCCGCGCGCTGGCCGAGTTGCACGTTGTCTGTTTTTTGGCACTAACGGTAATCATAACTGCAAAATTGTTTTATTTTTTTATGTGTTGCCAAAAAATAAATATTTCTTTCTTTTTTTCTTCTTTTTTTTCTTTATCGTGTTGAAGCAAGAGTCATATACACATAATTTTCTGTAGGTGCAATCTGCACACGCCACGGACTTAAAAGTAAGACTGGTTTGTTATACTTTTGTCACACTACAATAGTGTGCTCAAAATCTGAATGAATGACCTAAGTTGTTTGATTGGTATTAGGACTGCGTCCGTCACTTCCATCAGTTCAGCGTGTGCGAGCGAGCGCCGGAGAGCGTGACACGCGCGCACCCCGCGCTGCTGACGTGCTGCGTGCTGGCGCCCTGCCGCGACCCGCTCGCGCCGGCGCGCCTGCTCACGTGCTTGCTGGCGGCGCTCAGAGCTAACGGTGAGTGAACATGACACACACACTGCGTGCTGGCGCCCTGCCGCGACCCGCTCACGTGCTTGCTGGCGGCGCTCATAGCTAACGGTGAGTGAACATGACACACACCCTGCGTGCTGGCGCCCTGCCGCGACCCGCTCACGTGCTTGCTGGCGGCGCTCAGAGCTAACGGTGAGTGAACATGACACACACACTGCGTGCTGGCGCCCTGCCGCGACCCGCTCGCGCCGGCGCGCCTGCTCACGTGCTTGCTGGCGGCGCTCAGAGCTAACGGTGAGTGAACATGACACACACACTGCGTGCTGGCGCCCTGCCGCGACCCGCTCACGTGCTTGCTGCCGGTGCTCAGAGCTAACGGTGAGTGAACATGACACGCACACTGCGTGCTGGCGCCCTGCCGCGACCCGCTCGCGCCGGCGCGCCTGCTCACGTGCTTGATGGCGTCGCTCAGAGCTAACGGTGAGTGAACATTACACACACACTGCGTGCTGGCGCCCTGCCGCGACCCGCTCACGTGCTTGCTGGCGGCGCTCAGAGCTAACGGTGAGTGAACATGACACACACACTGCGTGCTGGCGCCCTGCCGCGACCCGCTCGCGCTGGCGCGCCTGCTCACGTGCTTGCTGGCGGCGCTCAGAGCTAACGGTGAGTGAACATTACACACACACTGCGTGCTGGCGCCCTGCCGCGACCCGCTCACGTGCTTGCTGGCGGCGCTCAGAGCTAACGGTGAGTGAACATTACACACACACTGCATGCTGGCGCCCTGCCGCGACCCGCTCGCGCCGGCGTGCCTGCTCACGTGCTTGCTGGCGGCGCTCAGAGCTAACAGTGAGTGAACATGACACACACACTGCGTGCTGGCGCCCTGCCGCGACCCGCTCGCGCCGGCGCGCCTGCTCACGTGCTTGCTGGCGGCGCTCAGAGCTAACGGTGAGTGAACATGACACACACACTGCGTGCTAGCGCCCTGCCGCGACCCGCTCACGTGCTTGCTGGCGGCGCTCAGAGCTTACGGTGAGTGAACATTACACACACATCTTGACCATGAGCTCCGAGTAAGATGTCCATACTGTTGCAGGGGCGAGCGGCGTGCACGCATGCATCAACTCGACGGACCACTACCTGCACCAGTTCTATACCAAGCTAGGCTTCGTGGAGGCGGCCCGCGGGGCGGACGGGCGCGTGTACCTCGCGCGCTCCTTCTAGCGCCCCGGCCCTGGCCCCGGCCCTGGCCCCGGCCCCGGCCCCGGCCTCGGCCTCGGCCCTGGCACGCACAGGACTCGCCGACGCAAGTCACATTTCTATCAATTATTGCCCTATACATAATCAAGCATTCTATGTATTGTCATAAACAAACATTGAATCAAAAACATAAATTCAAATAAGCATACTTAATATGAGACTATTTTGGTCCCTGGCTTAACTAATTGGCCAATCTTCCCCGTCTAGTTATTAATTTTCTTAGTACTGTCATGTTGTGTTACATTACCCCTATAGTATTACTTTAGCCGTAAGTATCAGTTTTTATTTTGTTATTTAATTTCAGCCATAAACTTCAAACCCATGAAACTACCATTAGAAGTATGTAGCTATCTACTGGCAACAACTCGAAAACGCTGGCTGAAATACAAAATTTAAACTTTCTAATAGCTAAGGCCAAAGAAATGCCTTGGGCTAATGTTACCCGAGTTTACAGCATTTTAAATGACTATTACTGACTGACGACCTTTGTGGTACGGTGTGTGGCGTTACAGTCTAAAACATGAATATATATATAGGGTGTCAGAAACACCGTACCCAATATTGAAATATTGTATTCAAACCATCATTCTGAGTCGGAAATCATTGGAATTTTCTGCCGGAAAATTCATAATTTCTTCTTCTATTTTATTTTTTGTTGAAAGTGATATCACAATGAGTAAACAGAACATTTTACCGAAAAAAAACCCCATACGGCCAAAAACTGCAATGTAATCAATTATACAACATTAATGCAATCAGCTGTTACGACGGCGCCGTGCGCTTAATTCATTCATTCTTAGGTCATTCACCGTACCGCACAAAAAGAACACCGCGTACATTGCGTAGCGCCAAATGAAACTAATTACTATAAATCCTTAATCTCGCATTTTTATGATGAACTCATTTTTGTATTGTGAAAAGTATAAACAGAAAGAGCTTTTTGTAAGTTAGTTTTGCGCGTAGCACAAACTTACACGCTGTATATTTGCATATTTGCTGTGTAATACACATTCATAAATTCACACTTTTCTCATTTCGGGGTTGGCAGAGACAGCAGCCCGCTACTTACTTCTATCCTTACTACTTCGTGAACTTCGTCTACTGGCATAAAACCTTTCATGCAAGCACGCCGGTTGTTAATGATATATTATCTGTTACAGGAACCGTGAATCACGCATTACGCAGAAACAACACGCAGTGCTGGCTTCTACATCGTCAAAGAAGGTCACGCCAACAATCGAATAATCTTCAACATGGTATCAAACTCCACTCAAGTAGATTATAGCCATTACTGATTTCATCACATAGGAGATACATTCATCTGAAACTCATAATTGTTTCTTAATTATTATTTTTTATTGCAATTTTTGTGCATATAATTTTAATATATGTATTTATAAGGTATACTAACGGACCCGACAGACGTCTTCCTGCCCCAATGTAGGATTTTCTTTTTTAATCATAATTGATTTCGTCGACATATGATCTTGTCACCCGACAAAATAACCGTGACCCGCAACGTTGCACGTGATGTCCCGCAACGTTGCACGCGATGTTACGCGAGACATGTCAAAATTCGCTCCTCTGCTAGCGTCGACAAACACGACTTTCGTGTTCTTCGACAGCTTTTGTCTAACGAGAACGCTTGTTCCTTTGTGTTTCCCAAAATAGCAATAGTGTGGTTCAACGAGATTATGTTTACCCTCATCGAATTGTAACCAGAATTCTAATTATTATGGGATACTTCACATCGAGACTATAAAAATAAAAAGAATGATGTATAAGAGTCTATCACATTATATCTAAAATATATCTAGAAGAGAAGTCGGTCATAGGTCAACATGCACATTAAGGTGTCAGTATCTCAGGGAGGAAAAATAAATTTCAGTTTGTATATGACTCCTTTTGTCGTCTCAATCACAAATGGGTAGTGTGGACATGGCAAATGTCGAGCGATAGTCGTAGTCGCAGAGTCACACCACCTGAAAGTCGGCCAATGTGTCTCGACATGTCCCCTATTCTTTCAGCCAATCATTTTTTTTTGTTATGAAAACATGTGACAGCAAAACTCAAGCTGTGTCTCATTTCACGTATATTGCAGTCGGTGGAACTTCCAATCTTCCAATCTTTGGTGGGAATCGATCAGGGACAACCTATAGAACAATATGTAGGGGTTGCGCAGTAATTCTTATGGTAGGAATTTTCGTGTGAGTCTTTTCTGTAATCAAATCGGCACTTAATGTGAGTGTATCCTTAATAAGTAACCTAATTTGACATCAGAAAATTACTGACTGAAAAGTGTGATGTATCATTTTCTTATGTTTATAAAAATCATTTAAAATCTAAAGAACAGACTCTTGGCCGTAAGTAGAACAAAAAGTAAAGAAAACTGAGTTATATTCGACATAAATTTTAATAATAGAAAACATTTCTTAACATACACCGTGTAAGTTTCGGCGTCGCAAAGAACTTACAAAAACGTCTTTCTGTGGATAATTATCACAATGCAAAAGTCAGTTGATCATAAAAATGCAAAATTAAGAATTTATAGTCAATTTAAAAAATAATAAGATGAATTTTCCGGCTGAAAATTGCAATGATTTTCGACTCAGAATCTGAATCCACTATTTCAGTGTTCGGCACGCTGTTACTTACACTTTGTATATTCAATGTAAAACTGTTAATTATAAATATGTAGTAAAATAATGTATAAACATTACTAACTATTGTATATTTAGCTTAATCCTTAACAAGATTATATACTTAATCATAATTATGGAATATCACTAAACCTCATTTTTGTAACTAAAATTTTATATAAAACACAATGCAGCATAACATTCACTTGTGAAATTCATAAATTGTGTAAAATTTATAAATCGATGCCTTAAAATCGGCAAACAAACAAACACTAATAACAAATAATAATTATTTCGATGAAAATTAAACTGCCTGTTTTTAAAAAGAAACACTAAAATAGTATTTACTATGGCATTTTGCTTTAGTTAAATTTTGGCGATAAAACTATTGATAGTAAAAATTAAATATAAAAAAATAGTTTATGATTAAGATAATCTAATAAAGAAATCAGTTGTTTTTATGTGACGAAGAAAAACCTACTGCAGAATTCTACGTGGGTGCTTGGAGCAATAGAACAACAAGGTGTAAGCTCGCACACCCAAAAAATAAGCTCTGTGGCATAATTTTGCCACATTTGCATCCGATCAAGGAAACGATTTAAAACTTCAATCTTTAGTATAATTAATTTACATCAAGTGGTAACTTGTGGAGTGTCGTGTCATTTAATAAAAATTAATAACATAGTCGTGCCCGTTACATCAATTAAATAACTATAAAAATTACTAGCAGCGCTCCGCGGTTTCACCCGCGTAAATCCCGATCCCGTGGGAATATCGGGAAAAAAGTAGCCTATATATTAATCCAGGTCTCCTGCTATCTACATACCAAGTTTCATCTCAATCGGTTCAGTAGTTTTGGCGTGAAAGAGTAACAAACATCCATACATACCTACATTCTCACAAACTTTCACGTTTATAATATTAGTAGGATTATTTGTCGTTAAGTATTTAGAAATAGTATTAGAACTTCATAAGAAAAAGACGTAAATTTGCATACCAGAGCTGTAAACCGATTTTACCAAGCAACGTAATTGGTTTAGCGTAATTATAGTATATTTAAATTTCTATGATGCCTATTTGAAAACAGCCAATTCATTTAAGATTTTATTATCTACTAATTGGCTGTTTAGAATACTTTTTAAAGGAAATATACTATGTTTTTTAAATTGCAATTGGAGTGAAAATCAATAAATAGAGGCTAGTCAAGTGTTGAGCAAGACTGAGTAAGGAAGCATTGGTGTGAGATTTGTGATAAGCAAATAGGTTAGTGTGTTGGATATTATCTGCGGGCTATGCTACTAATTTAGGTCTGGCTCGCACTATTATAATTTGTCAGTGAACGGCTAAATTAATAATGAAAACCTCTCTTAGTAGATATTTCTAAATCGTTTGAGAGTTTTACAAAATACCATGACTGGAATAGGTTAAGTGGGAGAGCCATGCTTCAGCACGTATGGGTCGGCTCGATCGGAGTGATACCACGGCCTCAGAAAACAAGCAGTGAAGCAATTCTTGTATTTCGCCGAGTGAGTGAGGTTACTGGCCCTAACTCTTTCCTCTCCCCCCCACCATTCCCCTCTTCCCCCCTTCCCCTATACCCACCTTATAGGACGGCAACTTGTGACTCTTAAGTTGCAGGTGCTCATGGGCGGTAATAGTTGCTTACCATCAGGTGATTCGTCTGCTCGTTTGTCAGAAGCCCACAAATACTCAGTCGGTTTTTATTTAATTTTTTTCTTATATTGCTGAACATTTGGAAGGTGAATAATTTTAGTTTTCCTAGTCAATACATGTTCGTGTTGTCGTCTTTTAGGAATGAAAAGTCTTGTCAAAAATGTTCTTAAATATCACGTCAAGTCTCTCCATTGTGTAGTAGCTGCGTACATATTCCTTTTATTAACTAATATATAACGAAGAGCTTAAATGTATTGCAACATAATTTGAAATTAATGCGTATAGAACCAACTTTTTGTGTCTTCGCTAATTGTGAATCCATTTCCATAATACTTTTTTAAATTGAATTGGTTGTACTGAGGGTTCGTGCCATTTAAATTTGAGGAAAATATTCCACATCTAAGAGTGGAAAATAAAGGGATGACGATTGGTATTACGGTATGCGTTCAGAAGCACAGAAGCCTCTTGAGGCGTTCACATGCTTCTAAGAGCGACCTCGCATCCGGGGATATTTCCCCGTTGTGTGACCACTCCCTCGCACTCCAGGATAACGTGGACGGTCGTTTCTTCCGCGTTGAGACATCCTCTGCATAGAGGACTGTCTATCGCATTTATGATGAATAGGTACCGGTCTAGGGCCAGGTGGGCCGTAATGGTTCCTACAACTATCCTGATATCGATTCTGTTGAAACTGAGCAGTCTGCAAGTTAAACGTGGTGAACCTCCGTCAGCACTAGTACAGACTGCCTGCAGCCAGGTATGTCGGCCCAGCGACCGTTGTGCGTTTCAGGAGTCCGTTGAATGATGAAATTGGTTGACAATTTATCACGATTTATGGCCATTGACGTCGGTGATACTATTTTTAAAAGTTAATTATAAATTATACTGAACTGACTCTCGAAAAGTGTACAACACTGAGTACTATTATACAAAATCAGTGTTGCACTGCCACAATACCTCACACTTTAGGGGTTTAGATAAAAGTTGTTTTAACTTCAACATACAAAGGTTTGACAGTTTACCCCAGACATGCTTTCTTTAGATGTGTAAGTATTTATTATTCTATAATAAAATCAGTAATGGCATTGTATCCAATTATGCAACGTACTTTACTATTGGTACATAACATTTTTAACCGAATTTTACAATCAGGCAACCCTGCTCAGTATAAAGCATTTGCAGTAGGGTAGTTACCTCTCATCACATCTTTTCGCTTATTGCAGTCCACTGTTGGAAATAGGCAAGTTGCCAATGGTTAAAATATGTTTTTTTTAACAGTCCTCATCTTACTAACTGTGAGAAGATAAGATTCTAAAAAACCAGATATGTTACTATTATCAAGTCTCTTATTATTTTTAGTTGTTAAACCAAACATTAAAAGAAAAAAAATTAACGATAGCAATGTCATATGTTGTTATTTCGTAGAAGTTTCTTCTTATGGAGGGTAGACGTAAGAAGTACCATCTCTGTTTATGAAAATGGCTGTCAAAAGTGTGGATTTAGGTGGCACCACCGTTGGTAGAGATTACAAGGAAAGAGAAAATTGCATTTGGTAATGGCGCACTTTTCAAAATAAACTTTAATTGGGAAAACGACGATAATATAAATTAATTAGAAGACATCTGACAAAATTTATATGTATTTGTCAATTATCAAAACTGTAGTCGCCAAAAAGAATGAATATTTCAATTCTGTGCACTTCAGTCTGTCTATAACAGCAACGTTCATATTGTACCACTAGCGCCACTGGTCAGTTTTTAACTATTATTTACTGCGTTCATGAGGACACTTTTATATTCAGAAGGCACGCACATTTAGTAAAGAAATACTGACTTGACTTGAGTCAACTGCCGTTTTGAATCGTCAGAAAACCGTAGGCACGGATGTAACGTGTTACGAATTATGTCGATTTAGATTGTATGGTTTTATACAGGTTGTTACAGAATGGTGTGGTCGTATTTTAGTGTCTTACAGTAGATCCCGTGAATAACGTAGAACACTAACAATTTAAGAAAAAAAATCTCGATTTTAACAAATAGAAAACTTATCTTGAATATTTCGTTAAAAAGAGGGCTGACAAACAAACATACTGGATATTTCCTACCAAGGGTGTAGAAGAAATATCCGAATTTTTTTAGGGTATCCGCATAAAAAAATCAAATTGTTGGCATAATATGTTGTTTAGAAATGTGCACAAATTTCAGTTTTTTTTTTCAACCTAAATCAACTATTTTTCGGCTACACTAACGCTCCTAAAATTTGACCTCATTGTTCTGTAAAATCCTGTATATAATATCTAAAATGAACCCTCTCAACGCGTATATGTTGTCTCTCTCAGAATCATGCCGGCAGAAGATGGACTGGATGGATGTCTTTTTTAGTTTACGTACTGTAAATATTGGGCAGCTACAACTATGTTTTATATGCAATTATGAAAATTACTGCCATGCTTCTGAACCAAGTATAATTACAATTTAGAATTTATAGAACAGTTTATGCGGTGACAATCGTAAGTTTTATATTTAGTTTTAAGATGTGAACGTTTTGTGTAACTACGCTTACGGTACCTATATATTTAATTAAAAAGTGTTATTTTTTTTCAACAAATTGTATAATTTGAAAAGTTAACCTGACACTGAATTATAATTTAAAGAATGTTGTTTATTTTCCTGAAGATGAAAATGTCACAGGTAAACTCCGGATACTGAAATTATAGTGTTCAAATATAGAGTGACATTTTAAATAATAATCGGAACACTAAAATAAAGCTTGTATTTGTACTTTTAGTTTATAACCAAGTTCCTATTTTGTAATAAAAATATTGTTTGTATCAATTTATGATTTCAGATTGCCTTAGATTCTAAAATATCTTTTTTTATTGGTTTTAAAGAAAGCTTACAGACTCTATCGATTATATATAACTAATAGATATATCTATAACTAGATAGATTTATCTATAACTAATCGTTCCCTGTTGTTGTACACACGCCTTTAGTCGCTGCTCGGGTCATAACCGTCGTAGAACTATCAAATGCAAAAAGAAAAACAAAAAAATATATATATTTTCAACTTAATTGGATTAATATAGTTTTGGAAGTTATCCCCTTTCATTTTATAATCACAATAGCTTTTTCACACAGATTATCTCGTATAGCTTATATTTGTAATTGTATTGCACAATGTTGCATTTAATTTGCTTCCAGTAGTATTTTAAGTCGAATTATTATATATGCACTAAATATTTTTATCGTCTGTCATGCTTCAGTATTATAAAAATGTGTACCAATATTTTTTTTTACAGTATAACGGTTGCAAGATATGCTTGCGATTGCTATTGTATGCTATACATGCGATAAATTGCGATATTGCTAAACATACATACAATGCAATATAATAATCTCTTTTTTTTTAAATATATTTAATTATAAACGGTGCCAACACTACCTAGTTTGTATATTGACAAATAGGTTTTGTAAAACTAGGCAAAGTGCTTCAATGCATTAGTTAATATATGTCAAATGTAGGTACGTATGTATAAATGTATGTTGTGTATTAAATATCAGTGTCAGATATATTTTGTGTTATTTTTAATATGTTTAACTGTGGCACCGCCCGTATTTAAGACAAATCGGTAATAAAAATTGTAAAAAGATATTATTGTTTTTTATGAACCCTGTTTTGAAACTTTCAAAATGGTAACAATATTTTCTGTTAAGGTCATTTGAAAATCTCGACGTGGATTGACAACGTGGATTATGATATAAGCTGCTATCTACACTGCTCCAACCACAGGTGTTATGGGAACTTATTCCTTTATTAAAACAAAACACAGTACAACTATCATAAGACTCTCTACTAAAATAATACAAGTAAAATATAAATAGGTGAATGAGTGAATCTTGCGTTCAAAATTGATATTAATCCGTGAGTACTGATCTAGTGTTGGTAGTAGAAAGTTCGGTGAGTTTCTGTTTGATTTCCGTTATCTGAAACATAAAACTATGTCAAATCATCGCACAAAAAGAGGAAACACTAATTTGAACAGTGATGCTCATGGCAGAGTGAGCGTACTGAATTAAAGGAATGGGTAACTATAATAACTTGGGACACCTCACATACGGCCGTCTAATCCCAAACTAGGCAGAGAGGCTAAGTCATAAGTGGCTCTCTTGCAAGGGACTCGGTTATACCCTAGGAAGGAAGTCTCCGAAAACACCCTGAACTACTGCAAATTGGGTTTTCGAGATAACATTATGTAACTTTTTTTATTGAAATAGAATGACCTTAAACCGTCTGATCGAAAGCTAGACTGAGGACCACCATTATAGATACGGATGATATTAAAATGGTGACCCTCAGGTTGACGGCCTCGAGAGATGGTTTTTCACACCCCGCTTCAATTCCGCCCCGCCCCGCTTTAAGGAGCCGGGATTATAATTATGTCGACGGGAACACGTGTGCTGGTAATGCATTTCACATTTTAATGGTGCGGCAAATAAAGGAGGTGCTGAACCGTTTGGTTTTAGTTTAGTTAGTAATCAAACTTGCTTATGCCCGCTGCTTCTCATTCGTTAAAGTTTATTTCTATCTCCTCAGGAAGTTTCTTTTTCCTAAAAGTACCCTAATCTATGTCCTCTATAACTCTGACGTGTACCTATTCAAAATGGTCCGTAAGTCGTGAAAACATAACAAACAAACCAACTCATTAGAATTACCTTTTGTATTTCACTCAAAAGCATTTTCTGCTCTGTTCTAGGCGTCATATCCTTTCTGTTCAAATCTATTGCCTCCAAATTCTCAAACAACTGTTTGATCTTCAATGCTAAATGGACATCATTATTGCCCTTCCTAGGCTGAGTAGGTTTACATCTCTTTACTAATTTCTTTTTATACTTGTCTGGCAAATCTTTTTCTATATCTTCTCTCGAGAGAAGACACATGTAGTCAGGATGGGTGTCATATGGATACGTTTTAGGGTCCATTTTGTATGAACCGTCAGCGTCAAATTGGTTTATCATGTAAGTTTTACGCCAATTGCGTAGCAATTCGAGGTTCCTGAAAAAAAGGTAAATAGCATTCTAGGACAAAATAGACCCAAACGAAGCATAGCTTATACACGTTCTAGAACACGGAAATACATACTTATACATTTTTTCATAAGTTTAAAAAAGACCATACATCATACATACATAGAAAGAATTAGACATATTCATGCATACAAGTGAAAATCCGCGGCCTGTGACGTTACAGTCGCATGCGCCGCAGGACGTCGGTATTGAAAATATATCTACATTCAATCTTCAAATTCTTCGATGAAGCAGTGAGAGCCAACGGATCAAGTACCTCATACTGACGACTATTCTTATTATATATCTTACAGAAGTGTTTCAGTACTAATTTTAACTTTATTAAGTTAAGCGATGCATGCAGGTTGCGGGAATGGTAAAAGGAAGGGCATTAAATGCGAACATTAAATATTTTTAGTTTCCACGATGACATATCTACACTGGTAGGATAGAAAATACCTTCGTTGCCATGCTTTAAAACTGATACGTCTAAAGGAAGACTATGATAAGAAAACTGTTACCGTACTAAGAACCAACGTGACTTTTTAATAGTTTTTTTTTTATTTATTTGGTTACTTCCACTGTATAACGAAGCTAAAATCTACTTCTTATACTTGTACAGGGGTCTAATCCACTAGTATCTGCTGATGGCACGTATAAATTTATACCACCGAGATCAGTAGATTTTTTTTTACGGCAGTGTGAAAGTTATAAAGATAATTTTGACAAAATTTAGTCTTGTGCAAGTGTAAGATACAGCAAGCGTGATGCAAGCCATAAACTACAAATCCGCTAAGCAGCCGTGAGCCTAAATATCTTTAAAAGAAACACACTTTCTCCCTTGCAGAATCTTGTCTCTGGTAGCAAGTAAATCTTTATGCTTCTTAATTGCCAAATCTCTAAAGTATCTCTGTCTTATTTTGGCATCTTGCAATGTTTTTCCATCTGTTTTTGTTGGTTTCAAATACTTTGAACTTTGGCAATATTGAGGGATAACCACTCGACTTTTAGCTAATTTAGGACATTTCCCTTTATTTCGTGGATAATATTCCTCATCAGATTCAGCGTCTGACAGCTTTTCGTTAAATTTAATTAACATCGTTTCCGTTTTATGTTTGTCACCGTCGATAACAGAGTTATAACTTCTCCCTTCCTGGATAAATGCTTTATCGTGATAGTTTTCGTTGATGCTTACCGTATCTTCAGATATATCTGAACGGCAACCGGCGAATACACTATCAATGTATTTTTCGTTCAAAAAGTTTTTGACACTTGAAACACCTGCGCCTATAATCTCTTTTGGCGGGTATGTGAGCGGATTTCCGGCTAATTGTAAAATTTTTAAATTGTTGACAGTTCCTAATTCGTTTGGAAGTGAAGTTATCCGGTTGTTTTGTAACAACAGATGGGTAAGGCATGGATGATTTTTTATTGATTTCGGTATATCAATTATCTTGTTATCTCTAACATCTAAATACATGAGGTTTCGCAAACATTCAAATAGATCATCTGGTAATGTTTCAATTTCATTATTTTGTAGATACAAAACCTGAAAAAAGATAATTAGGTTTTAAGGAAAGGGAACTATCATCTTTACATCTATCATATATATCATCTAGTTTTTGTTTGATTGTTTGTTTGTTTAAACGCGCTGAATCTCTGGAACTACAATCGGATTCGAAAAAATGTATTTGCATATGATAGCCAGATTAATGAGGAATAGTATAAGCTATGTAACAACACGCTACGACCGATAGGAGTATAGCAGTAAACAAATAAACGCGGGTGAAACTGCGGGGTACGGCTAGTAATATATATATATATAGGCAAACTTCACACCGAGGGTGTCTTACAAAAATAAACAACCTTCTTCTGCAAATCTTTTTAACAAAAGTTTTGCACTAGAAAAATACCTAAAACGTAGGTTACGTAGATATGCATATTAACGGTCACAGAAAAGACCCAGATTTGAGTAAAGTAAAGTAATTATGTAGATAAGGATAATCTGGTATGGAGAGCTAGAGCTAGCTTATTCTTTACGCTACAGTACACAGAATGCCGCATTATTATATCAATGAAAATAAATAATTCTAACTCCATTTTTATTTGTAAGACAAGAATTTATGTTAAGTAAAATAGCTAAATATATGTTATTTAATTATATTAAATAGAAAATACAGACTTTCATATAAATAAAATCTGTTTCCTGTTAAAAAAATATCTTTTATGAATAACGGTTTGTGAAAAGCTCCTAAAAAGTAGAATGAAACAGGAATAAATCGATTTTACTATAATCGACCAAGTAATAGAGAATACTATATACTCAAAATAGGACTACTAATATGAGTACAACATGCATTCTGCATACCTCTAAAGACCTACTAAATTATAATAACTTTGATAACTTACACACAAATAATAATTTTCAAGCGGAGGGACACATTTCAAATGCTGTGTTGATAAATCCAATGTAGTTTGCTCGTTTAAATCTTCTTCGTAAATATTTAACGATGATACATTCGAAGTTTGCGACATTATACTATTAGAAATACAATTAACAACATAAAATAATAAGTACCTATTTGTTTGATCGTTAAAACTCAGATAACCAAATTTAAAAAAGGCGCAGTTTTGTCTATGGTACTTATAGTTCATACTTTGACGGCACTGACCTCTATTATACAAGTACGCTAGACTAAATATTCCATAAGAAATAATAGTTGTTTTTGTGCCGATTTACGCCGCGTTCCAATAAACAAAAAACGATTCGTTTTATTTACGGACGGTAAAGTTTTGTTGAATTTTCAACGAAAATTTTACCGTCCGTAAAACGATTTGTTTTTTGTTTATTGGAACGCGGCATTAAGGCGACGTCCAGGTCGTGTCGGGAACTAAAATTGACATCCGTTGCAAATGGCCATTGTGTTCTGTGAACGCGTCTCTGTTGCTTTATTTATTTATCTTGTATTGCGTACTTGTACAATAGAGGTCAGTGTTTGACGGTACTTGTACTACGAAAATTAATCCAAAGATGGCGTTAATATCATAAAATTAATAGATATATTTATAATATATGTACTGTACACAATCGGGTCACAGAGTACTTTTCTAATAGTGAAAAAAACTGTTTTTTACAGTACTTGAGACATGCCACGTTGGGGTTTCTTCCCATTCATATTTAAAAGAGAAAAGTCGTTTTTTAACCGTTTTACCTTGGAATTTATTAGGTTTTACTCTCTAATGAACCTTAGGATGATTGCATAGATTAGATAAAGTCGAATCCTAAGCTGAACGGAACAATGAGACGAGAGAGAGAGAGAACGATGAGATAGCAAATGTTCTTAATTCTTATTATTTCACCAAAATGTTAAAACATAGAAAATATATTTATGGCTTATTTAGTCAATAGTTGTAAAATTATATTTCACGTTACCTTGAAACGAAGTTTGTTATAAGAATGTCAACATCCCTATAATTTAATTACCAGAAAACAAAACATAAAAAATAGGGTAAGGAATAAGTGTAGGTAGGTACTCACATTATGTAAATTTCTTTTGTAGTTTATAACATTAAATAAACAAACAAACTGGTACCTCTATCAGTATCATCATGTTTTTTCAAAGCTATTAAACAACAAACTGTACTAGTAGGAACCCGTAAAATAACTGATATGAATTTTGAATAATTTCTGCATATCTTAATGTCGTATTATTCCTGTATCCTAATGAAAAAAAAAAAATCTTTTACAGTTTTTCATTACCATTTTTCACCCTCCATCGTGTTATTACATCTAAATGAAACGATAATTTCATAAAAATTAATTGACAAAAAGAGGAGTCGTCTGTCTTCGTTTTCGGGAGCGTTTCAATAACACCCTGTATAAGATTATGTATGTGTATTCCAGTATGTATTGCTTGTTTAATACTCATTAGATTTATAACAGGCTTTTTTATAGTATGTACATATTTTCAAACCAGGTAAACCTGTAAACTGAAAACCAATATTAAAAAAGTCTTCACAGTAAAAGAAATATTGCGTTCTTATACACCTGCCATGTCCCGCAATGAATCATCCAAAGGTTGACAGGTACATAATGCCATGTGGCATTAAGTCGGTCTCATGCAATGTAAACTGCAATAAGTTTTAAATAAATAAATAAAATATTAAAGTTAATTCTCGCTTGGTGTCGAAGGTGATGAGTATCCACACATACACAGATACACACGTTAAACTTAGAACACTCCTCCTTTTTGGGTTAAACATTGGCGTGGATGGTAAGACATAGACTTATGAATTAATACTCTGGTGAATCTTTGTAACTTCATATCAAATCAAATCATTTAATCTTGCGATACATGGGTGCTAAATAATGTTGTTGAGCACATAAATAAAACAAGAAAATTTTTGGTTTTGGATTTATTCAACGAAGCTTCATATTCTATAAACTTGGATATGTAGGTGTAAGGACCTATATAATATGTAAGAATAATAAATTGCATTTTATCCAGGTCAAAGCATGCAATAATATCCAGAAAATAAAACAACCAAAATCATCAAAATCAGAATCTAGATTTTCAACTTCATTTGATATTTTCATTTTCTTTATTTCTACAATGCACCAACTGTCACTCTTATTATCTGATTGTAACTAACTCAAAATTCTAACATTAATAATATTTTTTCGATTTCCATAACAACCATAAGCCCTCTGCTTCTCCATGTTTCTGTAGAAATTTCCTACGCAATAAGAATATCATTCAATAATTAAAAAACAGTGTGTACCTGTAATGTTTTTTTTTAAATACAATGTCTAATGTTTGCCTCAAAACGTTCTTGTACAAATTTTCGAAAGGTAATATTAGAAGAACAGTGGGAGAGCCATGCTTCGGCACGTATGGGCTGGCTCAAACGGAGTGATACCACAGCCTTACGGAACGCCAGCAGTGAAGCAATGCTAACATTACTTTTCGCCGAGTCAGTGAGGTTACCGGAGGCCCCAACCCTCTTCCCCCTTTCCGCTACTCCCACCTTAAATGCCGGGAACGCACTTGTGACTCTTGCGGCGGCGGCGGTAGTCACTTACCATCAGGTGACCCACCTGCTCGTTTGCACCCTGTAACATAAAAAAAAAAATATTATCGAGATCAATATTCTTTGAAACACATTTTCCTTTTACTATAGCCAAAATCGTTTTGATTGGGTTCAAAATGCAATGATATTGAGCCTCATAACCAATTATATTATATTTTAGAGGTACCTATCAGTCTGGTTGATAGCTACATTTGTAATGTTATTAAGAAAAAATAGAGTCACAAACACAAAACACTTTGACAGCAATGAACAAACAACAATGACATGTTAATGACGTTTTTACGCCGAAGTTACACTTGCCTCTTGCGAAGACTACACGCGAGATAGAGTCCATATATAAAAAAAAAAGATACATATATTTTTAAGTAAAAAATTTAGTCATAGATGCCGCTACAATACTAAAATATATTTCAAACTTAGAGGACTCCTTTGTAACTAAGGTGGAGTACTTGAAGTAAAACAAGACAGTTTCATAAACAATAGAAGACTAGTACTCAGTTGATATCTCAGAGCAATAATTAGGTTGATATAGTGCTCATAGACGATGGCTTTACTACTTTTGTTTTGTGATATAGGATTTGTTGTTATGTGAGTCGTTATGCTTATGTCCTATCTATTATCTAGGCGCGCAAGAGCGCAGGCAAGTTCTCAAGTTTACTTCAGCTTCAATAATTTACGAGTAAAGAACGTCTGAAATTCCAATCTGAAAATCCAATACTTTCCCGCCTCTACATAGAATACCTCTATGTTTCCAATCCATAGATTTTTCGCCATTTTAATAAACAAATAGATGAATTTGCTAATGATGCGCTGTTATACTCCTAAAGTGTCGCAACGTATACAAATAACTATTGCAGCTAGTAATAAGTTCTTAGAAGAATATATTTGTAATGCTGTAATGACGCTGAATATTTCTATGACTTTACATATATTTAAATACTGGAGTACGTTAAATAATATCATCGCACAAACTTTATAATCGATGTCAGTTCTGAACTGTTCTCAAAAGACACATGGCAAATACGTCACTATCTCAGTTGCAAGATGGCGAACGTTCGGGATAGTGACACATCTTTGTGGCTCCATAATAAACTCGGTACATCGAATGATTCGTGGACAAGCGGCTCAATTTGTACTCAATTAAATGCCGAAGTGTTAAAGAATATCAAGGATTGTTTTCCAGATCTACAAACACAAGTGAAATTGAAATTATTGCTAAGTTTCTTTCATATCCCGCGCAGAAATGTTGAAGAGGTAACTTTTCTCTTTATGTTCTATGGTTTTGCGTAACTGTATTGTGTTTTCTATCTCTTTCTATTTAGATTTTTACAGTGAGTAAGAACGAGATGCATAAATACGCATGTATGTAGTAGTTTTATTTGTTGTCATATAAAATGAATTTACATGTAAAAAAATAATTTTAAAATGCCATAATACACAAATAGTACACATAATTGGTTATAAAATGTATAAGCATAACACTAACACATATTCTTACCAATACTTAATGTTCTTGTTGACGACGTGTTGAAAAATGCCTTATTATTTATGTTTGTTAAATTGCATGAGATTTCTCGATTTTATTGCTTGAAAATTTAGGTATATTAAGACACTAACTTATTAACTGATTCAACCATGTTTCTCGCAATATAATAACTTAACATTGTAGGTTTGAAGAGATAACCTTATTAATTTTGTCGAATGTTGTGAAATGGGTCTCAAGGGCCTTCTTCTACTCATGAGGCAATGACATTCACATTGAACAGTCAATTAATAGCAATTATACATACATACATACACTCACGCCCGTATCCCGAAAGGGTAGACAGGGTATCAAACACCCACATGCCAATTAATTTGGTCCCACTTACTAGGGATCAAGCTATTGGCGCCAACACCCGCATTTTGTCAGCTAATTTGGTCCCACTTACTAGAGATTAAACCATTGGCGCCAACACCCACATTTTGCCAACTAATTTGGTCCCACTTACTAGAGATCAAGCTTATTGGCGCCAACACCCACATTTGCCATCCAATTTGGTCCCACTTACTAGGGATCAAGCCTATTGGCGCCAACGGGGCACTTTGGGAGTTAAAGATAGGAAAGTTGTCAGTATCTTGAAAAGGAAACATTTGCTATAGAAGGAAAGGGTAAAGCGTATATGGATGGATTGGGGAGTGTAAGCAATATCTTGAAAAGGTCATTATTGCAACTTGTACTGGCAATTACCGGGCAGTCTGAGTCCTCTAACATACCACTACTAAGTAGTAAGTGGCGGTAGCATTATGGCTATGGTGTCGGACTCGAGATCAAGTAGTTGCAGGTTTGATTCCCACCCAGTGCACTATCAACGTGAACCCACTCCAAACACAAGCACTCAGCTTAGCTATTAGTATTTTTTTTTATAGCTATCATGTTCCACTAAAAGTGCAAAAAGACACTAATGTGTTATTATGTGTAAACACTATTAAGCATGTATGCTAGTTTTGATTACCATGATTTATAGTTATCAAATTACTGAAATGAGCAATTGTTGTATGTATGTATTTATTTTATATTTCGGGTATCTCAGAAACGGCTCTAACGATTTTGATGAAATTTTGTAAATAGATACAGTTTTGCATTTTAAGTTCAACTGTATAGTTGTATTTCCTGTAAAACGCAATATAACATAAAAAAAATGATTTAACAAAAAGCTACTGAGTGAAGCTCGTTCTTAATCATATAAGTGTAAAACTTGGAATGACTGCTATGGTAGTGTGGTAGTATTTTATACTTTAGTTAATGAACATTAACCTTTATTAACTGTGGAATTATTCAATGGTCAAAAATAAATAATTTTGCGGAACTCTGGTTACTTTTCCATGGAACCTACTTTAGGAATTGATGCCTTAGAATGTTAATATATTAAATTAGTACCCCTAACACACATGAGCATAAAAATTCTAAAATAAAATAACATTTCAGTTATGGTCTGTAAGAGCAAGTACACTTTAAGTATGAGTCATTTTTTTTTATCCCAGCATGTAAATGCAGAAAAATTTACATACAATTTACAATGTAACTATAATAAAATTGAAATATTCATTTTCATATGACTACTCCTTAGTTTGTTGGTTAATATAGTGCCAAAGAAGCATGGCGAGAAGTGTTTTACAAAAGAAGTGATAGAAAACAAGCTGTTAACCTTAGAAAAGTTACAAATTTGGAGGATGTGGAAACAAAAAGTAAGACCCAAAAATCAAGATGGACAGGCGACATGCCCAGGAGCAAAGAATAAAATATAATAAAAAATGACAGTGAACTCCCTGATATAATACTAAGAGGAAGAGATGATCGTCTGACGATGACAACAGATGCTGTCCTGCTATGGCAATTAATTGCAAGAGAAAGAGACAGGTGGAAAATGTTAGAGGAGGCCTTTGTGTCTAAAAAATAAGCTACAAAGAGAACCACCGTACAACAATAAGAGTCACTCTTGTAGAAATGTAAAGTTCTGAAGTTGAAATTGAATATCAGGGTATCTTTGAGTGTTGAAAATTTGGAGTGTAAAAAAATAAAACTTAAAATAATTGAAGTAGTGCTGCCTAACTCTAATCAGGGTGACCTGAAGAGTGAGGATACTACCCCAGTCAGTATGACACGAAATCAATATTCTCTAAGGTCTAGAAAGCAAGAGACAGAACTATTGAAGAAGTTGGAAGAGGCCTATGCTAAATGACGGCAAACAAATATGGTTGTCGATAATATAATTTAGATTTAAGTAGATAAGGCAAAACTGTAAAAAGTTTCTGAATATAAAGGCTTTATTATTACTACTCAAATTTAGGGAGCCCTTAGAATATGTGTGTCACAAAGGCAATTGCTTCATGCAAAATGTAGTCTTAAAATATTATATGCTACTGTGAGGTCAAATCTAATCACCAAGTCACAATTAGATGCATGAACATGATAAGTAATACTGGGCTCAGGATTTGCATAAAGAACTTTTTAGCAAACCAACATTTATATAATACTATCTGCACCCTGCGGTATCACCCGCGTAAGTCCCTCGTAAGTTTCTTGAATTTTTGAAAATTTGAATTTCTTCTTTCATAAGAAATAACAGACAATATCAATCATAAAAAAAAAGAATTAGCGAAATCGGTCCATTCGTTCACGCGTGATGCCGTGACCAAGAGAAATAGGGATTCATTTTTATATATATAGTCTAGCTTTTGTCCCCTAGCTTCACTCGCGTAAAAGTAATTTGTCCATCCTTCAGGATCATTTATATTTCTAGATAAAAGGTACCCTTCTTTTATGTGCTTACACAGCATTACATCGTATCTAATTAAAAAATATTTAAGTATAACCAAGCATTGATGCCATTACTTTTTTATTTATTATCAATTTTTTTCAGCCAAAGGTTGCCTGTAAGAGACTTAACAAAAAGAGCCTATTGTATATCTCCACTTTTTGTGTTTATTTTAAGCAATATATCATTGGTGTACGATAAAGATTATTCTATTCCATTCTAACAGTAGTCAGTCTATTTTGAGTATGATCTTGTTTACCATACTCAAAACTAATTAAATAAGATGGCAATTCAAACTCACCTAAAATGTTGGTTAAACCAACCACAAGGCACCTTGAGGGATCAGATAGTTTCAGTTATTGGCATTACTTTTGCCCATCTTTGAACATTCAGAAAAATTTAGCTATTGCTCAGAAACTAATTTTATGACTAACAAAACATTTGGAAATACACATGAATTAGTAGTCTACTGATATTTCCCTCAAAGCTAAAGCACACTTTTTCGATTTTCCAGTGGCGAAATGAACTTGAAGAAATCATTGAAGTGGCAGCAGTCGACTCAGACCTATGGGTGGCTATGTTGGCGGAGACCCTCAAGACATTTCCTTCAGCTGGTACCCTTAATACCGAGATAGCAGAATTCGATGAGACCAGGCCAATATTCAGCGATATGATCAGTGAACTGAGGAGAGCGCTGGCTAAACATTCAGACCTCGGACTGTTACCACTTGAGTGCCTATATTTAAATAAGAATGCTTTGGTTTCTGTGGTGAGTACAATAGATTTATATGTTGCTACTGGATGGTGGTAGGGCTAAAAAGATTTATGAGTGATTTGGAGGTAGAATTTTGAAGCACCTTCAATTTAACAACTTCATGTCAAAACTTCATGTTTGAGGAGCGTAAAAGGGTAGTAATACAACGATTCGTTTTGCTTACGGACAGTAAAATTTTCGTTGAAAATTCAACGAAATTTTACTGTCCGTGAGCAAAACAAATCGTTTCTTGATTATAGGAACGCGGCATTAGTTCAAAAGTAATCGCTTACCATCAGGCGCTACATGTGCCTGTTTATCAACATAAGTTTTTTTTAATAAAGAAACGAGTTCCGACCCTGGTTATAACTCTATACCTATATTGGGAATGAACCTACATCTAATCTAATTAATCCTTAAATTCTTGTATATGTCTCCATATATAAATATACTTCATGTATTTCGAAAACGACTGCTAATGATTTGGTTAAAATTCACACATTCGAAATTGTTGAGACCATCGGAAAACTTAAAACTTTAAATACTGCACTGGTAAGTGCATTCAACAAAGTTTGCTGATAAATCTTTTACAGTTGAAGCAGCGCGTCTCTGGAATGCCCTACCAGTTTCTATCAGACAAGCACAGCCATGAGATCTTCCAAAAAAATGTTAAAAGAAAAATATCTGCAGAGTTATGTCTAAGATAATCTAATAGTCCTAAAAGGAGTCTTAAGGCCGAGTCACACAGCGGGCGGGTCGGGACAATGACGCAGCGTGAGCAGGTTGTAATGTACTAGTGTAATGTACTATAGATGTCACACAGTGCCGTCGCGCTCGTCGCTAGTACTTTTCAACCGCTCACACAGCGTCGCCCCCCCGCCCCCCCGCTGTATGTCCCAACCTTTAGGAAAGCTTCCGGAAACCCCCGCCGCAAATGCTGTTGTCAGATGTCACTTAAAATATTAATTGCAGGTGGGCCAACAGCCCAATCCCGTGAAGCACTTTACCCTGAAACGCAAGCCGAAGTCAGTAGCCTTACGAAGTGAGCTTTTAGCTAAGGCTACAGAAGTACAAGCAAACCAGAAGAAAGCACAAGCCCCCACTGTGCCTGTACGAAGCCGTGGCATGCCTAGGAAAATGACTGACACTAGTAAGTTTTTTTTTTAGTCCTCAAATATACAAAATATTTTGGACATCCAATACTTGAGGATTGATGCGGATAAAAATGTAAAATGTGAATCAAAATGTTGTTAACCGTAAAAATAATTGGATGGTTTTTTTTTTCTAGATAAAAATGTGAATCAAAATGTAATTAAAATATTGTTTTGTTGCGCCCCCGATCTATTGATTTGGCGCCCCCTACATGACGGCGCCCGGTGCAAACGCACCGCGACCACCGCCCTAGGGACGCCCCTGCTTATAAAGATAGCAGAGGACGGTGGAAGCAGGCCGATTCCAACTGATCTTGAAAGACATTGAGAGAGCCCTAGGTCCAGAAGTGGACGTCAAAGGACGTTCACTTCTGGACCTATAGGCTGAATGATGTATCCAACAACTGTTGGAGTATGACTTTTATACAGACATTTAAAAAGGTAACGGAGATGTAATAAATACGATTAAAAAAGACAAGGAAACGAAACACGATTTCCGTTGCCCCACTTTTGCTTACTAAATGTTATAAATATTTATGTTAACAAAAATAAAAATTAATCAATAAAATACAAGAAATACTTTAATACTTACAAATTGCACAGTTTCTTCCTGATATCTATGTTAATTAGACTATAAACTATTAGTATCCGTATATGAGTTGTACAAACGGAAGTGGGAGTAAGTTTTATTAATTTGTAAGAAGATTTGGTACTTATTTATTTATTAAAACTTTATGCACAAAAATGTACAATGGCGGACTTAATGCCATAGGCATTCTTTATCAGTCTACCCTAGGGTGGTGTAGAAATGGGTGAAGTAGGTGCACAAAATTTAGATCATAAACTTTAGAATAAATGAAACACAAATAAATACCAAAACAAAAAAGAAACGAGGAGTAAAATATGGGAATATATAAATAAATACACATATACATACACACATACACAAAAAATAAATACATGCATATTTACATACACATTATTATAAATAAAGTATTAATGTTGTGATGATCCTGCTAAGTTTTGAGAGAGGAGAGCTCGTACCTTCGCCTTGAACGATAGGCGACTGGGTGCTTTTCGGATTTCCTGAGGAAGAGCGTTCCAGACTTATTATGTTTTTTTAAATACTACCTTGTTGTATTACTATTTAAACTTAAACCGCTACTTAAATCTATCATATCTTATTTGCATAGTGCATTAGGGTCACCTCCCACGGTCCGTGATAGCGCAGTTCATACTGATCCGCCGTTGGAAGGGCCTTGGTGCGGTGCGTGGCCGTCTGTGGTCGTCGGGCGTCCGCGGCCGTCCAGAGAGGCGATCATTAGTTACCACGCCCCCATTGTGCATCATGACCATCCGTTGTCAGGTCCAGACCATTTAGTTCCTACTACAGCATTGTCTACCTTTTTCTTAAATTCAAGGTGCTCATCTGTTTACGGGCATCAAAAATGAATGCAAACAATTCATTGCATAGCGTAAAATGGACGTAAATGGCATAGCAAATGGAAAGAAAAAACTTTATATGCACTAGAAAACTTTATATGCAGTTTTATTGCTGATATCTTTTATATTTGGTGGGAATTGGATATTTAACTACATATTTTCTTTACTCTGTTGTGGTTCAAATATATTTTGTGATAAGTAGAAGAATGTAAGTATAAAATACTCTTAAAGACATAATTAATTGGCCTGACAAAAATTATTGTATTATTAACTTACAAAAACCTAATCTAATCCATTTCCGTCAACACACATTTCTAAAAAACTTTACTGTAAAATATAATAACCAAAATATACATGTTGCCAAATTTTTGGCATATACAGGGTGTAAGTGACACCGTACCGAATCCTGAAATAGTGTATCTAGACCATCATTCTGAGTAAAAAATCATTGGAAATTTCTGCTGGAAAATTCATATTTTTTTTTTTGCTTAAAAGTGATATCACAATGAGTAAACAGAGCCTGGTTGGAGCCTGGATGCTTTTGCTTTTACGGTACTCTAAATTTGATGTAAAAGCAACTTGCAACGTCGGCGTCACATTTATCTAATGAATCAGTATTAAAACCCTTATCGGAGGCTAGCATTGTTAGGTGTATTTTTAGGACGAGTATTTTCCTCGTTTGTTATGTGGCTTATTTAATTAAAGTTGCGGGTTATGCAAACAAACCGATGATTACGTAGTTAATATATAAACATAATAATCAGGTCCCGTTCACTTGGCAAAGTAATTCAAAATATATTACGTCGAAGGGTCGCCAAGTGCCGGCTCACTCAGAAGGGTTACACGCGCGCGCTCAGTGTGATATTTTCTGTTTAATGACAGCTATAGACTTTCCGAAATATTGATTTATGCCAGTCGTTGTAAACTGGCTGCGCGTGCAACTTCTTGGTAAATATGAATAAGTGGGGAGTTAGTTTTTAAATGTCTTGTTAACGTAAGACTTCTAATGATTTATTGCTTATTGTGTGTAATTTTCCTTCAAATCTATCGATGTGTTCCATTTTATCAGAAAATTATATAACAGATCGTCTGAACTTCAAATTATGCGGTGTATCTTTGCGGTATAATCAAAACGTGCTCCAATCTAAGCAACCAATTTGCATGTTTTTTGCGTGTGTTATTAAGTTTAATCTGTGAATGTAAATATCACGAAACAGCAGTTTACCCGCCAACTGTGTAATATTTTCTTACCTTAAAGCCTTGATTATATGTTACGTGTCATGTAACCGCCTTCTTCCAAGACAACATTCTATATCACATCCAGAAGTTTATCGGTAACCTAATCTTTTTTGATTCCAGCTCCTCTAAAAGGTCTGCCATCTCGGTTTTCGGGTGCCAGGGGTGGTGGTTGGCGAGCTGGCGCTGCAAGACCTCCTCCCCGCGCAGGAATTAAATTGCTGGACATTACAGAGCAACCTGCCACTCACGCACAGATTAAGAAGAGAAGAAAACTCGGTATGTCAAAATGATGGTATAAAATATTGTTACGGAAGTCTAAATTGATGCACAGGCGCCATCTAGTCACGAGTAGCGGAACAAATTTAAAACGCACGGCGCCTTCTTTTAGCTAATAACGGAACTAATAGTCTATCAATAAGAATGATCTACGATGTTCTAGAAGTTCCAAAAGCGGTCCAGTAAGATAGATAGTACTAGATTCTTCGAACTATAAAGGAAGTTGGCGGTATGGACATTCAGTTTTAGTTGAGCGATCCTGCGAGTTAACAACTGCGAAGTAATAAGTGATAAATAAGAATAGTGAGTGCATATAGTGAGAAGTAATTGTAATTGTGTTAATTGCTAATTATTAAAAGAAATTGTGTCTATTTCGTCATAAATTGGTGGATATTCTAATCCCAAAGCTGGCCTTAACAATATCTATACTAATTTGGGCTCTACGGGCGCTTTTTATTTAGAAGTGAATCTACTTGCTGTGTACTTGTACTTGTGTACTTGTCGTGGCCAGATCTTGGAGTTAACCATTTCATTAAATGGTCGTACTTCATGATATAGCCAGCTAAAACTGTATCGTAAATGAATTATTTTCACATTATCTTCTTTTGTCTACAGAAATGGAAGAGGGTGCCAAGAAAACAGCGCCTCCACCTTCTTCATCACCACCACCGCCAGATTATGCTAAAGGACTAAATAACTATACTATGCCTAAACCTGAAGAAAATGCTCCTGGTATGTAATTCGCTCGCTGTTAATTAGTGTAGCTTCTTGGGATACACTGGAGCTTAGACGCTCAATGAATGAATTTTTGATGCAACAAACAACTTTTTAATGCAATTTAACAATTGTAGACAATATTAGAACAAAATTACAGCGTTAATGGTTATTGCACAGATAACATTTTTGTCGAAGTACCGACAATTTAGTGCCGCCTGACTAGGAGGGCTGCATAGGGTCCGGACCTCTACATTGCTATAGGGTTAAGACACAATTAGTTTGATAGTCAGTTGATACAGGCTCGACAAAATAATAATTATAACTTGATACATCTCACACGCGGTTGTCTGATCCCAAACAAGGCAGAGCCCGTACTATGGTAACCAGACTGCTGATAAACATACTTATATATTACTAAATATAAATATATTATACATAAATCATAATTATTGTGGGTTCAATTCCTGGATTGTGCAGCTTGGCAGTTGTATGAAATACTGGCTATTACTCGCGACTTTGTTCACGTGGATATTCAAATCTATTCTACGGGAACCGTACATTTTCCGAGACAAATAGTAATCTATGTGCAGACTATAATCTATATTTGTGCCAAATTTTATCCAGATCTGTTCAGCCGTTTTGGCGTGATTGAGCAACAAACATCCATTTATCTATTTTCGTATTTACAATAGTAGTAAGTTTGAAACTTGTTTGGTAAACAGCAATAGGTCCTTGTGATATTATGTTGGATCAAGAATAGATATCAATTTTTTTTTAAATGCCTTTGAATGATATGGTAGCTTTTGGGATAAATAATAAAGTGCAAAGTTGTTTGTATATCAAGCTATGCTTAAAACTTAAATATGTTTGTCTCATTGATAGTGCACATGTGGTTCTACTGAGTGAGTTGGTTATGATCGTAGGTGAATAACTTGCATTCTAATTAATATTATTAATTAGTTTTTGTTTGCGTTTGTTTTAGTAACAGAAATATCAAAAAAAAAAAGAAAGAGCAGTAAAACTTTATTGTTATTTTTCTACTATAATTATATTGTTATATATATGTGAGTCTCCTGGAATTGCAAGGGGCCATAGGCTAGGGTGACCGTTTATGTTCCGGATGTCTTAATAAAAGCTGTTCCCGGATCCCTCCTATTTAAGGCGCAGTACGGCACACCGTGTGGTTTTAGTCGGTTCGATTCCGACACACCGCCCCATCGTAAACCCCGGTGGGGTGACGGCCCGAGGGGGTTTCCACACGCACAAAAAAAAAAAAAAAAAGGGTGACCGTTTATCATCAGACGGGCCATATGCTTGTATGGCTTTATGTATGTTTGTTACACTTCCCAACGATTCACCATGAAATCGCATAAAATAACACAAGTATATTTTATCCATAATTATTTTTTTTATGGATAAAAGAATTTATTTGAGAAAATTTATACTAACGCGAGAGTAGCCGCGAGATAACGCTAGTGTAGGATATTTTTTTAAGCTAATGAATGGCTCGATTTCTAGCGACGCCTGCCACGGCGGAAAGCGGCGCAGCGCCCGCGTCGCCCCCCCGCGCCGCCCCGCCTCCGCCCTCGCCCTCGCCGCGCGCCGCCCCCGCCCCCGCCACTCCCGCCACCCCCGCCGACCGCCCCGCGCCGCTCGCCAGCCCGCTGCTAGTGCAGGTACGACACACTCGCTACTACGTGTTATCATTATCTTAGCAAATGAGTCCTCCATGACAATCATGGACTTCTCAAGTAAAACTTTCGTAAGTGGTATACTTATATTATTAAAGATCGGTTTTAGTCACGTGTTTTAGTATTTCGGGGCTACCCGACGAGGGCGACGAGGGCCGTGCGATACACGCATGATTAAAACCGCAATAAATATACTAATACAATAAAACTAATGAGTGCTGTAAGCTACTCATGGCTGAGATAATGTAAATAGTAGTAATGTAAATAGTATGATTCTTGTGTCATAAGGAACTTTACAAACCTTCAAACCACAGACACAATGAACTCTCAAACTCGGGAAAATTATTTCTGGATCACAATTTCTTTTTTGTTGTCTTGTGAGAACCGAGTCCCCAACAGGGTGACGACTACTTGAACCATTGGTCGCCAGGGCCCGGGCGCCAAGCCGCTCGTGCTGGGGCAGCAGCAGCCCAAGCTGCTGATCGCGGGCGCGGCGGGCGGCAAGCCGCTGCTGCTGTCGGCGCAGAACCTCCTCAACACCTCCACCGTCATCCTGCAGCCCGGCGGGAAGGCCGTGCTGCTGCAGAACATCAAACCTGTGAGTCACTACTTTATACATTTCATTTCATTATTTAAAGTCACAATTTACATATTGTGTATTTAATTTCAAGTTCGCAACGACTTATGTGGCGCTGCGCTAAAGCATTCGACTGCTGTTTCGTAAGTCGTGAGTTTGATTCTCGCTCATTCGAAATATTTTTATGTCTATTGGCGTCCTCTGGGTGTCATTGATTTTAATAAAAAGTGATAAGTCAACCTTTGTACACTAATATTAATCTTTCAAACAAAAAATGCAAAGTTTGACAATGACAGCAATCGGGCTAGATTTTTTTCTAAACTTATTGGTATAATTGCTTCAAATAGTTGATGGTTGATGGAAGGATATTGTAGGGGTAGTTTCCCTTACATATATTGATAGGTTGATAATGAGTAGACAAGTTTACCCGATGATGATTTTATTGCTACTTCTCCACACGATCTTCTGTAAGGCCTGATCATCTTGATGTAAAATAACTTGCCTAAACATTTTTTCGATGTCTGCTGTAAAAGCAAACTGAAATTGGCTCCATTTTAGTATCAGGGACTGAAGATCTTGCTGGTAATTTGGGCCCTTATACATAAGGTTATTTAAACTTTGACCGCTTGATGTTTTTGATGAAGCTTTGAATACTACTCTCAACGACGTTGTTGTAGAGTCGTCACGAAGTACACAATGATGCGGTAGGAAACCGGCCGATGTGCTAGCCAGTGGGGTCGCGGGTCTCAAAATTGGTGATTTAGCCGCTTGTTTTATGTATTCGCGAGTTGATACGTAAAATTCTTTTGTTTGCTGATAGTGATTTTTAGCGAAATACTCTAAAGATTCGTCCCTAAAAACACTCAAATTAACATGATTCGTCTGAAATTCCTGCTAGTAGTCATCTAACGTCTCCAGACGTCGCTTGATATAGTCTGGAGTCCTACGCTCATACCCAGTTTTTTCAAATTAACTAAGATCTGGTTCATGGCCACCATGATCTGATTTTGATTTTCTGCAAGATCCTCCATTGTTTGGCTCATGATGTACGGTAAAAAAAGGAAATATCTTACTTTGATTCTGCTGACTGCAAAACAGGCTGTAAGTGTGCTGCTGTGCTTACTCCCGGGGCTGCTCCTTGCGAGAAGTGACACTGATAATGCCCACAGGTGCGCTGATAGGCCGTAACCGATAGCACGATTTATTCTCGATTTAACACTCGCGTTATAGTCCCGTGTTACGATTGCACTCGAAGGACCATTTATGTAGGGGTAGTTTCCCTTACATATTTATAGGTTGATAATGAGTAGACAAGTTTACCCGATGATGATTTTATTGCTACTGAATAATGTACAAAAATAAGTATGTTAAGTTAATGCCAATGTAATGTGAGTGTAATACAAATATGTGAACGCAAGCTAATTTTGTTAACTACTATAAATGTACGGGTTTGCTCGTACAGATATGGTTACCCTTACTCCACATCACACCTGCAGATGCGAGACAGAAAATATCCTTATCATGGAGATGGATTTGGCGAATATTACGGGCTTGCATGTTTAATATTAATATATTTAAATGAAAAAAAAAAAATACCCCTGCAGCTCATACACGGCAGTCTAATCTCAAACTAAGCAGAGCCTGGGCTATGGTAACCAGACTGCTGATATACATACTCATACAGGATGTATCTAACAATAGAACATTTACTTGAATTACTGAAAGGGCATGACTAGCACGCAGGTATTAATGCCCGATTCTTATTATCAAGCAACGATTCGTTTTGCTTATGGACGGTAAAATTTCGTTGAATTTTGAACGAAATTTTACCGCCTCTTAAGCAAAACGAATCGTTTCTTGATTATAGGAACACGTTTTATAATATAAAAAAAAAAAAGATTTTATCCGTTTACAAGTTATGACCGTGTAAATTTCCAGGTATTATCACCTCGGTTTCTCATAAAAAGCAGGTGGAATGTTTAAAGTAGATTTTAAATCGAACATACCTATTTTTTTTATTTATTTTGGAATTATTCTATCTGTTATTGAGAAAATCATCAAAACTAAGTTAAAAATTATACATGTTAGTTTCTATAGATTTTCTCAATCGAACCCACGACCTCTAGCTCAATAGTCGGAAATGAATAGAAGTGTGTGTTTATCCATGTTCTATAACCGCACATAAACGTCGATTGTCAGGTGAGTCAGAGCGTAGTCCAGCAGGCGGCGGCGCGCGCGGTCATCCCCGCCCTGCAGTCGCAACCACCGCCCCTGCAACATCAAATTGCACAACCTGTAAGTCACTTGTCACAACCATACTCATTTATGACTATATAGTAAGCTTTGGAAAATCTCGACAGTTTAAAAATCGGCGGGACTTCAGAGTATAATAAAAATAGAGAACAATTTGGCAACTCAATATTCAACATAAAAGAAATCGTAACATTTATCGTTTTGGCAGTAAAAATATGGGGCTTTATTTCATAAAATTATTTGAATACGTCTTTTTTTAACTAAAATTTAAAAACTATAAATCTACACAATATTAAGTAATACTAGCCAGGTCGTCTCGTCGTCATATCGTCTAGTACTTGGGTTGTGGAGGTCTGATGGCAGTCGGCTTCACGTAAAATATCAAAGCTCGGCCGTATCGTAGTTAGACTGAAAGCCGACCCCAAATTAATTAGGAAAAGGCGCGGAGGATGATGATGACTGATGAGATCTACACAATGTCACTGCAACAATAGCTTGCTTTGTGAAAAGTAAAACAAATAATAAATAAAAATAAATAAAACCGCGGTGGAAGTAAGTAAGATATCTACCAATGTCGATCTATAACCGCTCGTTTCCAAGTGTCGTGCCGGTTTCAAGTAATTATTTGATAAGCTGATAGATGGCACTTTTAATGACTGCGAGTGAGAGATGACTGGCGGGTAGTTAATCGAATGACAAATTCACAATTGTCATACATTAGTATAGAGGGTAGAGACCAGTAGCACCACCTTGTATGGGACGCAAACTGAAATAATGTCAGCAGAAAGCAGTCAACAATAGTTCAAGAAACGACCGGAATGGCGCTGGTGTAGGCAAAGGGTATGATATGAACCTAACTGTTATGTACGGAGTGAAGTGCGTCGATTTGAAATATAATTTTTTTTTAGCTACTATTTAATTATTTAGCTCTCTGGTAACTAGTTGATGAATCGATGAATAATGAAAAAAAAAACGCGTGCGGTGTCTTAGGACACGGATTAGAGTTCCTTTCGCTATATTGAATGGATTGAATAAATTGTAACAAAATATAGTAAATAATGTAAAAATTCGAAATTAAAATTGCGCCATCTGTGAAAGTTACCCAAATATATAGATAATTAGTATACAAAAGTTGTATCGCGCAGAATCTACAGATGGCGTAAATAATCAACTCGCGGTCATCATTTTTTGTTGCGCTAACACTTTTCCGTCTAGCCCCCATCCGCCAAGCGTCTGAAGTGTAACGTGCTATAAAGAAATTGGGTCAAAAAAAAAACTTGTCGAATATCTGCTAATTTATTGATGTTCATTTTGAAAAGTGCGTGATTACAAAGCGGAACTGTCTCCTTCCTAGTGAATACACCCTGTAGCTACGGTAGCGCCACCTACGTACACACTCTTGACGGACATGTTTTATACAGATCATCCTCCACCCCCCAATCCCTTTAGTGAGCGGACATGATCAATTGAATAGCTTGTACTAAACCCGGGAAACTAATTAGTTGCTTTTTTCACTGTCTTTTATTAATTTTGACCGCTTTTATGTCTCAAGGTACAACTGGCGCAACCAGTCCAGCAACAACAAACCGTACAAGCGGCGCAACCCGTGCAACAAACAGTGCAACCAACTGTGCAACAAACGACGCAACAAAATGCGCAACAAACGCAACAACAGCCGCTGTTGCCGCGTAGAGGCCTCTCACTTACGGTAAGTAAAGAATATTATATGGCAATGGTATTATGTTGAATTACTTTAGAGGATCAAGTTAAAAAAATACCCTACCATCTTGTAGTGACTATTAAAGCATTAAATAATAACATAATAGAACCCTTACCCTTCTCTTCTTTACTATTTACCTAACAATATAATAATAATAACTTGACACACCTCACATCCTGCCTAATCCTAAACTAGGCAGAGTCCTTTGGTAACCAGACTGCTGATAAACATACATAAGATTGGCCTGTTGGTCTAGTGGTTAGTGACCCTGACTGCTAAGCTAGAGTTCGTGGGTTCGATTCCCACCCAGGACCAATAATGGGTGTAATGAAATATATAAGTATGTTTATCAGCAGTCTGGTTACCATAGTACAGGCTCTGCCTAGTTTGGGATCAGACGGCCGTGTGTGAGATGTGTGGAGTTATTATTATTATTATATATAAGTACGTTCATTAGAAGTCTTACTAAACCAGTAACAGTATTACTAAATACGTACATGTTATAGATAAATTAGTTATTATAGTTTTTACGCGTTTTTACTTCCCCACTCAGTGTTTCCAATCATGGCTTCGTATGTAGATGGCAGACAATTCCAATTAAATAAATTACACCCTGACAACACGAACACAATTATTTGTCCTGGGTGGAAATAAAACTCACAACCTCTGGCTCCAGGAGTGGTGATCACTAAGGTCTAGTGGAGACTGACGGGCCAGTATTCCGTACTTACAGCTTCAAAATAACTATTTTGGTTGTGCTTCTTATCTATTCATATTTAAGCCTGCCTCATTGCAATATGTACCTTAACCTTATAGTAATAAATCTGATGTTGCAGCGTGAACAAATGTTGGAGGCACAAGATATGTTCCGAAATGCAAATCGTGTCACAAGGCCTGAGAAGGCGCTCATACTTGGTTTCATGGCGGGCTCCAGAGGTAAGAATTTATTAACTTCCCTTGTATCTATGTACACAAATCTTGGAAGTAAATTTTAACCTACTTCTTATTATTGTTGTAAACTTTGTACGTATATATGCAGTTTGGATGATAATACTATAATTTGACGTCTTGGAGCTGATCCGATGATGGAGCTAAGAGGTGGATGGTGGAACTCTTCAGTGGCTACTAGTGAACCTCTAGAGTTTAGGTTCATATGACTCGTTATGACTAGTACAACTCATTGTGCTATGTAACTTTTTACTTTTAACACTAAATCACGTTTTATATATCCTAATCAAATAACCGATGTATGCAACATCGGTAAAACACAGAAAATGACAATTTTAACAACTTGCCTTTGTACAATGCCGGTGAACACGCGTAGCGTGTCAATTTTTTTTCAGCTTTCAGTGCCGGTGACACGCCTGGCGTGTCGACCGTCGTTTGTTCGCGGCATCGTACGGGACATAGTGTAAATTGGGGTGGCACTGAGAGTGTTAAATTCGGTTCGCAATTAGAGCGTGTTTTTTTAGTCTTATTAAAATATAACTATTAACCACGACTTTTACCAACATTTCTACTGCTGTGACTCCTTTGCACCAGGATCGTGCACCAGTGCAGAATAGAGCACCAATAATAAACTTAAAAAATAAGTATCACCAACTTCATCCTTAATCCTGATGTATTCTTCATCCCTTAATTTTACACCCTTAGAGGTGAAATATTTACTCCAAATTTAAATGGGACCAGCCTTGAGTACAAGCCATTCAATAAAAAAAAGAATGATAAAAATCGGTTCACAAATGACGAAGATATCAACATACACAAAAAAATACCTCCTCGTAGGTGTCATGCTCGGTTAATCAACTTTAAAAGTCTGTTGAAACCACCGAGCATGACCATCGACGCATCCTTAAGAAAGTTAAACTGTTTTAGAACCCGCAACGAATTTGTTCAGAAGTATATTGAACAAATTAGAAAATATTATATTATAAATCTTACTTCTTTCCTTAGGAAAGCAGGAGACTTAAAAACGACAGTAATACCTGCGTGTGTGATAATAACTTTTTACCCATGACGCAAAAAGGAGGGTTGTACCTGTGTGTCTGTCTGTGGCATCATATCTTGTAAACGGATGGACCAATTTCGATTTAGTTTTTTTTTTGCTAGAAAGTCGACCTGATCGAGAGTGTTCATAGCTATACTTAAATAAAATCAGTTCAGTCATTCAAAGACCATCAGCTCTTTTCTCATTTTTTAAGGGATTTTTGAGTCGCGGGTATTTTTAATTTATGCTTGTATTGTCTACAGTAGATGTGTAGTTGCAGGAAATAATACTCAACTTTATCTATTTTCAGATAACCCGTGTCCAAACCTAGGAAACATTGTCACAATAAAACTCTCTGAAAACATAGAAAATGTCTTACAATCTGATGATACATATCTCACTATGCTCTCCGAGATGCACTTCCAAATGAACTACAATAACGGTCAGTGGACCCGTCTGAAGAAATACAGGCACATAGACGGCATGGTCCCACAGAAAATACCACCGGGCTCAACAGTCATAAGTACCAATAACCAACAACCTATAGTGTCTATAGCTAATCAAAGTGCCAGTTAAGTGCTAAGGTATTGTTCACATTTGGTTGACTTGTCAGTCATTCTCATGTCAATATGTTGTGTAAAATCAGTGCAGTGTGTATTGTGATGTATCATGACTTTTATGGTATGGGTAGTATATGGAAAAGACGGTTGTTGAGTATTATGATTATTAAAAAAACAAACTGTCTTGATTAGGGTTAGATTCCAGCATGTTCCTATTAAGAATTTTATTTTTAATTAATCATGAAAGTTTAAACTTCAAGTAATGCCTTATTTATGGCAGGTTTGAAATAGCTTTATTCGGGCTATGCCCTATTTTATGAAATAAATTACGAAGTACCTGTGTTTTGTTTAATATTCTAAGGAGATAAATAGCATATTATGATATGTCAACTTTTGTACTCATATATATATCTTTGGGTGCAGCTAGAAAATGGTTAAATTACTTGGAAAGTAAAGAAATTTTGTGAGATAATAATATACCGTTTTCATATTGTATCGTTTTAGAAAAATTTATATCTCACATTGATTTATTTTGGTTCTGGTTCTACCCAACATACCAGAGTTAACTGAAAAGACCCAAATTTGCTGGTTTTATAGTATACTAGCTCTTGTACCCGTCGTCGCTCGGGTTACATATATTTTTCTAAATTCGTTTCATGTAACCATCAATAATAAATGTATGAAGTTTCAACGCAATCGGATGAACATTGCGTGAACGCATACGGTATGGACAGACAAAACATTCATTTTTAAATATAAGAAGCTTTGGGTTTGTTTATAATTCGTTAATCTTTTGTCATCTAATACTAACTTAAACCTGCTCAAGAGTGCTGACTTACGCAACATACTGTAATGGAACAGTGACGGAATGTGGCTCTCAGTCAGTGTGCTAAGCCAAATGTGGATAATCATTGAGACTTTGTAGTGCAGTGAAGGAGTGCAGTGAGACAATACCTGTTTGAAAATTGGAAACTTTAATGTAAGTGTGCTTTGTTTTTTGTAGATTGATTGATTATAGCGTTAGATGTTAAAGTTTCAAGTTGTTCTAATGTGCGGTAATGTATATCGTTTTTATTTTTAACGTCATGCAATTTTTCTGCTTGAACCATATACGTGTTTGGAAGTTTGGAAGCTCCTTTTAAGAGAGCTTTTCCAATTATTGTCATATATATATAAAACTCAATATTATTGTATAGTTAAATCAGTTTATCAGCATACTTGAGGATGTTAAGAGAGATGGCTAGTAGTATTTATGATAAAATCTATAGTTCAACAGCTCACTGGCTCCCTGAGATTTGTGTGTGCCTGGTTTTGTTCGCTAGCATAAAAAACCATAGCAAAACAGATGTTACTTTTACAGGACTTTAAAATAAATTTTGATACAGCTTCATATACTTATAACATATATTCTGGCTGTGATTTCAATGATTTAACAATTAATTGTTTTACTGCATCTCTTTACACGGACCCTTAGATTCCTATTGGGTTACATTTTTTGTTAGAGTTATTACAGATTTAGTTTAAAAAAAGTACCCAATACGGAATCGTTCGGAAATTATTTTTGTAATCTACTATATGTATGTTAGTAATTATTAGTATATTGAAATGTTAATGAATACACAATTTTTACTTGGGATATATTTCATCAATTTAGAACCCTTATTTACTACCATCATGATAAAACGTGCCTCAATTTTAGAATGTGAGAAAGTTCCTATGATAGGAAGAAATATTTGGAGAGCTTTTTTAAGTTTGGCAACACTCATAATTACGTCCTTAAGAATTGTGTATTTATATTGGTGGAATGAAAAGAAAAGGAGTTTGCTTTTACTTCCTAGAAAATTAGATTTTTAAAACATTTGGTAAGCTGTGGCTTTTTTCTAAAATGGCGGAAGTGAAGGTAGATATTAAGATTTTTTTTTAATTATTTACCTTTCCAGACCTGAGTAGATGACATTTCATAGCCTAACCAGAAAAATCAAAAAGTTTTGTACCATAGAGCCACGACCCAAGAGCGATGCAATAAACATACAAATCACCATCTCCCTGCCCTTTGGGTCGGCGCAATGTGTTGTTAGGAAGTGTGAAGGAGTTTTGGCTGGATTATTTTATGGCCGGCCGTCTGCCTGACGCCACCCTTGGGAATGTAGTCGTTTTAAGACGGGAAAGAAGGAAGAAGGTAAACTTGTATAAGGAAAAATGTGTAGGGCGAGGAAACTAGGGTAAGGGATACCTCAACTCTCGAATGGGGAACGGGACTGAGACTGCAGTAGCTCGCAAAGAACGGAAACTTCCTTTGTATGATTATTGCTCCGCTCTTGGGTCGTGGTTTATTATAGTCCTACGTCCCTCCTCAATAAAGTTAACTTTAAAAAAAATAATTTAGTAGTACAGAAATGCAACGAATATATTACTAATATGTGTTGAAAGACAAAAAGTCCTGTTTGTTGGAAAAGAAATTCTATTGTAGATATTTATTTTTCTGATTAGGTTATAATTTTCTATTTACAAGAAAATGTCTTGTAAGCAACTATAGTACATATTATTTGAAACCCAAAATTCGACTAGTTCAAATAAAAGTCGATTAGCGAGAGTTTCCTGTTCCTTCTCAAATTTATATTTCGAATGATTGGAAATGGTGTGCATACTGTTTTCGCGCGTAAATATAATTGCAATGTTGCCATGTTGCATAAAAAAAGTGATATTGCGCGCTTTAATTTCGTGATCTCACAAGACTTGACATAGAAATTGAACGTTTTTAATTTTGCAGTATGATTTCTAGTGCCAAAAGAGTTGCATGAATTTGTGTCTTGAGTGATAGTCTTGGCTCGCTGACTAGTTTCTGTTGCTAAATTTGACAGGTTAAATGTTTTTTTTATTAAGTTCGAAAGGCCATGTGAAAGCCATTTCGCGATCATTTTGTTGACTTATATACAACAGGTAATTTCAAAATATGTACAATATCTACTAACAGCCATCAGAAAGAGTAATCATTTGGGGCTTGCGGGACAAGTAGCCTTCTCCCACTAAAGTATTCTTGGTCAGTTGTCTAAAACTCGGTACTCATAATTGCTGTGTCTCGATTTGAGAACTAGTAATATAGAAATTTATAACAAAAACTGGTTAGTGTGCAAAGGTTATAAATAATATATTATTTTTGTGTATTGTATTTGTGCGAAACATTTTGTGTATATTAGATTATGTTTTGAGTAGATTTTGTTAATATAATATCGAAATATATGCCTACAGAGCCTTTCTACATTGTTAAGGTTAGAAGTTATTAATAATGTGTACTTGCAATTCTTTGATAGAGCAGACTTGGGATATTTTAATGGTTAGTGCAATCATTATAGTCGAAATTACCAAAGATGTCATCGAACTGAGTGTTACACATTTAATTCTAACACATCTCGACAAGACTCGCAGGCACCTAAACTTTCGGCGGGAAAGTAGCCGAATAGGCGAATATTTCTCTTTTTTTTATTAATTTATTTATGTGCCTGTATATGCGCCCAAGCGGTAGGCAGCCGTAGAACATAGAAGATAATATGAAGAGCTATTACACGATCAAGCATCCAACTAATGATGTTAGGTGAAGATGTACTAATTTCTTTCATTCACGCATTTGGCACTCTTAGGAGGTCGTTACATCATTCAATTCTAAAAGTCGTGGTAAACGTCTTCGATATACGCTTCAAGAGTGCCTCGTTTAAAGTAAAATTTTGCCTCGAGTAAAGTAACGATCCTGCCTTGAAGTGAGCAAATCATCATATTCCTAAGTCTTCTCTTTCAAAGATAAGCAAACGATATTGAAGAGTGCATGATTAAACGAATCTGATCATTGTGTAACATGCTTTAGAGATAAATCTTGCAAAATAGTGCCTCGTGTTCTTCAGGAAACATTTGTTGTTCAACATGCAGTTAATTAAAGCATAGCATACATTTTGACTGATGAGTTAACCATTACAGCAGGATTTGTCATATTTTAAAAGCTAATAGTTTTGCCCTGTTGTTATACCCTGCCCTGACATCAACGCAGGTAGAAAACGGTCCCCGACGGACCCGAAACTACTCGGGCATCCCCGGGCGGGCATGATGTTGTGCAACAAATTTGGACGAACGAGTGTAAATGACCAATTGTGCAATGTAAGATTGATATAGAGCGAATGTGTTGAATTACGCGTTGTAATATAAACTAATATTGATTCTTAACGCGTCAATTTAAGAAATGTTTTAATGTATGACAATATTGTGTTCTTTGTCATATTATATAAGTAGCAAATGAAAATATACCATGCCTTGTAAATTGCCTCGAAAAAGGCAAATCATGAAAAAAAATCTTCATTTAAAGCCTTTTGCTTATTTTGTGACACCAAGAATTTATAAAATAATATCCAACCTAATAAACGTATATTGCGATGTTTTTAAACATGTTTACCAAAATAATTGTTAATTTATTGGTCTGGAATTGAATTTGAGTCAATTAAATGTGAAATGGTGCCTTTGTATGCTAAGCTTTATAGATAAATAAATATCATCGTAAACTTCAATATGTAAAAAAATAATTAATGACTGTAGTCAGATAAGGGTCTCATCGTTATAGTACTAATATAAGAATTTTTCATACAATTATGAAATACAGATTCCCGGGATTCATTTTTAAATATATATTTGCAAAAGTATGAAGCTCTAATGCAATTCCAGACCGAATTTCTCTTTATCCAACTGTATTTTGAGAGTTATTTAAAATGTTTACCCAAAAGCTGTGTTAAAAATAAATGGCATTCCGTAAATGCTTTGGCCTCGCATTGAGAAGAATCTGCCTCGAGTTGAGTAAAATCGGGGCATGTTTAATTTATTTTATTGAGTATTTTTATTTCTGAACGCAATATTGTGGGATTTTGAAAATAGCTCTTAAGATATTTTGGATTGTAGAAGACATTTTAAGTTTTTTTTTTAATGAATAGGCAGAAGTGTGTATGCGTTCAGCGGAACTCTTGTTATTTTAGTATTCGCGTTAATTTTAAGTTTGTTGTACGATGTTTTTTCTATAGATATTTAATACACAGTGTATATAGTAGATAGTACAAAAATATAAAATGAAAAAGTTAAAAATTATTTTGCTATTTTTATTTCTTAAAATATTTATATTCTGCATAACTCAATGTTAATTATTTTTATGGTTTTATGTCTGGCCTTCGAGATGTTTTCGGTAGGTGTCCACGAGAGGCAAGCAGCGGAATATAACTGTAAAAAATAAGGAGACATTTGATATAATTTATTGTAATAGCATTACTAGTATTATCGAAAATAAGTAAGAGCGCTTTTCATAAAATATAAAAAAAAAATACTTAATAGATCTAATTTTGAGAACTTCTAATGTAAATTGGATCTATTGAAGAAATATCTATCCGTTGTACTGAAGTGTATAAGTTGTTGATGTTTTGATTGATTTTAAATGACATCAACAAAATAGTACCTAGTCTCTGATGATAACACAGGTAAACAAAATCATACTTTTTTGTTGTTGCATGAAGTTTTTCTACGGTTGTTTACCAATTTGGGTGCGCTGATTTCGAATCTACCCTTAGATTATTTGTAGCAGTGCAGTGTAATTTACTTAAGTAGTCGATAATTTCTATCAATAGCGGTGTAACTAAACTAGTTTCTGTATAAATTTTATTGTCTTCCTCAAGAAAGACGTGTTTAAACAGCCCTGATTGTTTTTGTGTAATTTGTGGAGAATATATATAAAAAAAAATCCGTTTGAACGTGTCAGACTTCGTGAAAAAAGCATACTTGGACTGTTTTAGGTTTCTATTGCTGACAAACGCCAAGCCCTGCATAGCTTAGCTTTTATGATTACTGGCAAACAAAAAAAGACAATCTTTTAAGTACAAAACTCTTATGATCTGGCGTGAACCGTCTAATCATCACGATGACTGTTATTTCTGTGTTACGAAAATCTTAGGAATAAACCATAAAAATGGATATATTCCAACATAAAATCTGCTATGAAACAAATCTTGAATACTAGTCACACACCAGTACCACAGTAGCCATGTACATCTTCGTAACATCCAGACGAATGCAGTATAAACCAATAATAACGACAGTAGTAGAGGCATTGATTTTAGTTGCCTCAGTTATCCCTGACCTCTAAATCAATATGGTTTAAATGACTTGATCAGAGACCCTGGACTGTCTAAGACTGCATCAGAAATTCTAGCTTCCCTGTGCATGGGAAGAGATTGTTTGGACAGTGAGGAATTGTTTTGGAAATAGAAAGTCTGATTGCTAGATTCAACACCTTGAACAGTTAAAAATGAGTTAGACATTATTATGACTAGTTATACCGGTAAAGCAAGGCCATTGGTCGGTTGATAAATATTGGCTATAAAAGTGGGGCTATAAAAGGGTAGGAATGTATTATAAGTTGATAACAATTACTAGTGCTGATGGAGTACGAACAACATGGCAGTTACTGTTAGTTAGTGGTTTTGATAGTTTATATCAGTGGTGGTGAGACTTTAACACAACTTTACGAGTGTGAAGAATAGAGGTATTAAGATGTCAAACCAAAAAGAGGCCAGCTGAAAACATTAAAAAAAACAATTCAAGAACCCATCATCATATCATCCGCAGATGATAGCCTTCAAATATCCGCATCTGCGGATGTGAAAAAATATGCATCCGTAACATCCCTGTTCAATACAACTGTTTTACAGAGACCTCAATACAGAAATGGTCTTCTTTGCGTCTACCCTACATTTAATAATTGGGCCTGGGCATTGGATCAGAGTGATCGCTGTAATTGACGATTTAAAGTAATGACTGTGAGTTTATGTTGCGTTGTTCGTTTTGATTTTACAATTCAAATAAGTGTATGCCAATTGCTACGTAAATGGGCACACCGAGGGGGGCCAGGGGAGAACAGCTGCTCCCATGGATTTTGTATGATTACGTAGTATTTAGTTAATTAAAGTTACACTTTTGACTTGCTCCTCCTTGGACTTATAAAAAAAAATTGTCTCTCGGGCCAAAATAAAAAATTTGGCCCCTTACGTAAAAAAGAAAGGGGGAAAAATTTATATATTGCAGCTTCTATCATTATTCAATTCAATTCAAAATCATTTATTCAATTAAGACACTAAGTGACATTTATGAACGTTAAATTGAAGCTAGAGTTAAAAATCATAGATCGGCACAAACAGACGCCACAGCATATACTGGATTGTCAAGGTAAATTAGGTGAAAAACACCAAAATCTACTGCCTGTTTGTGTCGATCTATAACTTCCAGTTTCCAAAATGCGTAGGGCCTTATGAGAAGAATACTGGCAAAGAAACTCATGGCCACTCTTTTTAAAAGTCAGATCTTCAGGTACAATAGTGTTAGTGTTACACGAGAGGTAAACAGGATGCAAGCTGATGCCACCTGAATTTCATTTTATTGAAATGCTCCAAAAGCTAACGTACTAAAAAATAAAAATCACTCGGTGATACCGTTGAAGGTTTGAACCTATTAAACATAGAAATCATTCAAGGTGCACATCTACCTCCATTCAGTTGCAAAATCTACTGTTAAAAATAATTCGTGACTGGATTAAGAGGCTAGAGTTGCAGTTGATCGAACCAAAATAATAGTATAGGCTTAAGCATCGCTGACTAGGCCGACCAGTCACCCCAAGCAGCACCCGTTCACGAGTATGACGCATGGACCAGCCATCATCTCCTTCGCCATATCAGAGGGAAAGAAATGACCCGCCCCATGACGACGCCACGCCCCATGACGATTATTCTCGGGGACTTCCTTCTTAGTTCATCAGGAACTTGGTAATAGGTCCACTTATGATAGAACATCGTGTGGTATGTAGTCGGTTCTATTCCGACATACCACTTCACCGTTAGCCCCGGTGAGGTGATGACCCGTTGAGGTTTTCACACGATAAAGTAAAAGCTATCATTAGTGAAAAAATACACTCACCAAATAAGAAGCTGACTTCGACGACGAATTCTATGAAGGAGGAGCGGCTTTGATCCTCAAACTTGTACAAGAACTCCATCATGGTGACCATCAATTCCATTACTACAAACCCGAGGGTATACCATACATAAACCTGGACTAGTACTGCACTCTCCTGCCAACATAAAACTTAATTATTTATTACCAACCGTTCTCTGCTGTTCCATCTGGTTGTAGCGTTTTGTTAAAATAACCTTCCCGAGAACTCCGTTCCTTAATGCCGAGTTCCTATAATCAAGAAACGATTCTTACGGACGGTAAAATTTCGTTGAATTTCGAACGAAACTTTTACCGTCCGTAAGCAAAGTTCGTTTCTTGATTATAGGAACCGGAAATAACCGCGTTCAACCAAAGAAAACCAACTCTTCGAGCCTTATTATACATATTAATATAGATTATTTTATTTTCTCACAAAGTTAGAAGAATAAGAAGATATTGCTTCTAGCGATAAGGCCGCCCATTGTGCATTTTGTGTATAATTTGTTCATGTATTGTTTCCTTTTTTTGGTGTACAATAAAGAGTATTTATTTATTATTATTATTCCTCTTTATTTATCTTAATACTTATAAATTACATTTTTAAATATGTACAAAACAATATATATATATTTAAAAATATAAAAAACAGTAGACCACCGACATCGGGTACAGGGACCAAGACACCGGTGGTTAGGGCTCCAAAGACAGGAACCTCCTCACTATACGGGCCGTGTCAAGGAGAACGGCCTTCTGCATCAGTCCCTTGATCCAGCCGTCTAACGCGAGCCTCTTAAGGTGTTGATCGAGGCTCTTGGCTATTAATCCATGTGCAGATATGACAATCGGAACAATGATTGCCGAATCGATATTCCACATATCGACAATCTCGTGAGACAAATCCAAGTATTTTATTTGTTTTTCTTTTTCAACTTTCACGAGGTTCTCGTCATGAGGAACAGCGATATCGACAATCATTGCGCGGCGCTCTAATCGGTCTATCAGCACTAAATCAGGTTTATTAGCAACAATAGTTCTGTCAGTGATGATAGATCGATCCCAATACAATGTGGCACGACCATTTTCGAGAACTGGGTCGGGCACATACCTGTAATATGGCACCTCTGAATGCACAAGATTGTATTTAAGGGCAAGTTGTTGATGTACAATCCTGGCTACTTGATTGTGCCTATGCAAATATTCCCCGTTGGCAAGACGAGAACAACCAGAAATAATATGCCTGATAGATTCACCGGGACGGTGGCACGCCCGACAGATGTCCACCGTACCATCTTTCAGGATATATTTCCGATAGTTATTCGTCATAACAACTTCGTCCATAATTGCAAAGACAAAACCTTCGGTTTCTCCGAAAAGATCACCAAACCGTAGCCAAGATGTAGAAGCTTTAAAGTCTATATCAGGCCCATTTAGGGCTCGATAAAAACGACCATGAAGTTCTTTGCCCTTCCATACCTCCCTGCGATCATTAGTACTAAGTACTACAGGCTTGCGCCAGTTCTCTTTAGCCAGAGCGAGCGGAGTGAGTCCGTTGTCCACTGCTACCACACTACGATGCACTCCCACGTCAGTATGAAGAAAATATTCTCTAAGGTTGTATATCTCGCGATTGTGTAGGGTCTTAATGTTTAAGAGTCCACGACCCCCAAACTTTCGCGGGATATACAACCTCATTACCGATGAACGTGGGTGGTGCATTCGGAATGCAGTCAGCAGTGTACGGACTCTCCTGTCAAGGGCATCCAATTCGGTCTGAGTCCATCTAAGTATACCAAAGGAATACATCAGAACCGGCATGACCCAACCGTTGCAGGCACGCATTTTGTTACCCCCTGATAAAAGACTTTTAAGTACTTTTTTCAGGCGGCCAAAAAAGCGCTCCTGCAGCGTTTGTTTCATATGAGATTCAGGTATTCCCAATGACTGTGATATACCTAGATACTTGTAGCTTTCAGTTGCAGACAGAGATCTGAGTTTTGTTGAATCTGAAAGTTCGACTCCTTCAGATTCTACTATCACGCCGTTCTTTACATGCATGACTGCACACTTGTCCACACCAAATTCCATCTTGATAGAATTACTAAAGTTTTCAGTCACCTTCAGTAACGCTGTCAATTGCAAATTAGTGGGGGCAATAAGTTTCAAATCGTCCATGTACAGAAGGTGAGATATAACTCGATCGTCTTTCTGCAACCTATAGCCTAGTCCTGAACCCTCTAACAGCGTACTGAGAGGATTCAAAGCTAGGCAGAACCACAAGGGACTCAAACTATCACCTTGAAATATACCCCGCTCGATCTTTATTGGTGCATCGTTTGTCGCAATCTGCTGACATCCTGGATAGCGAAGTGCCGTTCTCCACTGCCCCATACATGACTTTAAAAAAGTGCAAAGAGTTGTATCAATTTTATACAACTCCAGCACTCTCAAAAGCCATGTATGTGGAACCGAATCAAAGGCCTTCTTATAGTCTATCCAACATGTCACCAGATTCTTACGGTGACGACGCACCTGTTGGCTAATGGCCATATCCATGATGAGGAGCTCTTTAGTGCCACGGGTCCCACTTCTACATCCATTCTGAGAAATAGATATGATCGAATTTTTATTTAAATGTGTAGTAATTTTGAGTCTCAGAATAGATGTTAGAAGCTTATACATAGTTGGTAGGCATGTAATTGGTCTATAATTTTTGGGATCCATGGCACTACCAGATTTATAGAGTAAGTGGGTTACGCCAGTTGTTAAAAAATGGGGTAATGAACCGGAATCCAATGCTGCTTGGAACTGAGATGCCAAACGAGCATGCGAGCTTCGGAACCATTTCAGCCAAAAGTTGTGCAGTCCGTCTGGTCCAGCCGATTTCCAGTTTGATAATGACTGAACTGCACTACTTACGTCACTTGTGGCTATGGAAATTGGTTCCATTGCTTGTATAGACTCGCATGAGCACCCGACATCTCGTATCCAATCACCTTCTGAATGAGTGACAGGCACCGACCAGATATTACGCCAAAATTCATGTGTAGCATCATCATCTGGGAAATGCCCGTCACTCACACAGGGATCCGATTGTTCCCATTTTCGGTAAACCCACCTCTCATTTCTGTGGAACATACGATTCTGATTATACCGATCTGTTCGCTTTTTGTATCTTCGAATCCTATTTGCCCATGCATAAACTTTCTGCTTTAGAAAGTCTATGCGCTCTGTGACACATGACATATATTGTTGAGTACTAATGTCAGTCCCCAAGAATGCCTGTTTCACAAAGCGCATCACTCTCGGCCGCGTGTTACCCGATCTAAAGCAGATTAGCTTACCGATGAGTGTCCTGGCCTCAGCAATACGACGCTCGATTCTACACTGCCAGGCTGGCACAGCAGGCTTGGGTCGAGTAGTAGCGGTATTTACAGAGAAATGTACTCCTGCTACTCGACATGCTGCGACAGCCGCACAGTAGAGAATAGAGTGTGTATCACTAAGATCTTCGCTATTGTCTAAATAATCAGACAATAACGAATCCAGGGCACACACCAGCGCTATATTTCGTCTATGAATAGGCAAACGGGATAAATGTGGTCTATTAATGTGGTTCACAAACCGGTATTTCAGAATCGCATCCTCCAAGGCGCTCCTTAACCTTTCGTTGCATTTGGTACTTACAGATATAGCTTCACTATCCACAATTTCATCAACATGTAACTGTGTTACCAATTGCGGTGTGCGATTGGCCACCGAACCCACAACTTGCGATGAAGAAGGGATAACCAAGCTATTCCGTACGTCAGAGCGTAGCCTCTCAAGTACGGTATCATCCAGCAGGTGACAGCGCTGTATAGCCCGTACCTGATCCGACAGTCTTTGTGCTGACACGTTGACAGCTGGTTCAAGCTCCTGAAACAGAGACAGTAATCGAACACGGTACGCAGTAAGGTTAGTTCCCAACTCTGTAGCCCAATAATATGCCCGCATGACGTTTTCATTAATTGAATAAGTCCATTTCATGCGGCGCACATCACCACCGGCAGCGGGGGCCCTATTCGAGGTCAGTGTTCCTCGGGGTCCTAAGCAGGTCGGTGGCCGGCCTCTCCCCTGCCGACGCACAGGTGTTGGCGACGTCGGCAGAGAGAAATACTCGTCGCTGGAGCTTGAGCTCGACGCCTCACTGTTTGCCGATCTCACCGAGGAGTGCATTGGCAGCTGTGGGGCGGAGCTTTGCGACGAGTCCGGGGATGTTTGCTGTGCAATTCTCTGTCTAGCTTGATACCTTGTAAGCATTTTATTTCATTATATTCCATGTTGTTGGGCTATTGTCTTATATGACATCTGTCATTTTCTTCGAATTTTTTTCTTTTGAACTTTTGCATGTTGTTTCTGTGTTTTTTTTTATATATTTTATGAATCTGTTTCCAAATATTTGTTTTGTATTTATTTTGCAATTTATCTCGATGTATACAATAAGTTAATAGGTATAATATTTTAATATTTTTATTATTATTATTATTAGTTGTAGCACAGATAAGTAAAATGGTTACCTGTTGTAGTCTTCTTTCTTTTTAACACGTTTATACGTTAAAAGTGAAGCTAATATGCTTCACTTTTAACTACCTAACAAACTAACTATGTAAATAAATGTTGCAAGTCAATTTTACCCTAGTTCTAATTGTGGCATCGAAAGGAAACTTCGTATGTACCTACATTTAGTTTGGTTGACAATGATACAATTTGGCATCTTGGAGCTGATCTGATGATCGAACCAGGAGGTGGATAGTGAAACTCTTAGTGGCTACTAGTAAACCCCTTGAATTTGGTCTCGTATGGGACTATGAATATAATTAACGCTGTCTGTTCCCAGTACGAAACATAGGTTCTATAAAAGGGATATGTTTGAAATAAAATAAAAGTTTCAAAATTAACCCGAGTATTAAATAAATAAAGTAAATTAATAATAAATAAATAATAAAAAAAGTAAATTAATAAATGGATGTACCTTATTAAATTAAAAAATGTGATTCATATCACTGTTCAATTGAGTAAACAAGTTTATCATCTACATACTGATTAATGTTACTTAGTTTTTAAGTCTAGCAAACGTACTATACCGTACCATAATAGTTCTTTTCTTTTTCACTAGATGGCGCTATATGAAACTTAAATAGGCTCTAGAAGTCTAGAACAGCGATTCCCGAAAGTGGGTTCCGTGGAAAAGTTAGTCAACAACAACAACAACAGTCACAACAGTCAAAAATAAATAATTTCGCAAACCCTGCCGCGAAATTGAATAATTCCACAGCTGTTCAATTGTTTTGAAATAGCACAAAATATCCATTGAAAAGTACCATTAGGTACCTTTATGTAGTTTGCGAGAATTATGCGGCCCGGACTATGACTACACTACCCCATATGCGCATATATTATTATGTCGGACATAATACCGAACTATGAACCAATTATCTATTAATAAAACAGTGGAATTCTTTATAATGAAGTAGAGAATGAAAATATTTTACTTTTAAAATAAAATTCCTCTCCCCATCTTCACCATTTTTCACAAAGTAAAGCCTAATTTTGTAGGTTCATTTTATCTTCAAAGTTATAACACTACGCTGTATTCGTATGTCGTGTTGAATTTATCCATTTTGAAACTTTAAAACTAAATTCTAACAATAAAATTGTTTTTAGAGTGCTTCCTATTACATTATAACCTCAGCTAAATACGACTACTATACTAGTGTAGTACCTATTTATTCTGTTCTTTCAAACAAAAACTGTTTTACTCACAACAAAAGAAGCTAATAGCAATAAAAGATTGGCCATTTGGAACAGTGTGACGAGGAGTGACTGTAGTGACTCAACATGTTCCAGCAGTTGTGACTGCTGACATTGGAACCAGCAGTTGTTGGTGTCGCTTGTCACGGCATCTAGAACACTCGCCAGCTGAAACAACATTGCCGGGACGGTTAAAATTGTATACTTAGAAGCTATATCTAACACAACACGTCAGAAGTCTTAAACGGTGTTCACAGTGACCAGGGCAAAGTAAGTATTTCACTGCCGAATAAGGGTTTGGGCTATTGAGGAGCATATCGGAATGTGGTACCATACGGTCATCTGATTACGGAGATGTCGATGAAATTAAGCATATAAAGAAAAAAAAACGTCTGCGGGATGTCCGACAGAAGTGATAACTTAAACGCCAGACAGACTGGCGCCGTAACGCGGTATGTAACGAAGCGGTTTACCCTCCCATAAGAAGTTATGACATCAATTAAAAAAATCTTATGATTCTTAATTATAGTCAAAACCCTGGTCGTTCAGATTTAAATTTTAGTAACCGTAGGGGGGCTAATGATACAATCCTATTTGCTCTTCAATTTTCAAAAATATTACAATCCTCTGGATGGCCCGCCAATATGGAAAGAACCAATAAACTACTGAAAATTTGCGGCCACAACATTTGTAAAAAGTATTATGAAAAACATCCACCATAGCGCTCTGTGTTTGGATACCACTCCACATCCCAGTAGGAGTGCGTGAGGAATTCAACCTGACCTGATGCTTGGATATTAAATATTAATGTATTAGACATTGTTGTATTTAATGTATGTTAATTATTCATTTAATGTATGCACGATATTCCTGTTTGCACATACTATGTAGGTATCTACGTTAGGATCCAGATCAAATCAATGTTCAGTTTTCAGATTTATATTATATGTTTTGAGCATTTAAATAAATGAAAAAAAGTCCGGCAACGGTGTAGAGAATCGTAGGCTTAAAGATGTTGTTACTTCATATGCTGTTACACTGGTATAGATACCTACCTAAAGCGTTGTTTTCTCAGAATTCGTTGAGACTGTGCCCACGGATCCTCTTTACACTCATTAAATTAATACTAAGTAACTTCATAGTAGTAGCGACGCTGTAAACAACGTTTTTATCAATAACGTTGCCCAACAAACGTTCTTAGGGTGTCATTTGGGTGTACTATCACCTTTTTTACACTGTTTGTAAAGACTTCATATTGTAGTCTCTAGGTAAAACTGTACTAGATGGTCATTGCACAACTAATTCTGCAATGATCTATCTACGGGAAAAGAGTTTCCATGGGAGGAAAATCCTTTTGAACCTTGAGTAGCGCAGGACCACAAACTTAAGTATAGTACCTAATTTAGGTAGGTAGCTTAATACGTGAGAATTCCCTCTCTGCCTGACGTTACTATGTCCTCCGTTTGTCACTACAAACGGCAGTAAAAAGAAGGTGTGGGCACCGTCTCAATCTATACTAATCTTACTACTACATATTATAAATGCGAAAGTTTGGATGGATTTGAAAATTTGGCACAGAGATAAATAAATAGTCTAGAATAGCACATAGGCTTGATTTGAATTTCTACGCGAATAAGTCGGTGGCTAAAGCTTATAATATTAAAAAAAAAAATTGTTTGTAGTTGATGAACTCTAGAACTGATTTTAATAATTCTTTCACCATTAGAAAGCTACTTTATCTAGAAGTAACATAGGGCAAAATTTTTAAAAGCTTTTATTAAACTTCACGTGTAAGTATGTCTAAAAGGGGCTCGTGGCTAAGTGGTAACCGAGTAGGTTAGCACATTACAAGGGTAAGTAACACTAGCCAGGTCAGTCTTGGGATGGGTGACCATCCTTAACATATTGAGACCCCTCCGTGCTTCGGAGAACACGTTAAGCCGTAGGTCCCGGATGCTATACGAACATCTGTGGCATTCGTTACGGGTAGTTCGAGCGCTAAAAAGTCCGACAACCTGGTCTAACTACAGAACTTCGATATCGTTTAGTACTTGGATTGTGGAGGTCTGATGGCAGTCGCTTCACGTAAAATATCGAAGTTCTGCCGTATCGTGGTTAGACTAAAAGCCGACCCCAACTTAGTTGGGAAAAGGCGCGGAGGATGATGTGTATGTATGTCCTGGAATTTTGCAATCAATATTTCAGCCACTTCCACTGAAGCTATCGTGCTGAAATTTGGCACACACGTTTGGTTCTCATGACAATTCACAATAAGATATTAAAAAAAAAGTTTAAATTATTATTAGTAAGAAGTATAGGTAAACGCCCGGTACTGGTATGAACCAGTTTCCAAATAAACCTTAATCAACATAAACATGAACATGAGTTCATGTTTATGTTGATTAAAGTTTGTTTGGAAATTTAAGTCCTCAAAAGTATAGAAAAAACATCGACTAGGGAAACCTTAATGTTTCCGCCAATGTAATATAAAAAAGATCATAGTACTAACCAAACTAATAATAGATATGAGTGCGATCACACTCCTCTGCGGCATGCAGCAACAAGTGCCATCTCCGCACATCACTATAATTGAGTGCAACCAACCCATACCGGCACTTACATAATTCGTTTCCAACCACACTATATCATTAATATAATTGTTATTTTTATTGTTTTATCAGTTTTATTGTAATGTTGACACGATTGTATATTGACAATTCGTTATTTGGCAGATGCTGGAAACAGGTTGAGAAAAACAGGCGTAGGTAGACGCGTGTGGATAAAGTCGGTTTGCGGAATCTCTGCGTTGACTCTACACGCGAGAAAAAAAAGTCCACATAAGAAAAAAAAAAATCGGTTTGTACAACGCTTCTCTTTAATAAATATTTTGGTAATGGAAGAAAAAGCTTGCATAATCTATTAATAACTTGTCGGTGCACATTAATTCTAGGCTCTATCGTCTAATCGGAGTCTGTGCTGCTCCTGAGAATGTCTGAAATATCCAATAACAGTCACCCGCGAGTCGTAACAAGAACCTTACAGTCTACAAACATTTATATTACCCGTGGACTTGTTGGGAGGGAGGAATAGGAATAAACATGTAATGCGCCTCTGTGAGGTATCCCCGAGATCTCTGAGAGGTTCCGTAGGAGTTGTAAAGGCGTGTACATTATGAACGTGTTTTTTATATAAAGAGGCCCATGAAGGTTGCATTATATCACGCTACACTTATTATGTTTTTGCTCTCAAATTTCTTTTTGATGTTCCTCTGTCAATCACATTTCTCCTGTCATCTCTACTGTCATTTTAAGGAGTTTAACTTACAGCAATTATGTCGCCGTTTTCTGTTTTATTTTATGTAATATTGTCTACCGCAGGCCATGTTCTCGGTGAAGAGGCAATTTATGATGAAATTGAGCTGCGTAAGTATTTTTAGCGTACAAAATTTTTAGTCTCCTTTAATAGATTCATGGATAATATTGTGAAGTTGGCTCGAGTGAAGAAATAGCTACTCGTATTTACTGCTACGTTTTTTATCTACAAACTCTTGGCAAGGACAACGCACTAGAAAGTTGAGTTATTGCGATTATTTAACGACATCGATTGTTATTACTTGTTTTAAGTAGGGTTTTCAGGTCCGCCCGGATGGGGAAATACCGCTTCTCTACAGAAGTTAACCAGGACTATTAAGAAAATGTAGTACCTATTACCTATATCTGCCAGAAAATATGGGTCGTCAGAACTCCACCACAGGTTTTCTCGGCGGGCTTTGGGTTTTTTTTGACAACTTTAATAATAAAAAATTGGTTGTCTGTAAAGTCGGTTTACGGACGACAATTTTACGTGATAACGTCATAAGAAAACAGTGGAAGAGTAATAGATGCGTCACAATCCGAACGCTTAGGCCGATCGTGCCTCTCTATCGCTTGTTCCGCGGTCTCGCTTGTTCCGCGCTCTCGCTTGTTCCGCGCTCTCGCTTGCACGCTCGGCTCAGGCGGAACGTGACAATGAGTCATGCTTTTTCGTGCGTGCAGCCGGCGTTCATCGATTTATAAGACGTTATCACGTCAAAACTATCTATCTCAATTTTAAGCAATAGTTAAAAGCTAAAGCATCTGTCCTGTTTTACTTTCAGTCTCCACCACTGAGAAAATGATAGCAGACCTCGAGGCTCACTCTGATGTGGAGAAATTATTAGTAAAATTCCAAGAAATTTCCACAAAAGCGGAGAAATTAAACAATGACTTAACTGTCACCCAAGAAGAAATAGAAAAAGAATACAACAAGATGATAGATATACTAAGTGAGCTTACTGAACTTGTCAAAGATTCTAGTAAAGCCATCATATTCCTCAAAGCCAAAGGTATTGATCGAGTGGCTGTAACTAACCTGAAAATAGAAAACAATGAACTCAAAATCAAAATACTTATTCTACTGAAAGTACTCTTCGATGAAGCACCTTCAACTACAACTGCTGCAATGCCAATATTTGTTGTAGACCGACTGATAAATATATTCGAAAATGACAATCTTGCTCTCAAAGCTCATTCTTTAGATATTTTATATCTTTGGTTACCTGACAACCCTAGGGTACAAGCTCGAGTTATGAAAATAAAGGGTTTACAGCCTTTTTACGAACAAATAGCAATGTTAGACACCAATGTTATAAAGATGCTTCTAGACTTATTCAATAAAATATTAAACGAGCATGTCAAAGCGAGAAGCGATGTTCAAAAGAATATTATCGATGCGGAGAAACTCAAATTCTATCAGAGAGTTGGTCTTATTGAACACATGTCAACACCAATAGTCTGCAATGGTCTACTGAACATATTTGCTAGAACTTGGTCGTACAATTCTAAAGACAATAATATCCTTATGACTGTGTTTGAACTGCTCAAGAACGTGAAGCAGTTTTGCGTAAATACATTCAGAGGAAAAACTAAGGCTGTTAAGTTATTTAAGGCCTTGCAAGAGTATGTCCAAGGTCCAGAGAATAAAGAAAACTTTATGTTGAACGGTTTAAATATTACTGATGTCGCGTTGGTTATTGAAGATTACGTTCGGAAAGTTAAACCACTGACGAAAGATGAATTTTAAGTTTTCACTTAATTTATTTATATTTATGTCACTAACAGTTCTAGTTTAATTTTATTCTGATATGTTTTTGTTTTAATTGTACTTAGTATTTGATACTTAACGGTCTAGTTGACTTGAAATAGTATGAAGACTAATAAGTTACTCTACCAAATACACGTTATATTTTTAAAGACAATTAAGTACACAGAAGATTTCTATATACACAGAACTCGAGGAATAAATACCTAGACTATGAATAGCTGACAAAGTATTCATAGCAAGGGGTAACATGAATACTTTGAGATCAGTCTCTGAAATTGTTCCAAAACGCTTACGCCACATCTTAAGGCAATATTCAGATGGCATGCGTTGTAACAAAGGCGTTTTAAAAGCGGGCGTCGGATTAAAACGCCCTTTAGCACGTAGACGACTCGATCAAAATTCGTTTACTTGTTAAAACGCGCTAGAGCCATCACTTAACTCATTAATAGAAAAAAAAAACAGCGATCTAAAATACTTTAAGGATTGTCACATCACTAATGGTACTTGATTTTAGATTTAAAGGCGGTAATTACTGCTGAAGGTAACTTAGTTGCATAAAAGAAGTTCAGAAGACCCAGAATTCATAAAGTTTTCGATCTTTCTCTTATGTACACACAAGTGCTGCCAATTTTTATCACTTAGGGCCCAACTCACCCCAAATGATCGACCCCACGTGTGGCCTGACCGCAACTATTTGCACTATTATATTTTCATCCCTTACACAAGGGTGGTAGCGTACGCGCAGATCACAATGGTGTATTGTAATAGCATCTTCCAATTGTTGCAATATAATTTATAGCTTTCTATGTTGATAGGTTGTTTGATTTAATTTATTTAATGTTCGCAGTGAGTGGTTAGTGGTTGGGAATCGTAATTTCTATGACGCAATTTTATTTCATTTCCTTTAGCATAGCAATGATGACTTACATGGCGTGGTGGTATAGCATCCGATATCACCGTCAAAGGTCACAAGATCAATTCCCGTTTAGTGATAATATTTGTAGGTATAAATATTTTTGGTTGCATTGGTCTGGGAGTTTAAATATGTATCTACCCATAAGACTGGCTTTGTTGGTCTAGTGGTTAGTGATCCTGACTACTGAGCCAGAGGTCGTGGGTGATTCCCCCCCAGGACAAATAATTGTATGATGAGCATGATCATTTGTTCTGTGTCTGGGTGTAATTTATCTATAATATGTATGTATTTGGTAATATATAAGTATGTTTATCAGCAGTCTGGTTACCATAGTACAAGCTCTGCCTAGTTTGGAGTCAGACGGCCGCACACAGGCGAAAAATCGATAAAAAGTGGCATAAAACTCATTTTCATTTAATTTTACATGATTTGTTGTTATTGTCATTGGTAAATGATTAAAAGTAACAGATTATCATTAGGTAAGTGGTATGTATAAAATTACAAAAAAAAAATCTATAATCTATAAGTACATAAAATTGATTAACCACCAAAAAATAGACTAAAAAATTCATCTATAAAGCAGAGATATGTGTAATTTTTTTTATTGATGTTCTTAACCCGGTTATATATGGGCCTAAAGATACCATGAGTCTATGGTATGTATTTTCCGTATTTTCAATAGCCCATTTTCGTGAAAATGGCTATGGAAGAACTATATTTCCATCTGTTGACGTCCCTCCACCTTGTTTCGGTTTGTTCACATTCGTACTTTTCAATGAATCATTCAGAATTCGTTTCTTCTCAGCAGCAACTATCTCTTTTTCTCTTTCACTCCTGAAACTTGACAAGTTTTTATTTATATGCCATATGCAAATGCAACATGCATCTCAGAGCTAGTGTCAGTAACTGCATTAATGATTTTTCCGTCTAGCATTGTCAATTTTAAGTCATGTTTTATGTGCCATTCCTCATTTCTGGTTGTAAATTTGCAGCTTCTTGTCTCGAGTGCTCAGAAATTTCATCGCCTAATTGAAACCTCAAAAGCTGGCAATATAGTGGTGAGGAAGGCCGGGGATTTTGCCAAACAAGTTAATTATTTGTGGTTACCACAGGTATCGGCAATATTGACATAACAGTGACAGTCTAAGACTGAACTTCTCGCTAACTTCTGTGCGAATTGTAATAGACCTACGATCTTCTAAGAATCTAGTTTTTTAAGCCCCCTTACATATTTACGGATTTGTTTATTCTGCTTTTTCCACCCATTGCACTTTCAGTTTCCATTTTTTTTTAACTGTGAAAGTAGGACTAGGTAACATAGAAAAAAAACAAACGATTGATAAAATTATGCAGTAGGTAAGCTACGCTGACATGTCACAATTCAATCATTGTAAATAATAGATGGTTGTTGTAGATTGAATAGCCATTCAATTGCAAATGGATTCACATTTCTAATACAACGGATTTTATCCAAATTAAAGGTATGAGTTACGTTACAAAGCTCTCTTTGTGCAACTCTATTCATTACCGCAATGACAAATCATGCGCCATGGGTGGCCATGACAGTTTTGCTGCGGTTTCCCGCGCTTCCGAACCGGAAGTTGTCATTAGCGATATTTTTTATTGTAGTTGACATTTTGTGGTTATTGGGAGATCTTAATTTAAATTTGATTTCTTTTTCTTATTTCCGAATTGTTACATTACGTAGAGGTTCTAGACATAGATGTGTCATTACAACAAGTATGATTATGAAAGAAAGTATATAAATTGCAGGTACCTATGACTACTTATAGCTAGTACTATTATGTATTCTGTGCTTATAGGCCAATAAATCATGCACATACTTACGTGTGTAATATGTGTGAAGGACATTGACAGGGGGTTTAAAGTGTAACTTAAAAATAATCGATTATTAAAAACTACATACTCATATACTTTTACAAAATAATGAATGTATTTAGTCACCTAATTTTTTCTTGAAATTTAGATAATGTTTTTACTAGTAATAATAGTCAGCCGGTGGTTTGGGGGCAGCTTGTTCTACTCTAGAGTTGCAATGAAGATATAAGGCATTAGGCATTAAGTCCGCCTCCGTACTTTATATACATAAAGTTAAATTAATCGGAGAGCCATGCTTCTGCACATATGGGCCGGCTCGACCGGGATGATACCAAGGCCTCACAGAAAACCGGCGTGAAGCAATAGATACTTAGTGTTTACTACGTTGTGTTTCGCCGAGGGAATGAGGTTACCGGAGGCCCTAACCCTCCTCTCCCTACTGCCACCTTAAAGGCCGACAACGCACTTGTGACTCTTGAGTTGCATGTGTCTATGGGCAGGGATAGTCACTAACCATCAGGGGATTCATCTGCTCATTTGGCCTCTATCCCATTTAAAAACAAAAAAAACAAGTCTACACAACAGAATAACGTACTCGCCTCTGCAGTACCTAATCCAACTTTTGCAAGACGGGAACATACATAAATATGTGTTGGTCTCACTGTCATAAAGTTTAAGACTATGGAAGGCTTAATGTGGAATGAAAATTGTGGTGATTTTAATTTGGTTATCTCACCATTACCAGCCAACATAAGCATTCTGTGACATTAACTTATAAAACATTTTTTTTTTTCATAATAAATTGCGTGGGAGTTTTATAAAGGTGTAAGACAGTATAAGTGTCAAAAATCGCAATCCTAGGTCGACTAAACAAACACAAAAATCGAATCAAATCGATCATCGTTTTTAAAAAAGGAGGCCAATCACTAACCATCAAAGTCGGTGCAGTAACCTGCGCGTTTCGGCAAAACGAATTTGCTCTAAAGTCAAGTACTGCGTGGGAATAACAAACGTATTTTTTTTCGTTTAAAAATTATCAATGGACATTGTTGTGTAATGGACGCGGTAAATAATCCTATTTGCATTGTTGGTTAAATCTTTAGTAGCAAATGGTGTAGGGTGTCCATGGAATGCTGGGTGCTAACCTTTTTATTTTATATTTTTAAATCCCTAGTAATACTTAAAAGTTAACCATTCTAAAATTAAAGTGTTGAATATTCTAAAATTAGTTAAACAAACTGGTTAGAGTTTATTTAATTGTAAAACTGATTACAGATAATTCGAATGTTATGTTACCTATATACCTATATTCAAGTTCATTTGCTTACTTATGGGCCCACAAGCACGAGAAATAATTAAAACGAATTAAAATAAAATGACTTCAAATTCAATTAAACATGTTTTCGTCTACAAAGTCAATAAAAAAAGCTATATGACTACTACACTAAAGTCTTGTTATGACTTACCAGGAATATCCTACTTCCTCTCAATCCATACTCTTCGTAGCGTACGTAAGCCCAGGTAGCAGTGAAAATGAATAGCTCGCAGGGTGTAGGCGTGAGGCACCTGACCGAAGTTCCCATGGCCATTACACATCACACCATTACGATACATTATAATTTATTGCCGTAACTAAACGTAAAGAGTCAATTATCCTATGAGGACTTTTGTCATCTAAATTACTAGATAATCTTACTACAGTACTAAATGCAAGATATTGTTGATCATGGATCTCAATGTAACAAAGATTACAGTTGGACGTTGTGACCTTATACTTATAACACAAGCAAAACTGTTTTGTAGAAGTTACTAGACAAACGCGAGAAAACTCAGCAGAGCGCGCTGTGTAATATTATTTACTATTATATAAAACTTTTTTCATAGCCCCAAGCCAAGTTTTTCATAAACTGGTTGGTGTTGGAATGTCTATTTTTTTTTTAATAATTTTGTCAATGGTTTGTGGTCTTAAAACCACTCTTCTGTTAGTGGAGGTGGACTAAGTTGTCTGTTATGGTGTTTTTGCTGACCTGCGTGCAATCAAGGCTTTGTTTTCAGCACATGGAAGTTATTATTGGGTTTTTCTGTAAGTTTATTCTTAGTTGTAGTGCGAAGTCTAGCAATGTCCGGTAGATAAAGATTTAAAATAACAGGCGAAATGTTAATGTATAGTCCTTTCCCATCCCTCACAGTTGTTGGCGGAAGCACATTTATTAAATAACTTGAAACACCGTACACACGGCCGTCTGACCCCAAACTATTCAGAGATTGTTATGGTGACCAGACTGCTGATAAACATACTTATATATTACTAAATACGTACCTACATACTCGTATCATAGATAAATTACATCAGATACAGAACAAAATATTTTATTAGAAAAAAAAAGATCGTATTTATCACACAATTATTTGTCCTGGGTGGGAATCGAACCCACAACCTCTGGCTCATTATGATAACCTGATATTTATTAATAAAACCTAAAAATATAAATTCCGCCAAAACGTAATCGACTCCGCCCTCATTTGGGCAATAAAATGCTTTAGCAAAAACTTCATTGACAAACAAAACATGTTTACACAAATCCTATCATTAATTTTCAAAATTTTGTCGCGGAGATTCATTCAAGGCTTGAGATAGACACCTGTGCTTAAAAAAAAATTAATTCGATTTTTTACTCTTGCTACACACAAACCATACTACGGCCAATAAATTATCTATTCAGTGAATTTGTTAAAAGCGTAGGCGGGTTTTCTTAGATAATATAAAAATCCTTGTGTTTGTAGAGAGAATTAAAAAGATCATGTTCGTGGGTTAAAAAGTAAGGGTCGCACCTATAACGATGGCGATGGTGGGAACTAGATGACAAAGGAATCAAATGATAAATGTAGGATTTGGTAAACTTTTTATGGAATTATAACTAGATATTGAAAAATTATTGCAACGTAGGCTAGATATTAGGTAGCTGTTATTACGTCTGTTGATCTAGTCGTGCAGTCTGCATTCAACATCTATAAGTTAGTGTATAAAGGTATCGAAAGACTTATAGTGAAATGAATACCTATAACATAACTAATGGCAACTAGGTACTAGTTACGATAAATTCAAGTATTCATTTCACTTCAGGTATCTTGAAATAGATTCATGTTTGTTTTAATGACTGAGGTTATAGGTACTACGGCAGGTTCCTTTTTATAAGCAATTTCCACAATATTTTATTGAAATGGTTACAGCATTTTTTTTAAATTAAAGCTCTCGAATAGGCCGTGAATAGTTGCGTTAGATAAAAATTTTGTAGAAAAAAAAAAGAATTCAATTTTAAAATGTGTTCTAATTTAAATTTGAAATAGAAGGCAGTCAACATAATAGAAACTCACGTTGCGCGCAATGACAACACCTCATTCAGCCAATTAAACAGTGTCCCAAGTGTAAAATATCTCAATTTCTAAGTAAAAGTGTCCTGCTGAGTAAACGGACGTCCGAATTATACAAAATACACAACATCTTAATGTATTTAGGGCAAGATTTAAGTAATCGTGGGAACGTAATAATTTGACGGTTGCGTTGACGCAAAATGGGTGCCGGATAATAATTTATTAAGTTACTTACTTATATATATGAGGTGCACTGTTTATAAAACAATATCATTATTTTCTATCGAGTTCTGTTTTTTTGTTCTAAATATTAAATACTTAAGAATATAAAAAACGCATAGAAGCCTATTAGGAAAATGGCTAGGTGACAAGCAGATAATTGATGCCGATGGTGCCAAATACTAAAAAGGTCATTATTTTTTTGGGTAGAAAGTGCTAGTTGTAGACTATATTCCCTATGAATAAACGATTACTAATGGTATCACTGAAAACCTTGTGGCACTTTGCACAGAATGTGTAGAAATTATACTGCCATTTGCTCACGGGTAGACATTTTTCACGTTAACTTTAATGTTTTCAAATCTTTCCTGCTACATTACATTACAACCGTATGTGACCTTTGTAGTTAATTTAAATTTTATTATTTTTTTTTTATTTTAGTTGTTTTTTCTCCATATTTCACATTTACTTTTTTACTATTTAACCCATATTGAAAACGAAGTATTGTTTGTTTTGAAAGTTGTGTACAGTTGTAACTGGACTTCAGGTTTACTTATTGTTTATTATTAAGGCCATTCTTTGTATATCTTGATCTGTAGTCTGTATCTGTACCTATGGAATGAAATAAAAATATAATAAAATTACGTACAAGTACACAAACATAATGATAGCTTTATTTTCTATAATAACTTATTTTTTAACCTCATTTTTTAAACTGTAATTTTTGAAACCTCTCTAATCGACAGCCCTTAAATATCGTAGTAATTATTTCTTCTAAAATCTATTTCTTAAAATTCTTTTATTGGCGCAAGTGTGCGAAGTTTTTACAAACATTTCTTTACTTGACTTGTAAGTCAAAACATTTAACTATACAATTTGTCCGTTGTATTATTTTCAACGTCCATTCTTGTATTCACGGTGCCGGAAGTCCGCACTTCAATGTAGATATGTAGTTTGTTTGCGCAAACTTTTTCAAATACAGGTTTTGATTTGTATGAATGATTAATCGATTTTATAATACTTTTAGAGGCAATTTGTACTTCTTATGGTGTTTGATTGTGTTTCAAGAGGCCAAGGCTCATTCTGGCGTTTCGTTAGAGACATCCATACGTCAGGCATATTTTTGGACACTATTTAATGCACTTTGTTATTAACATTGCAACCAGTCATTCTAAGTTTTCTTTAACAAAGAACGATGTAAGAAATGCGACGGTATTGTTTACATTATTACCATCCATAATCTATACTAATATATAAAGCTGAAGAGTTTATTTGCTTGAACGCGCTAATCTCAGGAACTACTTATCCGATTTGAAAAATTATTTCAGTGTTTGATAACCCATTTATCGAGAATGGCTATTGGCTTGATAACATCACGCTACGACCAATAGGAGCGGAGCAGTAATCATAAACGCAGTTGAAACTGCGGGGACGGCTAGTAACATTATAAAGCTGAAAAGTTTGTTTGTTTGAACGCTCTAATCTAAAGAACTACTGGTTCGAATTCAACAATTCTTTTAATGTTGGTTAGCCCATTTATCGAGGAAGGTTATAGGCTATATAACATCATGCTACGACCTATAAGAATGGAGCAGTGACTATAAACGCAGGAGAAACTGCGGGGACAACGATATTTTTCATAAACATATTATTCTCTTCATGAACGGTGACTTAAAAATAATATTGATTATTGTACAGAAACCAGGTTTTAAATCTTTAGTGTATCTTTTTTAAAGTCAGGAACAAGCAAGTCTTATAAATGTATTTCAAATCGAACATAAGCAGGCGGACAGTAGGGTGTCCCAAAATCTCTTTAAGGAGAAATTACAGCTTATGGTTTATATAAAACACTAAGAGCAATAATGATAAAACAAATATTGGGAATAAGTCTATAACCCATGTATTATTATAACCTATTTACATGAGCGGTGATTTTACACGCTTTATGTTAGCTTCACTTGTATGTTTGTTTGTAACAATTGTTGATTTTGACCCATTTTAAACGGCCAGATTTCATTCAAATTTTCGATGCAATGCAATAATTCCATTTAAAAAAATAAATAATAGTTTAAAAAAAACTAAAAAAAACACGCTTTAATAGAAAATCCAACCAAAAAACAAAAAATAAATTTTAATAAATTTGGATTAAGAATAAGAAATAAATGTATATTATTGGAAAAAAGCGTGGGGTGTATATAGTGTCAATAGTTATTGACAGTATACGCACTTTACATAAATTAATTAATGTGTCGAACTCGCTTATGACGCCGCGCGTGCAACCTAAAAATGTCGCGCGGAGACCCATTTTCAGCGTTACATTAAAATTATAAATAATGGTGATAGAGTTCCGTTAGCTAGGAGTTTTTTATTAGAAATATCCTCTTCTTTTAGAATCTTTTTTTGAAATTTCTTAAATATTAATAGCCTATGAAATATTGGCAAAAAACGAAATGCCATTTTTTTCATCTTTAATAGTTTATAACTTTTGCAATTTTTTATGTGCTAATACACGCTTTTGCCACATTTTTCTAGGCGTCATTCCGGATCCAATGAGCTATAGCACATGATTTTAAGAGCAGTATCTCTATTTTAGACAGTTTTCAACTTCTCGACTAGACTAGTTAGTATATTTTTTATATAACGACACCCACAACTAGAGGTGTTACACACTCATTGCCTTTCGATAGTCTCTGGTAGCTTTTTACTTACCCGGGAAAACACAACATGTCAAGAACGCTTCTTAGTCGCGTTCTTCTGTAGTTTGAAATATCCCGCACTCGTACGGATCTCATGTCGTCGTCTCATGTTGATCTTTAAGTATTTAGTCGATAAAGCAAAAGCAAAAATTATAAATATGTTAAATCAGGGGTATAATAATAAAACTTAAACATACAATTTATAAAATATATTCATTTCATTGCATAAAATGTTCTAAAATATACACATTCGTATTTATACTATATTATTTAAGAGGTTTATTAACATGTCGACCTCCATAGTTATTATTTACAAACGACAAAAATATTTGATAGAAAAATATATTTCTAATAAAGAATTTCGTTATTTACATATTATTAAAATCCCTATTACTGTTCTTGGACTCATTGACATAACTTTCCTAACGGTTCGATAACCATTTTCTTTTCACTATCAGAAAATTTTCAAACTTTTTTCCATCTTGCGAATTTTCTCGAAGATTTTCTGTTCCTTGAACGTCAGTACCCATAAAGGTAAGGAAAGCCAGCAACATGAGGCATTGCTGACAACGGCACGAAAACAGGCATCATTCTTTCAGCCTGAACAAAATGAGTCCTGGTGTGCTTCTTCAAATGATCCCGCCGACCAAATTTCTTCCCACAAGTCGAACAAGGAAATGGACGTACACCAGAATGTATTCTCTTATGTCTTGTAAGCTCTTCATTCCTTGTAAAAGTCTTGCCACAATTTTTCTCATCGCATTTGTAAGGCCTCTCACCAGTATGTATTCTTATATGTCCTTTTAGTTGTCCGTTGTTTGAAAATCCAACTTGACAATGCGGACATTTATATTTCTTTGGCCTCTGTTTTCTGGCGTTTAATTTCGCTTCATTCTCTTGGTGGAGTATTCTTGCATATTCTAGCTCCATTGCGTATCCTTGTGCGAGAGATTCTAGAAGCAAAGGATCCGTCGGAGGTACTCCTAAAGCGTGAGCGATATCAGCACTGGGGAGATAGTCTGGCATAAATGTTGGGCTGTATGCTGATGGCAATGATGCAAGATTTGGGTAGCTGTGAGGGGTTGTGTTTATTTCTATGGGTTTTGCAGGCTTTTCTTTATTTTCTGGTTCTTTAAGAAGTCTATCGCAGCATATTGTAAGTTTTTCAACTGGAGAATTCGTATCAATGATTGGTTTTGCGTCTTCATCAGTATCTACTGTAGTTGTAGATACTGTAGCATCTTGATAACTTGGGTCAGATTTTTTGAAGGTTCCACGAATTTTTCGCAGACGATTTTCTCTTCTGCTTTCATCTGTTAATCTTTTCTTCGTTTTAATTACTGTATTATTATCACAGTTAGTTAGTCGATCAGTTTTGTTATCACTCACATCCCAAGGCCTGAAAAGCCTAGAGTACGTTTGCTCGGAAAACATTTCGGTTCACTCTGGTATCACACGCGATCCAAGTTAGACTGCGTCCCTTTTCATTTCAACAACTTTTATATATATTCCTTTGTCAATAAATTTTATAAAAGCCCCAAAAGTAGAGGGATCTGTTCTATTGAATGGACGAAAGAGACGAAATATTATTCAATTGTTGCACACTTGAGGTTAGTCTAACTTTTTTTGAAAATGGCTTGCATGTTTTGGCGGTAACTCAGTCTTTTTGTTCGGATACATACGGATGAGTTTCGATTGTATTTTTAAGTAGTTCTTAGGACTTTTGTGTTGGTAAGTTTGTCATAGTGTCTGAGATAGGGGTGTGTATTGTTATTTATGTTGATTTTTGTTCATGTTCAGGGGGCGGGCCTGGGGGCCGAGCGCCACGCTCGAGTGGCCGCGACCCGCAGCTGCAATACCGTTTGTTTTAATAGTTTTTGCAATTGTTGCGGTTCCCAGTTTATTTAATATTATATACGGACGCATGTGTTATGTATGTATGCGTATTGTTGGGTTTATGGGAGAGTTGGTAGTATAATAGTATTGTCAATGAGAAATAGACAATAGGATTTTGTGGTTTTGTACTGACATCTGTCAATTCTTTTAAGTAATTAAGACCGCAATGTGAGACAACAAAATTGCCAAGTTTAATATTGATATTATTAAGTTGGCTACCAACTCTTAACTAAGTGTTGGTACCACAGCCTAAGCATGTCTATTTTTACTGAGGAAGTCTCACTCGTTACCAATGTAAACTGTCCACTTTTTTACATAGGGATGAAGATCAGACAGAACTGCTCTATAGTGTCAAACTTGATATGCTGGTTTGGTTGCTGATTTAGTAAAAGAGATATCTATAAACGCTATAAAAAAGACATGTGATCATGTCTCGGCCTCAAGTTACTGTGCTCTGTTTTGATTTGATTTGATTTCATTTCATTTGAACCCTTTGAAGGAAAAAGGTACGGAAGCATGATCTTAACCTTCCGTAATGCACTTTTCATTTTGTCAAAACATAATATAAAAAAGCTAGGAACTGCAATCAAAACACCCTCTAGTAACATAGTGGAAAAGATGGTTTTATGTTCAACATTGCAAGTAGAACAAGTGAGAGTCTGAATCGCGCACCGAGAAACCGAAATTATGTGATACTAGCTGTCCCCGCAGTTTCACCTGCGTTTATGATCACTGCTCCACTCCTATTAGTCGTAGCATGGTGTTATATAGCCTATAGCCTCCCTCAATAAATGGGCTATTCAACACTAAAATAATTTTTCAATTTAAATTAGTAGTTCCTGAGATTAGCGTGTTCAAGCAAACGAACAAACAAACTCTTCAGCTGTATAATATTAGTATGGATGACAACAAATTAACAACTTTAGGATTTTTTCTTTACTTCTGGGAGACGTTGCTTCTTGCCAAATTTCATGATTCTACATCAATGGGAAGTACCCTGTAGGTTTTGATTTAGGTAATTGTAATCCAATTCAATCAAATTCCATCGCAATCAAATTTCCTGAGAAAAAGGGTCTTGATAGACAGACAAACGGACAACAAAGTGATCATATAAAGGTTCCTTTTCGTTTTGAGGAACAGAACCCTAATCATTAAGCTAGTACAGGGAATACCATAAACAAGTAATCATTACTTTGATGTGGTAGGCACTGTTCAGGTTTGTACATATTATAGAAGCAAGATAATTTAATTTAAAAAACAACGGTCTTTGTGCACTGTGACCTATGTGACTGCAACCTCCGAGGGCGCAAAATTTGATTCCCGTTCAATGCAGTTATTTGTATATGAGTATTTGCATTGGTCTAGGTGTTTTAAAAAAAAGTATCTAAGTATGTTTATGTTCCAAAACATATTTAAAAAAAATGTGTCAGTCGTAGGACTGCACGTCAGAAGTGAAAACATAACTGACACATCCGTCATCTGAGCGTGACGGTCAGTTCAGTGCTTTTCCCCATACCAAAAGTGCCCAACGTGCATATAGAAGTTTTCACTTCAAAACTTAGATTATAACACAATAACATCTTATCTGTAGCTATATTTTACCAGTCAATAACAAATAGATTTGAATCTAAGCAATTTCCTGGTTGCATAAACTGTCATCGCAACCACAAAATGGATGGACGGCATCAATCTAAACAAATCAAGTTACCTATTCACATACAATAAGTCTTGATTGCGTAGCTTTGGTGTATTTTAGGAGAATATCCGAACGCATTTCGGAATTGGCGGGAACTGTCAAAATTGGCGCGTATGATCGATCGGCGCTCGTATTTTTATTAGATTGAACAAAATTGTATTTGTTTAAAAAGAGAAGCTTTTTATGCTTGTTTTTATTTATTTCTATTCGTGAGAATATTTGCAAGTGTTCAATGTTCAAAACTGTTACGAGTTCAAGTACCCAAGACGTTTTCAAAAGCGTTACGAAAGAAAATGGATTTACTAACTTTTAAATTCTCGTTGTTGCTTCCATTCTACTTCATTACATATTATAAAACAAAGTCCCCCGCCGCGTCTGTCTGTCTGTTCGCGATAAAACTGAATAACTACTGAACGGATTTTCATGCGGTTTTCACTAATAGACAAAGTGATTCATGAGGAAGGTTTAGGTGTATAATTTGTACCCGTGCGAAGCCGGGGCGGGTTGCTAGTAATATTATAAACGTGAAAGTTTGTGAAGATGTATGGAAGTTTGTACCACTGAAAGCGAAGAGCAAAATATTTAATTCGTGTATTCTGCCTGTCATGACATATGGATGCCAAACCTGGAGATTTACTAATCATAACATACATAAATTAGAAACATGCCAACACAGTATGGAAAGAAGCATACTTAACATTAAATTAAAAGAAACTAGATACTATAAGGAAGAAAACTAGACTCACGGATGTTACTTATTGTATTAAGAAACTAAAATGGAGGTGGGCAGGACATATGATTAGGAGTAATAAGGATAAATGGTCTAAGGATGTTACAGACTGGTGCCCTAGACAATATATTATTAATATACTAGTTCGGACTTTTAGTATTTGTTCGTGTCATCGAAGCCATTTATTTTTATCAACTTTCGAAGAGGCGAAGATATATAAGATTGACTGGCCTGTTGGTCTAGTGGTTAGTGACCCTGACTGCTGAGGTCGTGGGTTTGATTCCCACCCAGGACAAATAATTGTGTGATGAGCACGATAATTTGTTCTGTGTCTGGGTGTAATTTATCTATAATATGTATGTATTTAGAAATATATAAGCATGCTTATCAGCAGTTTGGTTACCATAGTACAGGCTCTGCCTAGTTTGCTTTGGGATCAGATGGTCGTGTGTGCGATGTGTGGAGTTATTATTATTATTATGTAAGAAACAGTCTCGAAACCACTGATATAAACTATGAAAATCACTAACTAACAGAAGCTGCCAAGTTGTTCGTACCTCTGTTCACACTCAAGTGAAGGTTTCATCTTATTTCTACCCTTTTATAATGCCACTATTCGTTAATATTTATCAATCGACCAATAAGTATTACGTTACCGGTATAACCAGTCAAAATAATGTCTATTAACTTATTTTTATTAAATAGTGAACTGTGTTATCATCTATTATAGTTTGTCCCTATTTTTAATAAAATAAGAGTTTTAATTGTGGCGACAACACGGCCCTCCTGCGTACGCATCCGTCCCGGATAGCTTCATGGTGTGGTGTGGTTGCTGACGACAAAGTATCTACCATTAGCTTGTATCTATTTCAATATATTTATTTGCATCGATCACTTTTTTTTATAAACAGCAACGAGGGCTCTTCCATCTACTATTCCATCGACGGCCAGTAGATAAAGAGCTCCCCGCTTCATTTAGACAAACCCTGGACACTACTAAAACCTTAACGCTTACATAACTGTTCCATCGGCGGTCAGTTATACAGCCAATGTTAAGACTCGAAGTTTACCGTAGGCGATGCCTTTGGCCAACCCTAGTTGCATATCACAACAAGTCTTAACACCTGGCTGTGAGAATTTACTCGTGCGTGTATAACTATTCCATGGGTGGTAAGTTATACAGCCAGCGTCAAGCACCCGAAGCTTCCCCTAGGCGATGCCTTTGGCTAGCCCTAGTTGCATAACACAACGGGTCTTAACGTCCGACTTTACACGAGTAAATTCCGCATATAGGTTACCCAGTATTGTCCGAAGCAAATGTACTATACTAAATATCATACATATTTTCTTATGTTCTCATTCCTCACTCTCAAATCTATCATCATACATACTTCTCTCAAATATCAATCAACGAAATTATGACAGTCATAATTATGTAGTAGGCAGATTTTACAAATACAAATTTATAAATACCGGACAACATCCTGGTCCATCCAATTTCAGGTGGTCTTTATCCAGTTCTGCTAATTTAGTCCAAGGTCTATAATTATAAAATCTATATTTAAACACATGTTGTTCTTAATGTTTGATAGCCACTGGTTCGTTTTATGCCTGACTAAGTTTTTCGACGTGGTTGTACTTCCTTTTCCTGTGAAGCTCGGCCTGGCCTGACTTTAAGTGTCTAATAAAACATTAGCACCTAGCAATTGCACTGATAAAAACTAATTCTTTCTTTTTTTGCTTGATATCAGCGGGGAATAGGCACTAATAGTATTTCTGCTTAAAGCGTTAATAGACTACTTTTGCGAAACTAGAGAGTATATATCTACTTTTAAAATCATTTAACAGGATTGGGGTGTTCAACACACTTTTTGTGACTACTTCATATATCAACAAAAACCAGTTATTAACATCACTTTAAAGGGATATTTAACCATGCTTTATTTTCGATTTTCATCTTTTTAGGTACCTACTACTAATACTTTTGATAAACACTTCGAATTAAAGTCCGAATTATTTTATTTTTATAAAGTTCTTAACGTAATAACTCTTAACCCATTTTTAACCATTTTGTCATGCAAAAATTAATCCAAGGATACAAAGTATTAACAGTTATGTTTTTGTGGCAAATAGTTTCTACAAATATAGAAATATTCGAACACCTCATTTTATCCGTATACCCTCTTTTTTAAATAAATTACATGTACCTATTGCAATCCGTAGATTTTTTTGAACAAATTAGTAAATTATAAATAATAGTTAAGCTTCCAACTCTAAATTAACCGTAAGAACATCATAATAATGAATCCGATAGTACGAGTATTCGCTTCTATCACATCTACCCACATTAGAATAAACACACACTCGGAAATTACTAATGAAAACGTTTTTGCTTACTGTTAGATGCATACTCATTGCATCCCGATTGCTTGATGAACACCATGTTGAGGACGTTGGGATTTACGAATAGCAAAATCTTGCACAAGAAACTTTTTACTCACTAACACTTTTTTTTCTTTCAATTGGGGCGCGTTCTTTATCTCAGTTCTAATGTAAGAAGCAGTCTCGAAACCACTGGTATAAACTATGAAAATCAGTAACTAACAGTAACTGCCAAGTTGTTCGTACCTCTGTTCACAATCAAGTGAAGGTTTAATCTTATTTCTACCCTTTTATAATGCCACTATTCGTTAATATTTATCAATCGACCAATAGTATTACGTTACCGGCATAACCAGTCAAAATAATGTCTATTATCTTATTTTTATTAAATAGTGAACTGTGTTATCATCTATTATAGTTTGTCCCTATTTTTAATAAAATAAATAAGAGTTTTTAATGTAGCGACAACAATTATATCCTTTCCCTTATAAACGCAATTTTTAGGAATACCTACATATATCTATTTGACAGGATTAAAAAGTTGACTTTCTGCTGGACTACTGGTGACATCGCCACAACTCAATGAGACATAAGTTCGGTACGTGAGTGATGTCACAGGCGTTGCGAGATTCCATAGAACCGCTTAGTAAAAAAACTTCAACCGAATTTGCCTCGAGTTTGTATCAAAATGATTACGTTCGTTACTACAAAGCAGCTGATCCGTCAAGATTTTGACAAGATACGTTTCTTATTTCAACAGAATTCCTGTTATTTTGATGTTCTGATATGTCGCGCCTTTAAGTTTGCTTGATGGATGCGCCGTTGTGCCCACAAAACTGGAGGAGTCGTTTCTTAAGTTATTGTCAAGAGGGTGGTTTGGCACCCATAGCCTTAAAATACGGCCATATATCTATTTTTTCAGTAATTTATAAAGGTTACTCTTCTCTTCGAAAAATATTATACATTTTTAAAGCATTAAGGTTAGTTGTAATACTAGTTACGTGGGTCACATTACTATAGTATATTTGTTAACCGAAAGTTCCCCCTGGTTTTTGTATGCTTAGGTAATTTAAAGATTTTTTTCTTATTTGCCAGGGCAAATAAGAAAAAAATCTTTAAATTACTTTACTTTTAACTGACCTGGACCGACATATATCTACATGATATAGGGGGCAAACTAACAGACGGACCACCTGATGGTAAATGACTATCGCCGCCCATAGGCACCTGCAACTCAAGAGTCGCAAGTGCGTTGCCAGCCATTAAGGTGGGAGTAGGGAAAGGGGGGAAGAGGGGGGAAGGGTTAGGGCCTCCGATAGCCTCACTCGGCGAAAAGCATATTTTGCAGCTCCCCTGAAAAAGCTTGTGTTAAGAGTGAGTTCAGGGTTAGTGCATAAATAATAATAATAATACTTTATTATCAACAAAGACAAATACAATTTGTCCATCTCATCCAAACTTAAAAGTACAGTTGTTGTATACAACGCTTTTTTTTTTAGAGATAGAGTGATTTTTAGAAATAGTAAGGCACTTATTAAATTGAAACGTATTTTGCAGTCCAATAAACAATTTCTTCTTCTAATCAGTGTCTACTAATGCCATTTTGCTTCATTAAATATGAAAGTAATTCGGTTCACTTCTATGTCTGTTTTCTATCCTTAAAAACATAATTCTTTCAACTGACAGTATTTAAATTTGCTAAGTAGAGTTCCGTGGTGACGCCCCATTTTCAATTCAAGGACAAAATCTTATCGGGCTTTTCAGTAGCGGCAGGTTTCAGTTTCCAAAAGTTTACCATTAAAAATAACCGGAATTTTACCGATTTTAGTTTGTGACGGTGTCTATTTATGGTCGCTTCGTTGATAAAAAGAAAAAAATTGCTGTTAGCGATAAGGCATAACGTTTCTTGTAACAAAAATCGTAAAAATAGTTTTGACACTATCTAAATTTTTAATCGACGACCAATGTTGTCGTGTATCATTCTTGCAGTTGGGTGCCTTTGAACATTTCATTCATGCAAATTTCCTACGAAGACCTTTACAATGAAAATACAAAATACAAATTTATTTGAACCGAAATTATGTTTTACACTAGACATGTTTCAAAAATATATCCCACTAATATTATAAATGTGAAAGTTTAGATGGATGGATGGATGGATGTTTGTTACTCTTTCACGCAAAAACCACTGAAGCGAAGCGAGAAGATTAACATATAGGCTACTTTTTATCCCGATATTCTCACGGGATCGGGACTTACGCTTACTTACTTACGGGTGAAACCGCGGGGCGCTGCTAGTATATAATAGTTTAGTCAACATGTTGGATGTACCTAATACTATTAAACCCGCACAACTGTCATCAGCTTCATTAATAGAAGAGAAGCGTTCTGGCTAAATATTGCGAATCACTCAAACTTAGAATCAAATAGGGAATATTAGCAAATATCTAAAGAATTCAATAATAACTTACATCTAATCTATTTCAAAAATCCTATCAATGAATGTAAACTATGAATGACAATCGAACTGTACAATTCATTGGCCTAAATTTTTAGTCGATTCATAAATCTTTAACATAATACTAAATGGACTTCGTGGTTTGCCTTAATGTCTTTATAAAAATCGAATAAATCTCTACAAGAATACTTTAGTATTATCCGTTTAGACGATTTCTAGAGAAGCGTGACAACTTCATATCGATTTTTTTCTAGTGATGGGATAGGTTTTTGGTGGCCTCATTGTGGGCAATTACTACGGGTGTCATAAAATGGTGCAAGTTTTATGAATGGCGCAAGAAATGCTTGTAGGTGTAAAAGGGGTGTTCAAAAAATTTGTGAAATTTAAAAAATATTTTTGAAGTCTTTTGAAGACTTATAATAACCACTCGAAGGAGGCTTTTAACTGCAATTTTAGTAGTAACTTATAGTATACAGTTTTTTGAAAATTATATGTACATAGCTAAATACATTTTATTTGACTTATAGCGGCCTGCCTCTTACTTTACCCGGATTGAACCATGAAAAAAAGAGAAAGAGTTTTTAAAATAGGTACGAGTAGGTACAGGTTGTTAGAAATATTACCTCCGAATACACAAATTCACAAAATTCACACAAAATAGTTAGTTTAGATGAAAAAGTTGAATATTTATCGTTATATTGTTATTTATACCGCTAATGTGGCAAGCACGACCGCCTAATCTTAAGTAGCTATTGCCTATAGACACTGGTATCACCAGGTCCACGTAGGCCACGATGTTATACATGTGATGCCCCGTTAAAAGTAATGACTTCATAATCATATTTTTCCCTATTTCCTGTACTTTCTGTTAGTAGTTTAAAGGCAAGATATCATTTTTTGTCGAAAATTTGTCCAAACACCACTCATAATAAAAAAAATATGTTTTTATGGAATCGGGGGAAACGAGCAGACGGGTCACCTGATGGTAAGTGACTACCGCCGTCCATGGGCACCTGCAACTGCACTCACACAATACAATGCAATCATTGCTAACTGCCGGTTTTCTGTGGGGCCGTGGAATCACTCCGGTCGAGCCGGCCCATACGTGCCGAAGCATGGCTCTCCCACAGTAAAAAATTGTTCTAAAAGCGCAGGCCTACGAATTTGACCACCCTGTTTATCAATATTAGCAAGCTTGTGTGGTCCCACCTCTATAGCAAAGCTTGATAATCGGCGCACAAAACAAAAAGTGCCATAAATTCACCCGCCACTATTGTCACTAGAGATGTCCATTCATTTCGCCGTAGACGGTAAGACGCCTCGGTGTGTTCACTACTCTATTTCATGTTTACGATTTAGTTGTTACTTCGATAATAGGAATAATAAACACGTATGTAGGTTACTAAAGATTTGATGGAAGAAAGAATCCTCGTAAATTGTCATTGTCGTTCTTTATCAATTTCAATACTTAAAAACCGGGCCCGCAGAGGTAGATTTCGTGTTTTTTTTTTATAATCTACCCCCCTCTCCTCCCCTTTGGATGAATATACCCCATTTACGAACTTAACCTTCATTTTTGCCCTGTTGATTTGTCGTCCAAGTTTGAAAGCAATCGGTTCATAATTGCGACCTTTATCGTGCCGGTAAAATTGAGGTACATACATATATACATATATACATTATATATCTATAAACTTTTTAACCGGTGGTTGTTATGGGGTCTAGGGATCATAACTAGACCTCCTGTGAAGAAATTTTTGGATACTCGACAACTGGCACAAAACCAATAGGTAGACTTTCTTCGAAATCTACCTAAAACAAATGAAATATAATAGTGTCACTTGTCGCACTTGCTTCAACTATAGCTAAGAACAATAATTATATCAAACTGCTATTACGAGACTGTATCAACTCAAAATAGGGTAAATTTGAGATAATTCATTTTTCATCCGTAAATATCAATTCCACACGCGTGAATAAATATAAAATAATAATAATACATTGTAATAAGCCAAATTTTTCAACAAAAAAACTAAAAATAATTCATATTTTTTTTTAATTTGTTCAGACAATAAAGTATTAACCCAAAAATTGGAAATAACTTGATAACCTGCAATCTTTTAAATAATTCATTAATACAGAAATCCCTTAATTTTATCAATAATCTATATACAGTGTTCACTTTTTATAATCTTTAACAGGAAGCGAGTAATCAGTTTTCTGTGATTTATGAAAAAAACTTCATTTTGAGTTGATACACTCTTGTAATAGCAGTGCGATATGCTATAGCTCGGAATACAAAGAAAAAACATAAAACTCGTAATTGGTCAAGCTGTATGAGAGGAGAACTAATTAACTACGTACACGCGAATTTTACATGTAAAAATTATTAATATATTTATCACATCACAGGACATCACTATCTTCACAGGATTAATCAACGGCCATAGTGTGCAATAAAACACTTAAATCTATTTACAATGTAATATTTTACGTAAATTAATGTAAGTCATACTTTCTTGTACCTGTACTCAAATTAATAAAACATAACACATCTTTGTGTAAATAACATAAAAATACGAACTACATATTTACATGCATTCGTCATAAAACTCCTCCGCATCGTCGTCTACTGGTAGCGTTCCCAGAAGGCTGGCAGCATTGCCACGTTCACTCTGTGCAAGGAAAAGGCCAGCCCTTGTGGTCACGACATGTGTCGATCTAATAAAAAAAAATATATATAATGCCGTTATTATAATTTTCACAGACTATATTCGTTCTTCAGCTTTGAGGTTAAATGTGTGCAACGCGCGCTTTAATTACGTCTGAATTAAAAAGTTTGTCCGTTGTCATATTTCTAAGACTTCAAACAATAATCGATGTCAATAAAAATAGGTACTTAATAAATTTATTCATCTACGTAATTACGTAATATACACCAATAAAAACTCATAACCCATTTTTAAAGAAAAAAACACGGCAATAAATACGCATGATCTGTTTTTTAGAACTTGTAAAATTAAACAGAAAACCCGAGGGCGTTAAAATATAATAAACTAAGAACAGATATAAAAAAATAAAGAAAAAAATATTTTTTTTTTAAGACTACTAGTAACGTGGGTCACACATTACTAGTATTCTTGTTAACCCCTCCAGCTAAGCTAAATATGCTTGTGTTAGGAGTGGGTTCACGACGGTAGTGCACTGGGTGGAGTTTGAACCCGCAACCATAGCCATTACGCTACCGCCGCTATAAAATTATACGGGCGAATTGAGAACCTCCTTCTTTTTAGTCGGTTAAAAATCGAAACATTATACCTACCTACCCTATGTCACTGTCACAACTGAGACCAGTCTAATGACACCTCATATGTGGAAATCCGCCAAACGGTTTATGATGAAGGGCGTGCAATAGAATTAGGTATACATAGGTACACATGTTCAAATAAACTTTTTTCATGCCTGTGACGTTTAGTGATATAAGGTGTATAATCTCAGTTAAACAATATAGGTACATATACCGCGTGTAAGTTTCGGCTTCGCTATAAACTTACAAAAACGTCTTTCTGTGGACACCTCACAATACAAAGTCAGTTCATCATAGAAATGCGAGATTAAGGAGTTATAGTCATTAGTTTAATTTGGCGCTACACAATTATAAACGTTACAAACGTAGGTATTATTTTGGGTGGTACGATGAATGACCTTAAACGTTTGGCGCCCCTAAAATGTTTAAATGTTGTTTTATTGATTACATTGTAGTTTTTGGTTGTTCTTTTCTGTTTTTTTTTCAGCAAAAGGTTCTGTTTGCTCATTATAATATCACTTTTAACCAAAAAAAAATTTTTTTTATAAAAAATTTTAGTTCCATAATCTAATCTCTTCACAGTTATCTAACTCTCTAAACAACAAATCCGATTACTTTCCAACTGATACCATTTTATATTTTTAATTCCCCTTGCTAACCACAACAAGATGTCATCGGGACCCCATTTGATTTAAACGGAGGGTCATTGGGGAGGAGCCTCGACCCCACACTGGCTCAGGGGAACTTATGGTAGAATGGGGTTATATATGTTACTATTATTATTTATTTTAACTTTTAATTTGTAACATTTTCGTCTCTGAACTTATATTATTTGTGCGACTACTTTCTTTTTTACGACGTCCAACGTTCTTTAAAACACTTAATAATTTGTTATATAATAAGTCGCAATCTTTTGCGATACTATATTTATTTAGACTAAAGATCGCGTGGCGGTCGAATTTCGGCCATGGTTTTTTCATTGGCCAGTATAACTTGAGCTGTCATTGTATAGACTTACTTACCATTGCAGGTAATTAAATATACTGGAAGCGTGTAATTTCATTAAGCTGTTTTCCCGTAACTTTTAAAGTTGTAAGACATATTGGATAAAAATTTTAGCTTCCTGCACTACTTCTGTATATAAACTGTAAATATTCCAAAATTCACGTTACTTAGTTCGCGATATTTTCTTAAAAAGGGGGACAAAGAATTCTCTTCACGTATTGATATGTACCTGGATTAACACATAGGCTACTTTTTATAAAGATATTCCCACAGGATCGGGATATACGCGGGTGAAACCGCGGGTCGCAGCGAGTATTTTCTAAGTGCTGGGGATAGTTACGTGTTCAAAAAATTACAGGACTGTAGTGAAGTGTAGTGTGTCCGAATTATTATAATTATTTGAGTACTAACTATAAGTATTGGAACTAAGAGACCACGCAATGAACTACATTGCTTACAGGAAAAATAGAAATTGATCGCTATATTCGCACGTACAAAGCGGAGGCATTGATAAGTTTTCGCTAGACTGTCTTGACTGACTGACAACCAACAGCTTTTAAAAGGACACACAATTTAAGGAATTCTTACAAAGGCACAGTTTGTAAGGCAATTTAAATGTTATGATTAAGATGTTTGAAGGTATCTATTATAATTATGAATCCACTTCCTCTTTAAGTATTTCAATATGTGCTTTAGACTGTTTTGGTGATAGGTATATATTTAAAAAATTAAAAGAAATGATTACTTACTTAATTTACTAAAATACAAAACACTTAGTCGCAGACCTGTTACACTACGAAGACTTTCTCTAACCTCAATGTTTAAAATGATACATCTCAATTTGACATGTAGTCAGTTTAAAAGGACCAAATAACGGGTTGATTGATCGATTGCTTGGTAATTATGACAATATGCTGTCTAACAACACAGGACAAGGGATAGCATTTTTACTGTTCCGTTTAATCTATATGAGTATGATCAAACTTAAAATTGACCATACTCGTATAGATTTCATGGGCGATTTTTAATAACGATTAATTACCCAATCTACTTCTACCAGGTCACTCTAAGATATCCCAAATTCAAGTTCATTTACAGTAGAACCTCTGTAAGTAAAATCTCGATACGTCGATAACCACCACAACTCGAAAAATTTATTTATACCAAAAAGAGGTGGCCAAGATCGGCCGGAGCTCTCGCGGATCTCCTTCCTAGGGTACCCGGGTCCCTTGCAATAGACCCACTTGTGATGGAACGTTGGGTGGTATTAGTCGGTTCGATTCCGAAATACCACTACACCGCTAGCCCCATTTTCCAGACGATAAAAAAGGTAATACCTAATATAATAAGGATTTAAGAATGTTTATATGTATTGGTAATCGCTTACCATCATGCTGGCCGTCTGCGTGTTTCATATGTCCTCCAACCTCTTAATTAAAACAAAACCGTAGGTACTAGGGATATTTAGTGTTCTGACCTGGTACTCTGCTCGAATTCAGCTAAGAATAAAACCTTTCTGAATTTCTTCTACATACAAACGTTAATTATTCCAAATATCACGTTCTTCCATGCGCTAAATTAGCTTAAAACGAGGTACAATGAATTCTCTTTGCGTATTAATATATAAAGAAACGGCCATCCGTCGGGCTTAGTCCTTGCATGACGACCCGAGAAGTGGCGGCTGCTTGACAAACACACACTCTTCGTCGAGTCTCCGGGTGTAGAGTGCCAAGAAACTGACCAGCATTTCTTTATCTTCAATCTCAAAATATTAATATTTTTCTTATAATTATTTATTTATTTATTCGTGATCGCGTTAATTCGCGTTTAAATACATAATTATATCATGGAACGCGAAAGTTTAAAAGTTAATATTTTTCTGTTCATCCATTTGCGTTGACGTTACAGCGCAGCGTACGGGAAATGTCGGCAGTCTCAGATGTGTCTAATACTCCAATATCTTTATGTGCATTGTGTTTGTTTGTTTGTTTGTCGGCTTACACTTAACAGATGGAGCAAACCGACCATGAAAGGGATTGACGGAGGTTGTTGCACCGAATTTTGTGTCACCTTGGTATGAAAGAGACAAGTAACGTGGAATATGATTTCGTAATAGGTTATTTGTTGGTGTTACCACAGAATACATAATTGTTGGTGTTACACACTTACATTATTGTGGCAAATAATTGCTACAATAATGTTGCGATAGTTGCCTATAAAGGCAGCTATCGCAACATTGTTGTTGATATTATAAACTGCTGGACCCAGGCCTTCGCCAACCATCAAAAACTATACATTTTAGTACTATATTTCAAACGTATACTGATGACAGTGAACTAATATATCGGACAACTTTTGAAGTTGTTAACACATTAAGTTGCTGACTTGGCAACAAAAATACTTTGTTGACTGGCCTGTTGGTCTAATGGTTAGTGACCCTGACTAGTGAGCCAGAGGTCGCGGGTAATCCTGTGATGAGCATGATCATTTGTTCTGTGTCTGGGTGTAATTTATTTATAATATGTATAAATTTCGAAATATATATTTAGTAATATATAAGTATGTTTATCAGTAGTCTGGTTACCATAGTACAGGCTCTGTCTAGTTTGGGATCAAATGGCCGTGTGTGAGGTGTCTAAATTTATTACTTTATTATTTCCTAGCTGTTCCCATTGTAAATCCCACGCCAACTGTATATTTTTTGGGATAAACAGTAGCCTACGTAGACTATAATATAGCTCTGTGCCAAATTTCATCGAGATCGGCCGTTCTGGCGTTATTGAGTAACAAACGTCCATCCATAATTTTGCATTCATAATAGTAGTAAAATGTTAAAGTAATCAGAGTTTAGTAATTTCTTATAGAATACTAGCAACCCGCCCCGGCTTCGCATGTTTAGCAGAGACATCTTCAACAATCATCAACATATTTCAATCAATTTACACAAAATCTTAACAAATTATACATCTAAACCTTCCTCATGAATCACTCTATCTAAAATCCGTTCAGTAGTTTTTCAGTTCATTGCGAACAGGCAGACATACGCGACGGGAGACTTTGTTTCATAACTAGCAACCCGCCCCGGCTTCGCACGGGTACAAATTATAAACCAAAACCTTCCTCATGGATCACTCTGTCTATTAGTGAAAACCGGATGAAAATCCGTGCAGTAGTTTTTCAGTTTATCGCGAACAGACAGACAGACGCGGCGCCGGCGGGGGACTTTGTTTTATAATATGTAGTGATGGTAGTGATTAGTAGGCATATTTAAAAATAATGCTGTATCCATATTCATTAGGAATAAAGAGAAATATTTTGAATAATTTTGTCGTCTGTTTGAAACTGAAATGTACCTCCTGCAAATAGACACTTTGTTTCTCTATAAATGTGTCTATTATAACTATAAAATGTTCTAAGTGCATATCCATAAATCAAATTAATCTATATATTTCGAAAAGGCATCAGAATATAAAAAAAAGAACAATCGCGCGGATCTGTGCAACTGAGTTAAAAGTTATCTATATCGAGAAATAGTAATTTTATGTCTCTATAAATGTGCGCCTATTAAGAAGTAATTAGGGTTCTATCACAATAACATCAATGATTCTATAGTTTCTAAAAGTCAAATTAGCAACATTTATGATTGTATCTTTAAAATAAACTGAACTGGCAGTGTTGTGGAAATTATATTGTTCAATTATTGAACAATATAATTTCCACAGCACTGCCAGCGTCTCGCACCTGACCATCTGTAAAAACCAAACAAAAATTCGCCACATCAAGCCTGCCGACATCTTTTAATCTAATTTACAATCATCTTTGAAGTGTCACAGACAATATAATTGTCACTCCATACAATGACATTTATGGGCGGGGCGCGGTGACTTTGTTAAGGCGGCATTTCGTATCTTAAGCTTTGTCGGCATAATCGTCACTCAATACTCAATTCTATTATCGTGTGACGTATATGTTTGTAAAGTGAAAATGTTCTTTATTCCATGCATGTTTAACTGCTTTCAAACACACCGATTTCGGCGAGATGAAATGGATACGGTTTGCAAAATGTTTTGAGTAAATTGATGTCAACCGATTTTTTTTGGTTGTTATTGAGATGTTTTGGTGTTAAACCTGTTTTGTTATTTTGGGGCTATGAATAAATATCTTAGCGACCATTAGGTATACTAGGCTACTGTTGTCTTTTCTTCGTACTTTTACAAAATGAAATAGATATTTTTGAAGTGATAACTTCTTTTGGGAGGGTAAACCGCTTCGTTACATAACGCGTTACGGCGCCAGTCTGTCTGGCTTCCCTTTCTCAATAGTTCAACTTAGATTAGTTTAAGTTATCACTTCTGTCGGGCGTCCCGAGACGCACACATTTTTTTAATATTCTTTTAGTATTTTACTTAAATATCGCAGTTTTTAAGTATCACATTTTAATCGGTGTCAATGTTTGGATTTACCCATCACGCTCTGAAAGATGGGAATATTGTATATAAAATTACCTACTCTTATATTCTTCTTGTCCTATCCCCTACTATAGCCGGACTTTATAATCAAGTTTTCCATTTTATGTTCTCTAGGATGTGTAGCTTTGGACTCATGCCCAAGGTTATTTGGTTTTGGATATTTTCGAAAGCAGGTACTAATTTTTATGTTCTTAACTTTTTAACCAGATTTCACGTACCGGGTTGTTCTTATCATAGGCACTACGAATAAGCCGCCAAGATATTCATTCCTGATTTTAACTAGACTGTAACACCATCAGACCATCGAGCATTTTCATTTCCGTTCATTCACAATTGGGCACTGAATGGAAAGACTGAGTTTTCATTTTCGTTGTCAAGTTATCTTTTAACCGACTGGAAAAGGAGGAGTTTCTCAATTCGACTGCTTTTTGTGTGTTCCGTATTACGCGATTTCTTCGCCATTTGCAAACCAATTTCAATAATTCGTTTTTGATTGAATTTGTATTGTATTTGTATTGAATTGTAATCAAGGTTGGTCCTATTTAAATTTGAAGAAAATATTCCACCTCTAAGCGTGGAAAAATAATATTAGAGTACAGCTTATTACAATTTATCATGATTTAGAGGTGTTAAAGTCGGTGACATTATTTTAAAAAGTTGATTATTCTGACTATATAGCTGTTTATACGAGCATAATTATACTGATAGAAGAGCTTTTGATGGTCATAATAATATTATTTTTCCAACTTATCGGACGTCCGACCAAGTCATCGGTCTATCAATTGTTTCTATAAGTGGTTATTCCAGAGTCCAACTTTAGCAGTTTAGCCAACAGTTGGTGATGTTGTTGTTGTGATGATAGTACAATTTCTTTCCTTTTTTCACTTTAAACTGAGATAATATTTTAGGTAGTAAGAATATGAATTCCCTAAAGTGTTAAGCTCTTGTAAAGTATTTGTTTTTTATTCCTTTATCTCATACGTTGAGTAGGTTATTTCTAATTAACTATGTCCGATGAGCGTTATTGTCGATGTTCTCGTTTGTCCATGTGGCCCACAGATAAAGTTTCGTTTCAAAGCTTAATTGGACTAGCACGTACTAAGATCTATTAAACCATTTCAATTAAGGCTTTTGCTTTTTGCTTATGAATTTACTTACAATAAGCACCTGAGATAGAAATTGAACATTTAGTACGTACAATAGTTTAACTTTATTTTTGCTAAGTCAAGCTTTAAGAAAATGATCAAAGCAGATACTCAGAGAAGAAGTTTTTGTGACAATAAATTTTAAATGTGCTCGCACAGATATACTAAAAATATTTTCGTCGAAAACTTATCACAAAATTTTATTCACAATCTAAACTTTTCCCCTAAAGTCAATCAAGAACGTTATCCCCTCAATGCGGTCAGCCCTCGTCACAAACCCATAGCGAATTTACGCGCCACTTCACTGCCTCTATAGCGGATACAAATCATTTGTTATCTGTTATATACATTATAGTACATGTGCGGCTGAATGCGCGGCGCCTTTGCTTTCAAACGTGCAGATGGAATTAAGAACTTTATGACATTTGTTTTTTTTTTTGCAAAAGTCATTTATTTCTTGAGACATACGAGGGCAGGGTAAGCCTTGTATACGAGTAAGTAAAAGGATATTCGTTGGTAAGGTGAGTTAAACGTTCAAAATATGAATACGATGACGTATTGTCTTTTTGTTTTAAGTAGGTACCTATTATTTCGGGGCCTAATTAACACTTTGAGGTACAAAAAATTAATTAACTCTCAAACTCAACTCTAACAAGACAAAAATCCAAGACCGCTTTATACATTTGGCAGAATAGCCAGGATTGTACCAAACGCGTCCTTCTAACAAAGTTATACTCAAGTAAGATTCCAAAATCCATCGACATACATAACGGTAACCCGCCAAAACAATTGAGTTTTGACTATACTGTTTTCTAATTAAAGAAAAAGAAATAGTTCATAAAACAACTTAGTGAGCCTATAATGATATTTATCTTGATTCGTTTTCAGAGTAAGTTGGAGAGTGTATTTTGCTGGATGAAATGAAGGCAGGAAGAAGAACCGTAACAAATTCAATGTACATACCTACATATTCTGTTCGTCGAAGTCGATGTTTTAGCCTGCAGTTGGTAGAATTTGGCCCGTGTCAAAATCATTTGGAGTTCAATTTTTTGCTTCGCGCAGCAGCTGTGCATTGAATAACCAATATCTCATATGGTATTGTGTTTGTGGCTACATGTGACAATGGGCGACGGCCATCGTTTAAATATACATAAGTGTAACAGTAACTTTTTTATTGAAAACGGTTCGGATCCAAAACAAACGATGACGGAAAACTTCTTGTTTATATAAATATAATAAATATAAACTGGTTTCTAACGTATAAATTTGGATATGTTTTTAATTATTTTAGTAGAATGCTCTTTTACATGCAAAAGTTATTATGTGTGAGCTCGGCGCTGACGCTGAGGCACCATTGAGGTTCACTGCCCGAGAGGTTGCTCATATTAATAACATGAAAAGGGGTACATCTCCGGGATAATCACTTGTCTGTCTTTTACTCTATTTATGTTTTACTCGTTGTGCATAAGTCACAAATTTTTTGGAGTTCTGAGCTGACTGTTGAGAGAAAAATACATATAACAGTAGGCGCGGTCTAGGTTTTTAATAGAGACAACTAATTCTAGAGTAACAAGCTGGGAGTATTTGAACTTGCTTTAACAAAACCCTCCTAAAATTTTCAATTGTCTGTGTAGCTGCTGTTAATACCAAAATATTTTTAACACAAAAAAAATGCACGTGGAACGCTTGATGGTAAGCTAATAATTATCAGTTCCAGATAAATTTTCAACACGATTAGAACCTTTCTGCCATAGATCTCTTGGACACACGTGTCTCAGGTGTCAGTAAGACACCTGCTATAAAGTGGAGACATTACCTAATCGGAAGGAAGGATTTACTTTAATTTTAAAGTACCAAATTAAAAAATATACCTGTCCTACTAACGTTAATCATACATATGCTTACGCTTACACGCTTATAACTCCGAAGGGGTATATTATTATATTATACAATATATAATAGTATATTGAGTTGTTTCCATGCATTTGCGTAATAGTAATACTTTCGGTATAAAATATTTTAATTTGGGGATTATATTGAATGGGAAAGATAATCAAGAAAGGAAGGCAAAGGTTATTGCTTAGACGAAGGGACTGGAGAGTGTAAGATAGCTGAAGCAGGTCAAGGTTGTATACCTGTAACCCGAACTGGCTGTTGCTGGTAAGTCCAAGTCTTTAAACAGTACTAACGTACTTTAAGGCAATCCTTAAAAAAACAGTATCTGTTCAAATAAATAAATTTTGAATTTCTAAACAAAAATGCTACACCTATTAAACATAATAATCTTTAATTCTCACCTGTCCATCCTAACGTAGTCCACTTGAAACTAAACAAAACAACAAACAGAGCTAATCGGATTACAAACAATGCGAACAAACACTCGTACTCTTGAATCGAAGTGTCAAATATAACTTTTAACCCAATTTACTGAACGCAAACCGAAAAAAACTATACAAAACCATTCAATAAAATTACCAAGGCTACATTAACAGAGGATACCCTAAAACCTCAGGATTAAAGTCGATTTTCGTTTAATTTTATCGCCCTTTGAGTACCGTTGACGTATATCATAGCAGATACTCCTTTGTGCCTCCACAATGTCTAATGTACTCATGATCCTTTCAACATTGTCATCTGTACTAAGTACTTTAACTCACAACCATAATTTGTGGTCTTTTATGATAAAATAATCTCTATGCACTCTGGAATAAGAACGAATGTTTACAATAAATACTGCAAGTGAATATTTGGCAGCAGTGGGTAATTGAAATTTTGACTTTAGTAAATTGTGTGACGGGGCTGTGTGACCAATCGCTTGACATTTCAATTGACAGCTCAGCATGACGTCAGAGAAAGTAAAAGAAAGTGTCACAGATATTAGCCAGATTTATTGTTATAGTTTTTTGGCATTAGCACAGATTATCCATGCATTATTGAAATTTTTTGGTTGTTGTCACATCCACACCAATATTGTGAATAATTTTTAGAATTTCAGAAACATAATGTTATTGTTACTCTTAAGTATTTATTTTAAGCAAAAATATAATATTATTAAACGTTAGAATATCTATAGCTGGTAATACCAGCATTATGGACAAAGGTAATTTATTTAAGGGTATTTTTTTCAAGTGAAAACTTTAAGCGCGTTTGTGCACTATTACTTTGGGGAAAAAGCACTGAACTCGTGACCGTCACGCTAATAATACATAAATAGATCCACTAGAGGGTGCTAATCTAAACATTGAGTTTTGTCAGCTTCTTAGTATATAACGTCACCAACCTGCTAATGTGTCGTTTTAGGTTCTATCTATATATATCTATATTTCTTTTTAATTTGAATCAGATTGTTTGTTACGCTTTCACTCCTGAACTACTCAACCAATCATCATGAGTTTTTTTGGGTACAGAAAAGGACATACGGTTTCGAGGGATAACTGAATTGATTTACAAAATCTACCTTAACGCGAGCGAAACAGGGGCAAAAGCTAGTAAAACCATAATAGCCTAAACTCGCATTCGAAAATCGAACAAACGTTTGAAATAAGAATAAAACAATACAATTTGAATCGTTCTTCCACAGCACATCTGTTCCGCCACACCCAAACATTTAATTTTTGATTTAATCGTCACCCCGATACAACAATACAAGGTTAGCGCAAGCAGAGAGTACAACCGCGCTAATATACTCTGTAATCTTAGTTAAATAGTGAAGTGCCTTTGTTGGTTTGCCCTTTTAAATTTTTATTTAACTAGCAAATCTTGCAAACTGAATTAAAATCACTTGCTATTAACCTTCGGAGTTGCAATTTTATATCTAGGTTCAGTTCCGCTGACAATGCATTTTGATGATAAGCATTACCTAATTCTGCATTAAGGATGGCCTCCAGACGAGGGAAGTGCTCAAGAGTCAATAATACAGACACGTAACTTTATAAATGACAGTTTGTTCTAAGGCGTCCATTAGACGCTCATGCAAACGTCAATCATTACCAAAAGTAATGATTGACGGATGTTCGTTGGTGATTGATGAACCGTCAATCACTGCATTAGACGATAGGTTATTCGCCAATCACCGTTTTGATTGTGGCAAAACTGACTGCAAAACCATACGTGTAATGGGCGCCTAAAGTTCACAATGGCCTATAAAGCTGGCTGAGTTCAAACCGAGCTTTTTTAACAATTAATTAAAATTATTTTTTCTTTTGGTTACTTAATGATTAGGAGAGTGCCATAAGTTTCTTTTTGTTGAGATGATTTGTGTATACATTATTATCTATCTATTAAATTAACTAAGTTTAAACGAGCATTTTTTGTGTATAAATATGTATAATATATGTTATTTATATCGTAAACAGTTGTCACGATTTGGATCAAGTTTTGTTTTTAGATTAGGTTTAGATTTTTAAGTTTATCTATATAGGTATTTTTGCTAAAAATACGCGTTTTAACCAAAAAAAGGCAATTATACAAACATTATACACTTCTTCTCCATGTAAACTTTAAGGATTACAAAATTCCCATTGCTCTTTGCTCGAAACTTCCCTAAAAAGGTGTACAAACAATTACCTTCACGTATCACTACATATTATATGTCTGTCTGTGCGCGATAAACTCTATAACTACTGAACGGATTTTCATGCGGTTTCCACCAATAGATAGAGCAATTCATGAGGAAGGTTTAAGAATATAATTTGTTAAGGTTTTGTGTAAATTGGTTGAAATATGATGACGATTGTTGAAGATGTCTCTGCTACCCGTGCGAAGCCGGGCGGGTTGCTAGGGGCTCAAGCCCCCCCAAAAGCATCTGAGTTCTTCCATGACAATTCATAAACTGAACTTGTTATTATTCTTATTGAACTTCTTTGAAAGCACTATCTAACAATTGTTTTCAATTATCCTTAATTTAATAAGTATTGTTTTCAAATTTTTTGTAGCTATAAGATGTTTACGTGACGAATTTGAATTCGGGCGCTACTCGAGTACTAGGTAGGTACTTAAATCCCATATAGGATTATTGATTGGCTATTTATTACAGTACAGACAAGTATAAATATTTGACGGAATCTTTAAAACCAGTTCGTAATTATGATTATCCAAAAAGGGCAGAGCAGACGAAGGGTGGACAACAAAGAAACTGGATACCATAAATAAGAGAAAGAGAAAAGAGAATACTCTTGGCTAGTCTATAGCCAACAACAGAACGGTGCATATTGTTTGCCTGACTTATTATTTTCTGCCCCAGATGATGGGAGCAAGCATTCTGTGGGTCTAGGATCTTTAGTCATTTGTCCACTTTGCAAATATAAAAAGGCGTTAGAAATCTTCAGAAACCATTCCGTTACAGATTACGTGGTGTACCTAGGCTGAAAGTTTTGCGTAGCTTATTAATAAAACAATTTATATGTAAAGTAATATATTTACTGCTTTTCGAAGTATTCTCCATTACATTTTCAATACTTTTCATTCGGCCAAACCATTTTTGAAAATATGAGGACCATTGGTCTAAGGGCAAGTTTTACACTGATGGTTGAAAGCTATCACGGCCTATTCCGGCCCCCTAAATGTCATACTTCTCATCAAATCTTTAAATTTTTGGAAAATAAAGAAATCGCATGGTGCCAGGTCTGGACTATGTGCGGGAGTGCACTAGACTAGACTAGGAGCGGTCAGGACCGCAAAACTTTCAGTGTGCCCTATGTACCTATCACAAAAAGCATAAATTTCTAAAGTTAATATGTAAGCCCTGAAAAGGCTTTCAATATTTTAATTGAACCTGAGAAACTGAAAATAATTAATTCAAATAGAGAGCGGCTGATTCCTATAGTAAAGACAATCATCAGTCGAGAAAATATACCGTTTAAGGGACCACCGAGATGATGGTACATTGAGTGGTGATAGTGATGAAATCGGCCAAGGTAAATTTCGAGCACTTTTGAAATTTTGTATTGATGCAGGTGATTCATCTCTCCAAAAGCATTTAGAGACTTTTGTTTTGTTGTTTGTTGCCATTCTACTATTAGAAAAATTTAAAAATTATGCCGTCCTTGCCCATGAAACAACTGATGCCAGTGGTACAGAACAACTCAGTATATGTATCAGGTATTTGGATATACAGAAGAGTACAATTCAGGAAGAGTTCGTACGCTTCCTGTCTAGACAGGTTAACCGGTTTGGCTGCCACGTATATTTATCGAGATATCTCGTCCTAGGCTCATAAAGCGTTAAGCAAAATTAAATGTTGTGTGCCTTTTAAGTATTTACTTTGCTAAAACCTACCCTCATTGGAGTCAAGCCCCACCCAAATGTCAATCCTGGATCTGTAAGAAATAGTCTCACAACCACTGATATAAACTTAACTATGAAAATCACTAACTAACAGTAACTGCCAATTTGTTCGTACCTCTGTTTGCACTCAAGTCAATCGTTCTAAACATATTCCTACCCTTTTATAATCAGACAATTTGTTAATATTTATCCATCGACCAATAGTATTGCGTTACCGGTATAACCAGTCAAAATTATATCTATTAACTTATTTTTATTAAATAGTGAACTGTGTTATCATCTATTATAGTTTGGCCCTATTTTTAATAAAATAAATAAGAGTTTTTGATGTGGCGACAACAGATCCGCCACTGTTGCTAGTAGTATAATATATAGATATAAATCTAATGTCCCTATCATCACGGTACTGTTAATGGCGTCATATTCGTTTACACCAACTCCATTAAATAATGGCCTTATGGTTAAAGTTGTCGCCTCGCATCAATGTCACGCCGAGTGTTAGGAGTTCAGACACTTCCACCACACCCTGATCGAATATCTGCTAGCGCATCTTCCGATACTTAAACCCCATTTTTTATTTTAGGTAATAAAACGTCACATGATGCCAAATCAGGGCTGTGATTTATACTGGGTAATGAAATAAAACAAAAATGAATTATAGGCGACTGGCATAACGTGCCAGTGTTCATACATGAAAACTTTTTTTGTAATATTTTCTGAGTGACCGGGTATATATTTACATAATATGTATATACTTATATTCTGTGGCATTCCTATCAGCGGCCGACTACAAGTTGCTGTGTTACTTGCGCTACTAGTGTTTTCTGACAACACTATAGAGAATCCCTAAGTGCCATTTGCCATGTGCCACTAGAGCAGTTTTCAAATTAATTATTTAATAAAAAAATATCAATTATGTTATCTAATTGATATAGTTCATTTTTTTGGCGTTTTAATCCCAAATAAAGATTAAAATATTCATAATAATATATTTTACTACTACTGAACTTTCAATAATATAATTCAAGTCAGTAAATTCCATTATTAAAATCGCGGTATCATTCCAATTAATTTCAACGATAAACAACGCCATCTATGCAGTGACTGCCTACATCGCAAAGATCAAACTTACTCAGTGCCTAAGTTTAAAACATGATAACAGTTTAAATTACCATCTAAAAGATGGCGCTTTTTCACAATAACTTTCTCTTGTAAGTATGTGTGTCGTGTCTTGTAAGATTTATTATCTTCATTTACTCCAGTAAGACAAGTTTGTCTGTCATTTTATATAAAGCAATATAAAAATATAATCCCCTAGAGTTGTACCTGTTATAATAAGAATCCCGCTTTACGAATCCTGCTCACTAGAAGCCAATAGATACTTAGGAATATTTTGTAAGGAAGGGAATGGTTTGTTTACTCAAACTCAATTCTATAAAATTAAGTTCATTTGTGTTATTTTCTTCAAGTTTAGGCTCTGGCCGGCTAAGGAGAACATTCTACGTTTAAATTAGCTGCAAGTATGTTGCTGAGTCGCACCATTCCAGCGCCATTATGACATCGCATCGCCAAAAGCGCACAACCTCAGTAATCAAAAGATCTTCGCTGGGGCTTCCCGACTATAGAAAGTCTGAGTTACAGATATCGACCCTGACTTGCTGAAGCTACACCCCCCAATCCATCCGTAAAAGCAATATCCTTCCATTGAGTTCTCTTCTCGCCGTCCTTTCTCTTTGAATAAACTGCAAATTTTTGGAGTTTACTCCTTACGAATCGATTTTCGTAAGGCGCCCGGTATGTAAAAAATATATGAAGAGTAAAATTTAGTGATCGGAGGGCTGCGTAACACTTTAACGCTTTGTTGTGCTTTTTCTGCTTTATTGGAGTTACTCCATATCCTCGACGCATGGAAGTAGATGTGTGTATCACACTATGTACGTACCTTTATATTATATATATTATTATGTATATAATATAGAATATATACTGTACAGCGTCTACAAATGATGAGAGAGATAGAGAGAGTGAGAGCCTCCAGTAAATTGTAAACTCTAGTCGTGCGTCGGAGCTGACACACACCTTTTTTTTTCATTTTTAATTCCTAAAGTGCCCGGCGGGTGGGAATATGCGATTGGGACCAAATTAATATGGGTGTTAATGTATTAAACACTCACATTTTGCCAACGATTGGCATAAAATTACACCCAATCGTGGCGACATTGCGACATACGCTGTAAATTGATCGAAAGATTAGAAAGTCACACTACAAATATGTACTTAACGCTATTTACAGAATGGACGCGTTTCATTCATTTACAATTCTTTGTGGAGGAACGGGTGTCATATGTTCCTCCAACACAAAGGGAGGATCCTCCGACCAGGCGAGGTGATCATGCCTGGCGGGCCGCGTTCCAACGGTTGACGTTGAGAAGTTGTATATATACTAATCGGCGCGAGAACTCTTATAGCGCGATGTAGGATTAGTAGGTTGTAGATGATGTTGGAGTATGTTTCTTTTTGCTGTATGTGGAAGTCGCCACATATTAATAACATGTTGTTCCTGTGTAAACAACATCAAATTCTATTTCAATTTATGTCCTTGGTGGTCAAAACACCCGGAATAGAGTTTTGTTATTATTCCCATGAGCACCGATAAACCTATTTCGATGCTATTCTTCGATATTGCGCTCGTGGATGCAAGTTTAACAATAAATTATGTTCTAGGGACATTTGCAACTAAGCCAGTGTAGACCAGTGTGTAGTATTAAAGGAATTAAACTTTATTCGACTTTAGTATCTTTGCTTTACATCTAGAAAATGGTTTGTACATATTATATATATATATATATATAAATAGGAGTGTATTTGAGAGGCTTTTACATTTAAAAAGTCGTGCTTCTAAATTGACAGCAACTATTGGGTTTCAAAAAAAAAAATCTTGTCAAAAATCGAAAGATTTTAACTGACGAAAAAATGGAGGTTCTCAATTCGACCGTATAGGTATATATTTCTTTTTGTATATGTTCAGCCCTCACTCCGTTATTTATTAAACGATTTTGATGTTTCTTTTTTTGTTAGATAGGGTAATCCCATGTCAAGGAAGTCAGGATCTGATGATGGGATCCTGATAAAATTGAGAGAAACGATTGAAAATTGTAGGCACGAATAGTGTTTCTGTTTACTTTCTATAACTTAATCAGGTATTTGCGTTTAGCAATCATCACATCATGAAGCTGAGCTGATGATAGTAACCATACCCTTCATACTACAAAATCACTTCATATAATAATAAAATAAATAATAATAACAATAACTTCACACATCTCACAGACGGCCGTCTGATCCCAAACTAGTCAGAGCCTGTACTATGGTAACCAGACTGCTGATAAACATACTTATATATTTCTAAATACATACATATCATAGATAAATTACACCCAGACACAGAACAAATTATCGTGCTCATCACACAATTATTTGTCCTGGGTGGGAATCGAACCCGACCTCTGGCTTAGCAATCAGGTCAAAAAGATAAAACAAGATGATTTGAAGAAAATATATTTGATAGCGTTTTATAGTATTTAGTATTAAATGTATTAAAATAAAGTAGTTGTCAGAGTATTAAAAGAAGACGCGAGCCACAAAAAATCATAAAATAAAAAAACTTAAAATGACGAAAAGGAACTAAAAGCAAAAAATAAATAAACCTTTTAAGTCTTGAGCATTGAGCTTATTAACAATTTTTTTTCAAATATTTTGAGTCGGCACCAAATAATAAAATAATTGTACCGTGTACTAATGTGGATTGACTTTAACATTATGACGTCACATATAAGACTGCCAATCATGGTGCGTTTGGAGTCACGTGATTCTTTTTAAAATTTAATCACTTTTAAATTGTTTATAATTGTTTGAAAAATTTTTTTTTTCAGTTTTAACTGTCACAATTATTTATAATAAAGTTTTAAAAGACATGAAAAAATTCGATGCTTGTTATTTCGAAAACCCAATTATTACTGTCTTGATGTTTGTATGTCCCTTACGTTTATATTGTTTAGCTATATAGATAGATAGATATATTCTTTATTGTACACCATTAATTGAAATTCATTGAAACAGATCTTATCTTAAAAATTTTAATACAATGGGGCGGTCTTATCGCTAATAGCGATCTCTACCAGATAACCAAAACAAAATATTCAAAAGTAATTTTGATCTCAGTTGTGAAATGGAATTAAAAAAATATATTTTACAGCGATAGATAGTGTTGCTTGACCAAATTTTTAAAGGCTGTAAGGGTTTCAACTTGCCGTATTTGTACTGGTAATGCATTCCACAAACAAACAGCCAGAACCATAAAAGATGTGTCAAAAAAGTTGTTGAATGCACCGGCACTTTTAATATCAGAATTTCCGATAATAATATTATAACTGATGATGTTATTATAATTTTAATATACAAAATGACACTCGCGCAATAAAGACAAATCTAACGGCATGTCATTTAAAATCGATACCGCCGTTTAGTAAATACGAAGGAACATAGGGACGGACGTACATATAGATCAAACTTGTAACGGTTCGTAAGTTTTACTTTTGGCAATCGGAAGTAAATGTAAAGGAAATAATACAATTGGAGTTTATTTTTAGCCTAATTTCTTCTCACAAGGCTCAACTTTTTGGAAACGGGCGGTTATAGATCGACACATGCAGGTACGATATTTTACAATAAAAACTTTCGTGAGTAGTATTCATATTTATTAAAAACTATACGGTTTTACTCACATCTTACCGCGACGTCAGCGTCTTACCGCGACGGTGTCAGGCGTCACACTCTTCGCGCTTCACTCTTCACTCCTTGAGAAAGGGCCCCCGTCGGGTCCGAAACTAGTCGGGCATCCCCGAAATACAAACGTGAGTAAAACCGTATAGTTTTTAATAAATATAGGTACGATATTGTCTGTTATCCACCATTTTAATAATTTAACAAAGAAACCTGTTTTTGCGGTGACTTTGTGTTTTTTAATCTGTAGTTTTTTATTATTCTTATTTTATTTTAAAGACGAAATAAAAATATTGAATTTAAATTAGACAATTATTATAAACTCAAAGAGCTAATTTCACTAGTATTATAAAAGTGAAGTTTGTGAGGATGGATGGATAGATGGATGGTTGAATGGTTCTCTTTTACGCAAAAACGCCTGAACGGATCTCTTTGAAATTTGGCACAGAGATAGATTATAGTCTGGATTAGCACATAGGCTTTTTATCCCAGAAAAATGTAGGGTTCTGGTAAACGTGAACGAAGTAGCAGGCAACATTAAATATTCTATAGTTTTGCTGCCGAATATTGATCTTTTAGGGTTTTTTATATTATACGCAAACGAGCAGACTAGTCACCCGATGGTAAGTGACTACCGTCGCCTATTGACACTTACTCAATAGTCACAAGTGCGTTGCCGGCCTTTGAGAAATAAAAGAAAAACTGTCAGTCCTAGGACTGCACGTCAGAAGTGAAAACACATACAGTGTGCGTTCCGATATACACTGAGAGCACTGTAAGGTGTGACGTCAATTCAGTATACTGCGAAACCGTTTCTTTATAGTTAGCTATACTGGTTACTGTTTAAAACGGAACGCAGTCCAGTATATTGTCAGTTGTCAATTCAAGTCAATTGTCAAATCGCAAAATAAAAGTGACAGTGTGACAGCACTGAGAGCACCTCGAAAACTCCAATGCTCACAGTACAAAAATGGCGACGTTTATGACGTCATATTTCCCTACGATACTGCGGCAGTATACTGTCAGTCTGTAAGGGAATGAATTTCTCCCCAGTACGAGCACTGAACACATCTCACATCTTTGTCACTACGTATTTAGTTCACAAGTTTATTAAAGCAACGATAACACGTCCTCAGACAAATTACATTTTTATTGAACTAATTATATTTTTAAAGATTAATTAATAAGGAGCTGACAAAACTCAATGTTTAGATTAGCGCTCTCTAGTGGATCTATATATGTATTATTAGCGTGACGGTCACGAGTTCAGTGCTTTTTCCTTATAGCAAAATTGCACAAACGTACCTAAAGAAGTTTTCACTTCAAAAATATATATACCGTTTAATTTACTCACAAAAAACACCTTCAAATCAAAGCTACGCATTAGCATAAAATTACGTGTTTACTCAGGATGTCGCAGTTCCACGGTCAACTGTCCACCTTAATTAAGTGCGAGTCCTTCGTGACAAAGGTTTGTCAGGTTTCGCAAGAGCAGGGGACTGTGACGTCATCGTTTTAATCGTAACTTTAATAAAGGACCGAACTAAAAAATTTGGAGCCAAAAACACAAATTTGTCTTTAAGGAAACTTAAAAGAAAAACAGCGATTAGCATTTATCGTCACCTTCCTGCCTGTGGTCTGGTGTAACATTTCAAAGCCTTTGAAATGTTACACCAGACCTAAAGCCTAAAGGCTGGTTTCTTTTACTGCCGGCCGCCTTCCTGACGCCCTCTTGGGACAGTCGTCTTAAGACATGAAAGAAGGAAGAAGGTAGATTTGTATAAGGAAAAATGGGTAGGGAGAAAAACTTAGGGTACGGGAAACCGCAAGTCTCGGATGGGAAATGGATCTCAGACTGCAGTAGCTCGCAGAGGCCGGGGTCGCGTACCCGAATGTCCTGTATTTTCTGTGACTGCAGAGGCTATTAGAACAGGAACACTAGCTACACACACAGCCACAGGAAGTAGTATTAATAAAATTGCGTAATCAGTCTTAAAAAAAAAAAAAAAATTTACTTCAATGCGCTCATGAGAATGGCTAATGTAAGCTTGTAGTAGGAATTCTTAAAGAATTATGTGGATTTTTTACACGGACCTTTTTACATTAAAGTACCAAATTTTTTTTGTAAATGCTCAACACCAACTTTTTGTGTCATTAAACATATTAAAATAGTCACCTATCCATTAACATAGCCGCTGTAGTGTTACTTAACTTATAATTCTGTAACATAACAGAAACAACTAAGTTTAGTTTGTAAATTGTACGACATTATCCATGTAATAACATTTGCTGAACCGCCGTAGCTCGAAGCTATGAATAGTTCCTCGCGTCTACGAAAGTTCTACGAGCTCTACGGAGTAGCTACGGTATCGGCTGTTATTATGTATTATCTTCAATTCTTTATTAATATGAATTTGTTTTTAAAATGCAGGAATTGATCAAAGTATTTTTTTACATGGAAATAGCTAATGGACCGGTTGATACATAGACGGTTTTTTGTACATGAAAAAGGTACTTTGCATGAGAATCAAGCGAGAAAAGCCGCTGATCAAAATTAGTGTGCTTATTTCTGTATGCACACAAAAAGCTAGTTCGAGTTCTTTTAGTAGAAGATGGTTGGTTATTTTATAATTGTCAAGGTTTTCTTTTTTAATTATTTATTTTGATTTTTGAGATCACTACAATTGTGACGTGACAAATCAATTTTGAGTTCAAATTCTCCTTTTTTTTCGTCAAGGAAACAGATTTTTTACTTATTACAGTAAATATGTTAAATAAAAGGGAACGTATCTTGCTAAAAGGACTTTCTTTACATGGAGTTCTTGAATAGAAGACGTAGTTACAGAGGTTTTTCAGGCAGGGGTTTTCTGTACACCCCAGGCCTACTTGCTATTTTAGCAGAGGTTGCTTACTGTACTCTGAACCTGATGTCTTAGGAGAGAAGTTGTGGCGCTCGGCTAATGTTTTACTGACGCAAGACTCTCTCATACTTATTTAAAAAAATAAAACTGTATTTGTCTTTTACATAAGATAAGTAGATGGTATAAATTAGTGGAGAGAGGGTAGCGGATGGATTCACTGTTTCTAGATTTAGGAGCTCGAAAAAGATATGGAAGACAGAAAGTTTTGGTGTTTTTAAATGCATTCGGATGTAGAAGATAAGGTGCTGCATAGTCCTCTAGTTAACCTGACTGGCAGTGAATAGGGGCTCTTCTGGACTATGAAGAAGAAAGTCACCGTAACTCCTTGATGGTGGCGGTAGCTGGAGCTGACATCTCGACAACAGGATCTACAAATGCGACGCGCTCGTGTCTCGCGCGCCTTTCTTGAGACACGAAATCGTTTTCATGTCATCATTCTCTGCCAGGGATTGGTGGATTAATTGCCACCTTGCGTGTATACCACTTTTTCCAGCAATAACAGATATGGGATACACGGTGTGGTTTCACTCGCTTCATGGTGCCCTTGACAGAGTGGTACGGGGAGGTTCCCAAATACAAAAAAAAAATGAAGAAAGGGACATATTTGTTGGTAGGTAAATACACTAACTAATAGTTAACATGGTAAGTACTTATCAAGTCCGTGTAATGATAATGAAGCTGGAAGCTTTAAATAGGCACTTGCGAGTGTTTCAAATTCTGTTTTTTTATATTGAAATATTAGTTCTTAGGAGTACTCTCCAAAAAAAAAAAAATTTACAAGAATAAAAAAAACTCCTATTGGGAGAACTCCTTCATTGATTCAACGAAAATATTTATATAATAAATGTATACTTTATTTTTGACTGGCCTGTTCATTTCGTGGTTAGTGGCCCAGGCTGCTAAGCCAGAGGTCGTGGGTTCGATTCACACGCACACATTGTTCTGTGTCTGGGTGCAATTTCTCTATAATATGTATGTATTTAGAAATATATAAGTATGTTTATCAGCAGTCTGGTTATCATAGTACAGGCTCTGCCTAGTTTGGGAACAGACGGCCGTATGTGAGGTGTGTGTAGTTATTATTGTTATTATACTAATTTAAAAAAATGTTTTATGATATTCTAGTACAATTTAAAAAAAATCTTGTATAGTAGTCGTCGTAAGTCGTCGTAAGTCAATGTAATTCTTAGATCTAGATAGCTTATTATTTTTTCTGAACTTCTAGTTCTATCAAGCTTTTGGTGATTTTAAAATCAATTAAAATTCCACTCCCATTAATTTAGTTAAAATGGTTGTTGTCGTCATAACAACAATTGATTGTAAATGCACCCTTATGTCGATCTAAATTTACCATTTGAAAGAAATAGGTTTAATTAAAACTTTTTTTTTAAGGTTAATTGTGATAATACAAGGAAATAACGCCAGCAAGTAAAAAGAAAGAAAACTTTAAACAAGAACAGGTTGAATGTTGAAACACTCATTGAATTAAATGTTGTGACAAATGAATGAAAAATAGGCGCCATCATGTCTATTCTTCCGTCAATGCTAAAACAATGCTGACCTATACTCTTTATTTTTTGTTACGAATCAAGGCAAAATACCTCTTGTGTACATTAAAATAAAAGTTAGTACAACTGCAGTAAGGATATGTACACAATTTTCCACTATGTCCAAATAAATGTAGACTTTATTGCTATAAAAATAAAGACAAGAACAATAAAACAATGTTGCAATTTGTTTGGATGCGTGAAGCGCGCAGTCGCCACGTACAACCGGCAGTTTGCCAGGAGGCGCCACTGGACACGGTTGTATCAAACCTCTGCAGACCTCTCCGTAACGGGCCATAGTCAATTTTGTAATTTAAAAAAACTACCCTATAGTCAATTCCCGCCTTCCATATTTAAAAAATATTTTTTTCTTCTTTTTAAACCATTTGCTCTAATTCAGCCTAGTCTAGTAATTTTAAATTTCGAAATTTAAATAGTTAATATTTTTCATCGGTTTTGAACTAAGATGTGCGTTTTATGAGTGTAACTGCCAGAGGCGGCGAACGTTTTGGCTGTGTCGTGTATTACGTAACGGTGCCGGGGAAAATCGATATCCTGGGCGTATAAATAGCGGCGTACGGTTGAGAACAGCTGGCCGACAGCCAGACACCATGCAGCCTACGGTAAGCTCCTCGCTTTATATGTTATCTGTATCTTTGACTGATTATTGTTTCTTCTTATTTCAAAAGTTTTTTTTAATATGACTGAATACTTACTTATTAATGATATACGGTTGGTTTTACTCACGTATGTATTTCGGACTTTTTTTATATTTTTAGGATAATGTTTTTTTAACTAGCTATAATATTTTAATACAAATTTATAACTATGTAAACATCAAAAAGGTCTGTCTATTAAAATAAGCAATAGACATCAAATAAATTTAAATATTTAATTTAAGGATTTGTTTTTCGAACATTAAGCACAGGAAAAATAGGTATATATACATAACAATGTTACTTACATCAACGCTTCATCAATCTTATGCAATGAGGAAGATATAATCATATTTGTTGTCTCTTTCTATCTCGTAGACAGATTGCTACGAATGTCTACGGTATTCGTAGACCCTTTAAATTATCTTAATACGTCAATCTTTCCCAGAGATCGCTGATATCCAATTATAACTTTTCTTCTAATCTTTAGGGTAAAATAAAAAATATTACTTCTTTCATTCGGTTCCGTATTCGTTCTTTCCTTTGAAAACATTGAATATAATTTACAACGTATATACAAATGTACATAAAAAAAGTAAAGTGTACCGTCTAAAAGCCAGCCTTTGTGTCACGTTTATTAAATACTATTAGAGTTAAACTTCGTGGTCTTTATATCTACCAATCCACGAAGAAAGTTATGTAAAAAGTTTCTAATGAACACGAACAGTTTTTTTTTTCAGCATAGTATCGCGCTAATTGTTGATAATGCCCGACCGCTATTGATAGTTGTCTGAAATTTAAAATAATATATATTCAAACCTTTTTAAACACATTCCAAATTCAAATTTCTCCTAAATGTTTTTTACATTAAAAATGTATTGCCATCTGTAGAAAGAGTGTTGTCTTTGTCCGATTAAAACAAAATCTTTACTATATGAAAAGATTTAGCATATACCTACTACAGATTTAATTTCGTAGTCTGTAATATAGATTGGCCGGAGGAAACAGACAGACGGAGAGACAAAAACTAAAAAAACTGATTTTTAGGCATAGATATTGTGCAAATAACTGTATGAGTTTAAAAACTATTATTTTGACATTACACACAGACACTTCAATTTTATTTATTTGTATTGATGTCGTTGTAATCTGTTAAATCGTCTTAAAGATTTCCAGACTCGCGAATGAAACCGAGCTTCAATCTCAGAAGCCGTCTTAAGAAAAGGTTCACACAAATGTACAAACACTACCTCAACTTAAAAGATTTCAATTTATAAGTACGTGTCTCTTCTCGCCATTCGATGATTAAGTTCAGCCTTCCACTACGACCCTAGAAGTGGAGTATTTGGCTAGTACTTAAAAAAGATTACACAATGCTCCGAGCTCTGTGCATTTAGTTACCAATTACCCTGAGATTCACGGATATCTAAGGAAGGAAGGATTAAATTTAATATATTCTTTTAAGCTTGTTAAAATAGTTTAGTAGCACCGACTCAAAAATTCCTGAATGTTGAGTCGGTGCTAAGTAACAAACAAAGTAAATAAGTAAAAAGTCTGTCTGACTTAAAAAGCTTACATTTGTGACGTTTTTAGCTTTTTAATACTCAAAAACACTATTAACGAAAAGAAAATCTTTACGGGTGGTTGAGGTAAATCTTTTTCGACATTATCTATACTAATATTATAAAGCTGAAGAGTATGTTTGACCGGCTAATCTTAGGAACTACTGGTTCGAATTTAAAAAATATTTTAGTGCTGGATAGTCCATTTATCGAGGAGGGCTATAGGCTATATAATATCACGCTACGACCAATAGGAGCGGAGCAACAAAGAAAAATGTTGCAAAAACGGAAAAAAACATATTCCTTTCGAGAGCTTCCGTTGCGTGCGCGGTGCACCCACTCTCTCTTATGTCACGCAGACAAACTTGCGCAGGTCAGCTAGTAATTATATAAAAAATACTCAATAGATCAACATATCTCTTTTTATACTGTGATATAAAGATCTGGTTAATAAAGTAAAAAAAATCATAAACTTATGCCTAAAAAAACTAAACAATTACAGATTCTAAAATACTCGGCTTTAATTCCCAATATGTGCAAATGTTTGTATGCATGAATTCATCTAATTGCATTTATCTGGGATTTTCTATGTATAGTATGAATTACAGGGTATATTTAAAAAATGAACACTTACTTAAATCACAGAATAAAAAAAAAACTATCCGTTTTAAGTTTGAATTTGAATTTTCAGGTATCGGACAATCGGACTTATTGTTGCCGGGAAGTTAGAGCCAGCGAATTCGAGTTTGGATTGCGTAATTAGGATAGACTTATCGCTAAGCTTGGCCTATCCTCGTTGGCAAGAAGTAAACATAATACTTTAATATGGATCATCGATAAATGTTATTGTCGCATATTAATAACTAGCAGCGCCCCGCGGTTTCACCCGCGTAAGTCCCGATCCCGTGGGAATATCGGGATAAAAAGTAACCTATATGTTAATTCAAGTCTCCAGCTATCTACATACCAAGTTTCATTGCAATCGGTTCAGTGGTTTTGGCGTGAAAGAATAACAAACATCCATTCATCCATCCATCCAATCTTACACATTTATAGTATTAGTGGGATACAACATTGCATTTTCTATACAACTAGTAATACAACATTATATAATATTACATTAAAAAAAGATTCCTTACTACATCAAAATTAATTACAGTGTAGTATGAAAGCAAGTCAAAACAGCAGCTTTAATGAACACGCTCTCAAAGACAAAATATGAGAGTCCCTTTTAACCCCTCTTATAAAAAAAGGTCGGAGCTTGACCTAACGACAAAAAGGTGTCGGTCATTTCGATCTTTACCCTGAAGACCCGTTTTGGCGGTCAAGAGTCAACTTCCATAATCGGATACTATAGTCACCTCGACATTGTGTGAGCATTGTGGGTTTTCTTGCGTTTAAACTACGAACGCTGTTTCTTTGTGAGGAGAAAGTTACAAAAAACGTATTTATGGATTTATTAATAAAAAATCAAGTTCCACACTAGCGAAGCCGCGGCCAAAAGATAGTGTATTAAAAAAAAACCGGGCTCGCAGCAGGCCCGCAGAGGTAGATTTCGTGTTTTTTAAATTTTTATCTCCAAAAATATAAGTCGCATTAAAAACTTTAAGTGTCTACATTGTAGAGTAAAATAAAAAATTAGCTTTCATTTAAAAATATTACCGATTGTAAAAAGGTTTACAGTTTCGGAGCTATGAATTTTTTTCCAACAAATTTTGGTTTTCCTCCCTCCCCTCCCTAAGTTAGTAATCTGGTATCATTTCGGGTTCATATTAAAAAATGTTCGTATTTACTATGGGCATGCTATTAATGTTAAACGGTCCAAAAATTTTCCATAGGAAAAATGTTATGCTGAAATAACATATTTTTGAAAGGCTGCCTCGAAGCCCCACCCCACCCCCCCCCCCCTTTTGGGGAACATCCCCATTCACGAAATTAACCTACATTTTTGCCTTGTTGATTTGTTGTCCAAGTTTGAAAGCAATCGGTGCATAATTGAGACCTCTACCGTGCTGGTAAAATTGAGGTACATAATATATATATATATATAAACTTTTTAACTGGCGGTTGTTTTGGGGTCTAGGGATCATAACTAGACCCCCTGTGAAGAAATTTTTTAAAACTCTATAACTGGTACAAAACCAATAGGTGGACTTTTTTTCGAAAATCTACCTAATTATACGCTGCAATATTAGTTCAAAGAATTCTTCCCTATCGATATATATATATATCGATCGGTCATTTCAAAATATTGAACTATCAGTAACTTATTTATATATTTTTTATTTAGGCATTAATATCCAATAAGAACATGTCAGCCGTATAAAGTATGATACCTTATCACTACGTATTATAAAACAAAGTCCCCCGCCGCGTCTGTCTGTCTGAAAATCCGTTCAGTAGTTTTTCTTAACAAATTATACACCTAAACCTTCCTCGTGAATTATCACGAGGAAGATTTAGGTGTATAATTTGTTAAGATTTTGTGTAAATAGATTGAAATATATTGATGATTGTTGAATATGTCTCTGCTACCCATGTGAAGCCGGGGTGGGTTGCTAGTAACATTATAAATTATACTTATTTAATATAAGTTATTTTAATGAACAGTCGTACTTGTGTATGAAATGACAGACCATTCTAAACACCCCCGATTTTGTCTTTGATAAAATGCTATTGAATCAAATCAAAAATTCTATTTAATTTTAGCTCGTTCAGCAACGAGTCGCCGTTATTTTTATTCCGGGCACATTCTATCAACAAATGTACCATATTTTTGTATTTATTTAGCTCACAATAGTAAGTTAGTAGTCCATTGTTTAAATGTTTGTGAAGCCCCCGCGACATAAGAATATTCTTACATTAAGAATAATCTTAATGTAAGAGTGTCGGGAGTTGTCTTTTAAAGAAAGAAGAAGATTTATGTTTCCTACTAATATTATAAACGTGAAAGTTTGTGAGGATGTATGGATGTATGGATGTTTGTTACTCTTTCACGCAAAAACTACTGAACCGATTACGATGAAACTTGGCATCTAGATAGCTGGAGACCTTAACACATAGGCTACTTTTCATCCCCATATTCTTAGGGGATCGGGACTCACGCAGGTGAAACCGCGGGGCGCAGCTAGTATTACATAAATGTAAAACACAATATAAAGTGTAACAAAAATACACCCAGTATGTTTGTTACACTTTCACGAATTAACTATACTGAACCGAATATCATGAAACTTGTATTTATAAACGTTGTCCGGGGTACAAAAAAGGAAAAAGATACCTTTTATTTAGAAGAAAATATCCGGACAAAGCCTTCATTAAAGCGGACGAATCCGTATAAAGTTTGTTATTTAATTAATTTTTTTGAAGAAATAAGCTTTTAATCACAACAGCAAACTTTTGGAACAATTTCAGTTAAAAAGTTGAGGGAATGTTCAGTAGTATTACGATGAATATTACGCGAACAGGATGAGACAGTGGTAGATAATAACTCTTAAACTTTCGCGTTTCATGGTATATTATATATTTATATTGGATCGCGATTATTTTTAATAGGTAGTCGGCCTGTGACCACGGTCAGTGTAACCTGGTCGAAACGTCAGGTAATTCAGAGGTATGTACTATGTACTAGCTATTTCGTGATCGCGTTAAGTCTATAAATACAGTGGTAGATTCTTTATTCTTATATTTTTGACCAAACGCGAGTGAGCAATGCCCGAAATCTGTAATAAGATATAAAAAATACAAAATAATGCAAATTCATTAAAACAATTAAAATTTCTATTTTTCTTTTAATCCTACTAGTATTTTAAACGTAAAGAAGTATGGATGTTTGTAGCTCTTTCACGCAAAAACTACTGAACTGATTGAGATGAAACTTGGTACGTAGATAGCTGGAGATCTGGATTAACACATACGCTACTTTTTATCCCGATATTCAGACGGCATCGGGACTTACGCGGGTGAAACCTTTGGTGAAATTCTTAAATTATAGCGTACTAGCAGCGCCCCGCGGTTTCACCCGTATAAGTCCCGATCCCTATGTGTTAATCCAGGTCTCCAGCTACCTACATACCAAGTTTCATCGCAATCGGTTTAGTAGTTTTGGCGTGAAAGAGTAACAAACATCCATCCATCCAAACTTTCACATTTATAATATTAGTGGGATTACAGACAACTAAAGTACTAAACCGTGGAAACTTGGTCGCCCACGGTACGGTTCCCGAGGCATTTGAGGAATGAGCTCCAACTGTAGAATGAGCATGCAGAGGTTTTCCCGAGGAACTACAGTATAACTATATTCTTCACGAATAGAGTTTATAAGTTATTAAAGGGTCGGCAACGTGCCTGCAGTCCCCTGGAATTATATATATATATATTTCTTTGAAAGATATTTAGGTTTTAAAGATCATTTCTAATGTTTTAGAAAAGTGACAATATCATCCAGAAGGATAGGCAGAGCATAGCCTCATCTGTCAAGTGGGTCAGTTTAGATTGAGAAGAACGTAACCGGGTTACGATTCTAGCGAAACACTAACTGTTCTACTTTTCACTGAACTCGATACATTTTTAAGTGCTTTTAGTGATGGGGGAGGGGGATATAACGTGATACGGAGGTGTATCATAAACGAAGACTATTTGGACAAGGCCTTAGCGTGTTATAAATTTTTCACGTCACTATCAACGATTTTGTAAACTTATTTTTGATACGGATATTTCCGGACAAATCCGGACAATGTATCAACATCACTATATATTTTAAAATAAAGTCCACCGTCGCGTCTGTCCGTCTGTCAGTTCGCGATAAAAATAACTACCGAACCGATTTTCAAACGGTTTTCACCAATAGACTTAGATAATAGTGTTTAGGTGTATAATTCACTAGCCGTCTCCGCAGTTTCACCACCGTTTATGGTCACTGCTCCGTCCCTATCGGTCGTAGCGTGATGTTATATAGCCTATAGCCTTTTTAAATAAATGGGCTATCCAACACTAAAATAATTTTTCAGTTCGAACCAGTAGTTCTTAAGATTTGCTCGTTACACCAAACAAACTCTTCAGCTTTATAATATTAGTATAGATTAAGGATTTTTGTAAAATGACTGAAATATGACGAGAATTGTTGAAGATGTCGGCAAAAATCAATATATGCTTTGCTACCCGTGCGAAGCCGGGGCGGATTGCTAGTTCTTAGTATAAAAACTTTCGTGAGTGGTATTCATATTAGTTATATATATACGGTTTTACACACTAGTTACGGACCCAACGGCGGCCCTTTATCAAGGAGTGAAGCGAACTTCCCCGTCGATGTCAGGCACCTCACAAACATTCGCCTTTATAACATTAGTAAGATAGAATAATCAGCCGTTGTCGTGAAACTAATTCTGTTAGCTTTGATTATATGTATACTTGTATAGCTGACATATTTGGCCGTATATATAGGACGGCGTTTAAAGGTCTACCATATTTGGTAGAATCGCATGTCACCAACGTCAGTGTCATTTCAATCACGAAGCGGCAACGTGCTTAAGAAAAACCATTAATCCTTCCAGTTTGTGCTGTTAAATTGTGTTGGAGTTATGTTGGAAAATATTATTTCAACATAAAGATTACTTTTCATTGTTAAATTTGTTTTGATTAACAAAAGTCAGTTTAATCCAGGGTAATTTTACAAAATCTATGCGTAATCGTAAAACGCTAACGTTTTATATTTTTGGAAAATGGTTATCGCTGAAGGAAATGATACATATTTTCGGGTTTTAGGATGGTTTGGGTTATAGATTTAGTACGGATCCCGTACTGACAAATTGATGGAAAAAACTGCTGTATAACCATATACAGCGGACACGAAATGAAGACAGAGAAAGGAACATTTTTCTACTGATATTTGTATTGTACAAAAAAGGGTTGAAGAATGTATTTGTACCAATAAATGTATTTAACGGATGTCTTACAAAAAACAAACGCTGTGTGTTTAGTATCCCTGTCCGTCCGTTCCGGATCTAAAGGTTATCCTTTTACTATTAATAAGGGTGTTTGGGTAAGTATCCCTAAAAAGGTTTTGGAAGAAAAATATAAATACATTTAGTATTACAGTATATTACTCTATACATAGTATGTCCCTAACATAAATTGGTTACAGGTATAGATGTAAAATACATTTAGTATTACAGTATATTACTCTTTACATAGTATGTCCCTAACATAAATTGGTTACAGGTATAGATGTAAAATGATGATAAGTCAAAAAACGATAAATTATTTTTGTCATTTTGACTCAAAGTAGTTTAACTATTGATGTTACACAATACGGACTAGTGTTATAAGTGTTATAACTAGAGATCGGATATTCGGATGCATATTTACCTAAAGTTGAGATGTTGGCTATTATGGAAAGCACTTTTTTATCGAAAGAATCCCGCGATTCCGGGAAATTCAAATTTAAGTGTACCTATACTCCGTGAGATGTAATAAACCCCAGTTTGACACAAATGACACTTGCTCTGTTACAACGTATAATGGTTGTTTTTCCCTACTTTTATTGTCAGTGATTTTTGACGAAGCAAAAACAACCTTATTACGTTGTAACAAGTGTCAAATCGGGCCTATTAAACCCCAGGAAATGTAATCATTTCTCTTACACCTTACATACGTACATACTCGAATGGGAAACACCTTAACTTAAAAAGAATTAACTTAAATATACATCCGATTAGTTATGCGATCCTGGAATCCCGGGATTTTATTTTAAATAAAAATATACTTAGAAGCCGCTTCCATAATTTGTTATCCAAACAATAACTTTAGGTAAATATTCATCCGATTATCCGATCTCTAGTTATAACCCTTGTAATTCGACATTTTTATCGGTTTTTGTGTCGTTTCTGACAGATTCAATCAATACCTCTATTTATAAAACAGTGTATTTTCAATTTAAGTTGTGTTATTATGTTAGTTACGTTTTAAATAATTATGTTATGGCTGGCCTGTTGGGGTAGTGGTTACTGATCCTGACTGCTGAGCTAGAGGTCGTGGGTTTGAATCCCACCTAGGACAAATAATTGTGTGATGAGCATGATCATTTGTTCTATGTCTGGGTGTGATTTATCTAATTTTGTATGTATTGTGTATGTTTTTGTACATACATTTGTAACAATCAACAAATAAATAACAATCTAAAAATAACACGTGGGGTGTCTTTGTCGCCCGGTTGGAACGAAGTTCCTTCCGCAATATAGGTATAAATAGTGTGCGTTAGGTCTACGGGTGTAGATCATAGAATTGAGTATAAATAGTGTGCGTTAGGACCACGGGTGTAGATCATAGAATTGAGTATAAATAGTGTGCGTTAGGACCACGGGTGTAGATCATAGAATTGAGTATAAATAGTGTGCGTTAGGACCACGGGTGTAGATCATAGAATTGAGTATAAATAGTGTGCGTTAGGACCACGGGTGTAGATCATAGAATTGAGTATAAATAGTGTGCGTTAGGACCACGGGTGTAGATCATAGAATTGAGTATAAATAGTGTGCGTTAGGACCACGGGTGTAGATCATAGAATTGAGCTGCTTTAAAAAAAAAAGAAAACTGTGGGTGTACTTTTTCCTTCGGTTAGGAGATTAATGTAAATTGTGTAATGTTCGAAAATTCTCGTACCTCGAGAAATGAAAAAAGTTGAGAAACCGGAAACCCTAAGCCCATTGCAGTTGCTGCTATATTTCTTTGGGAATGTGTGGAATGCAGTAACAACGTATGTATCTCTTTACATTTTCTTAGAGAAATGTCCGAAGCCTTGCCTATTCTAAAAAGTAGCAATCTTCAGACTATCATGTAAACCCTTCATAAATTTAAAATTCATAGATTAAACATAGCAAAAGTATTGTAATAAGAAGCATTACTTACCTTTTTATTATTTTATACACATAAGTCAGTTAAAAATTCGTGAAAAGTAATAGACAATATTACAAACGACAATACTGCAAAACTGCGTTTTTTTACGAACAATAACCGAATTAGAAGAAACGTCACATGATTAACAAATGACGTGCGCATCCTGTGGTACCACTTGACAAAAACAATAATAATAATACCAGTATCAATATCAAATAAAATAATCAACATCAATAAACAAGTGTGTACCATAAACATACACGAACGAAAAAAATAGAGGTACAGGTCATGCCACACAGGTGAGGTTTGGTGTAGGTAGATTTTTGTATTACACCACTTAAGTCAGCCAGAACTCGGCAACCAGCGTCTTAATTAACTAGCTTTCTGCTCAAAATGTTAGTCTAATTAACCGGTAGCTCTTACTAGTAAGTAGCTCAAGTCCGGAGATAGATTTCCTCAGAATCTGTAACGAACGAGGATGCTTAGGTAAAGCGTCACGTAACGTATTCATTACTCCTGTGACGTTTAATCACGTCTAATTCACAGGTAATGGGTTTGTCTGATGACTTTGTAGGTAACTAGACATTATTACGTTATAAAATAATAGCTTTAGCTCGCTCGCGTAAAAGCGGTTTTCCTGTCCCTAGGGATCGATGGATTTTGTCTGGGTGCATAGCCTATGTCTTTTTCTGTACCCTGACAAAAGGTATGTATAATTTGTATTACCAACGGTTGAGTAGTTAAAGCGTGAATGCCTATTAGTGAAAACCGCATGAAAATCCGTTCCGTAGTTTTTCAGTTCATCGCGAACAGACAGACATACAGACAGACGCGGCGGGGTTCTTTGTTTTATAATATGTAGTGAAGATATGGTAAGCGAGTTGATTTGGAGCCACTATTATTTTACTTTCTTTTAAACTAATAAGCACTGCGCGCTCAAAGTGTAGTTTGCGCAAAACAAATTTAAATTCTTAAGTATAGAAGCTTTGAAATGATTTTAGACCCTCTTTTCCCTGTAAAATCAAAAACATTTGTACGTGTATGGACGGGTTATAAACAATGTGTACGCCATTGCAATTAACATTTGTTTTAGCCTGAATATTGACAAATTTAATTATGACGTCAAAATACATGTCATGTATTGGCTATTTTTTTCATTTGAAAACTGTTTTACAGTAGTTAAGAATTTCTTTTATCAAACTTAACATTAATATATATACCAACTAATATAATAAAGAAAGAGTGGGAATTCATGAAACGTGATTAAGTACATTTATATCATAGACATCCGGCTATTTTACCCGAGATAAGGTAATACATTTTCATGAAGAAACTAATTAACTTACTAGAAAAATCCTTTACGTTGTTTCAATTTACCATTTTGCTGGGTTTCTTAACTAATTAACTTACTAAAAAAATCCTTTTCATTTTGCCATTTTGCTAGGTTTCTTTAGAAATCCCGCAACGATGCTCAAAGGTCTTCACTGAACTCCTCAGATTCCTTTATCCGTTGGCCTGGTTCCGAACTTCATCGTACTCAATACTATATTGTATGTGGCTGAATAGTTCGAATTTTTGTTGCCGCCATACCTCAGTCATGCGACAGGTATGCGACACTGACATGCTCGAGCTTGCTCACACTCCCCAATTCATTCGTATAAGCTATCCCTTTCGTTTCATAACTTTTTCTTCTTGCCTACCTTTCCGCTTATGTGCGTATGTGTGTATGTAATGAGGACTTTAAAATTTATTTATTTCAAACAAAGGCTATTTTTCGTCATTTTTTTCTTTAGTTAAGCATACTAGTAACGTGGGTCACACATATTGTCGCCACATTAAAAACTCTTATTTATTTTATTAAAAATAGGGACAAACTATAATAGATGATAACACAGTTCACTATTTAATAAAAATAAGAAAATAGACATTATTTTGACTGGTTATGCCGGTAACGTAATACTATTGGTCGATTGATAAATATAAACGAATACTGGCATTATAAAAGGGTAGAAATAACATGAGAACTTCACTTGAGTGCGAACAGAGGTACGAACAACTTGGCAGTTACTGTTAGTTAGTGATTTTCATTGTTTATATCAGTGGTTTCGAGACTGTTTCTTACACACATTACTAGTACACTTGATCGCAAGTCCGACACCTTAGCCATTACTCTACCGCCGCTTTATCAAACTTAGAGTGGAAATTTCATTTACTCGCGATGATATGCTTTGTGCAGAATTTATTACTAATACTTCTTCTTCGAAGTCAGTTAAAAGAACGGCGTTGAATAACCCCACCATACAAAAGAAATCCCACTTATAAAACGTCGGTTTGAAAAATCTGTAGGCAAACACACTAAACCTTTAAACTAGTGAACCTTAACTCAAGGACCATCACATAAAAACCGTACAATATTACAAACAATTTAAGTGCCATAAATAGGCTATAACTCAAGAGTATAATAACTGAACTGAATGAAGTCATAAACTCATTTCGAGTCATAAAGTACATTGTCAGGTCACCATTGCCAATAAAAGTCACCACATTCTATGATCTAATTTGTCTTTTTTTTTCACCATAGTGCAAGGATAAGTAATTAAAAGTTAACGACTACAGAACTTTACTCGATTTTAATATTTTTATTCTCCCACTGGGGTTTATATTCTGATAATTTAGTCTTAGTAACTAGGATTCAAACTAATAATTGATTTTGAGTCGGTGTTGCAAAACTTGCCCAACACCGACTCAAAAGTAATTGATTTTGAGTTCATACCAAACGAGCAAATGAATAATTGTGTACAGCGTAAAATTGTGATATTATTTTTTGTATTGTTTGACAGCAACTCAAACTAACATACATTCCTTTGGGTGTTTGAGAATATAGGTAGTTATTAAGGTTTCATATTTTTCCCTTTCTGTCTTTTTCTTCTACTTATTATTCTTTTTGTTAATAAAGACTTCTCAAATGGGATATACCTACTTATAAAAAAAATATTACAATAACATCACAATAATATCAGTTACATTACTTTGTTAATCGAATCAACAATTTTGGTAATGCGTTTTTATTTGAAAGACAGATTATATCTCTTTTTATTAAACGTGCTTTGACATAAGTTAGACAAGCAGCAAGCGAGACAAGGCATGTACCACTTATTCTAATTGAATGACTTAGGTTCTGTAACTGTCATATATTTATTTTGGCAACATTTTATCTCAATTTTTTTTTTGGCAAACGTCGCCGCGTTGCCACCAAATCGCGACCTAGTATTTCCCTTTACCTCTATAGTTTACGCTGTAGACTGGGCGCCGCACAGTCGCCGTATGACGTAATAGGTGACGTCAAATATCTAGATCAAAGAGACTTTTATAGCTGTACCAGTTTGAAATTGTATTTCACTGCAGTGGTGTGTGGTAATGTTGAAGTTTGTACTGATTTTGTTGAGAGGTTCTTTTTAGTTTGACGAAAATTCGAATTTCAAATAAATGTGACTCATTCTGTGCATTACTACACAGAATAAGTCACATTTATTTGAAATTCGAATTTTGAAAGTGCACAGGGTACAACATTATTATGCCCAATCTAATATTATATAATTATAACAATAGATTTTTATTTTAGAATTTTTAGAATAGATTTGGGGAATATAACACTTGGAGAAGTGTTTCATGTTCGCCTATGACTGGAAATTCTGCAGAGTGGTTGAATCGCACAGGGATATTGAATTACTCCGGACAGACCTGGACAATCTAATTGTGTGGTATATTAACAATGACATGGTCCTAAATACTAGGAAATGCTACCATGTCAGATTTCCTAACAACAGAAAATTACTGACATCGTCATATCGTGTAGGACCGGACAAAATACAAGAAGTAGATCAAATCAAAGATTGAGGCATACTATTCGACAAAAAACTTACATTCATATGGAGAGTATCATTAAGAAGGTCCCTTCAGTATTGGGATTTGTTGTCAGAAATGTTGCTGGTTTTCGACACGCTAAAACAAAAATTACGGTGTCTTACGTAAAGTCTTGTTTTTTTTTTTATGGTATAGGGGGGGAAACGAGCAGACGGGTCACCCGATGGTAAATGACTACCGCCGCCTATGGGCACCTGTAACTCAAGAATCACAAGTGCGTTGCCGCCCTTTAAGATGGGAGAGGGGAAGAGTGGGAAGAGGGGAGAGGGGGAGAGGAGAAGGACGGGAATAGGTGAGAGGGAAGGGTTAGGGCCTCTGGTAACCTCACTCACGATGCGAAATGCAATGCAAGTATTGTTTCACTGCCGGTTTTCTTTGAAACCGTGGTTTTGAGCCGGCCCATACGTGCCGAAGCATGGCTCTCCCACGTTAAAATTGTACGCATTGTCGTGGAATATTGCAGCACCGTTAAGTGACCACACTATGCATCACATACACTGAGACTGGATAGGATTCAGACAAGACAGCAAAAAGAACCATCATATACAGCCTGGTTGGCGCACTTCATATGGAAAACCGGAATAAAATTAAGGACTCCCTGTTTCTCCTAAATTATTAAGAAAAATCCGAAACCGAGGCCCTGTAAGATGCAAGCGCTTTTACCCCCCATTATACCCCTTTGTCCTCCACTTCGTCGAACAGTTCTCGATGCAAATTCTCCCATTCCCCGAATGTGGAAGCTGCTAAATAGTTACAGTGACCTACTGTAACTATTTAGCAGCTTCCACATTCGGGGAATGGGAGAATTTCGTACGTAGACGTACATGTTGCAAGCTCCATAAAATAATCGCAATTTATTCATTGATGTTCTCAGTGTTGGATTAATTTTTTACAAGTGTATGCACTGGCTGACTCGCGCAACTTCGTCTGCGTTTGTAAATTTTCCCCGTTTTGCAACATTTTTCATTGATGCTGCGCTCCTATTGGTTGTAGCATGATGTTCACACTAAAATAATTTTTCAATTCAAACCAGTAGTTCCTCGGATTAGTGCGTTCAACCAAACAAACAAACAAATTCTTCAGCTGTATAATCGCTACAAATTATAAAACAAAGTCCCCCGCCGCGTCTGTCTGTCGGTCTGTTCGCGATAAACTGAAAAACTACTGAACGGATTTTCATGCGGTTTTCACCAATAGATAGAGCGATTCATGAAGACGGTTTAGGTATATAATTTGTTGAGGTTTTGTGTAAATTGCTTGAGATATGGTGATGATTGTTGAAGATGTCTCTGCTACCCGTGCGATGCCGGGACAGGTTGCTAGTATTAGTATAGATTACTATCCTGCACGTACAAAATTTATTTATGTTTTTTTTTTTATAATTCTAGGTTAAGAAAACAACAGTACATAAATAACTCATGTGGTGCTTACCTGTAAGAAATTGTGACACCAGAATAAGTGAATATAAGTTGTTTTTTTTTTTGTAATCTCCAGTGTTAACAATTGTCGGTGAGAATATTATAATCTGTATTTTGACAACCCTCTTGCTTGATTGATTAGCAGGCGGTCAATCCTAATTCTTTTTAGGTCATTACCTAACCTACAGGGTTTTAATTTTTAACAGGCTTCTATGAGCTTTACTTGGAACTAACTAGCTAGTTACGTATATTTACCGCCTGTTCCATATATCCCTACCAAGTTATCCCCACTGGTAGGGATACTTGGTTTTTTTTTCCATCTATCCCTACCGGTAGCGATAATTGGAAATTTTATGTCTATGACTGTTCCATATATCCCTACCGGTAGGGATAGATGGAACAGGCGAACAAATCTTAGAAGTAAATTTTAACCTACTTCTAATTGTCGGTCTATTGTCATCTTGGAGCTGATCTGATGATGGGGCAGGGGGGTGGAACTCTTTTTTACTTGTTATTTCGGTTCGCCATTATATCGTGTTTGAAACTAAACTATAATATACTTAAAATTTTGTAGTAATAGTAGGTATCTTGTAATTAATCGGTTATTCTTTTTTAACCTCCAGCTATTTTAAATTCGTAATATAAATAAATAAATTTATCAATTCAAAATCAAAATGTCAGTACTGATTAATCTGATTAGCGATAAGGCCGCCTATTGTACATAACATTAAAATTAAGATCAATCATTGTAGTTTAATGTATTTTACACCATAACCGCCCACACTAAATCATTACAGTCCTGTCCATCCAAAGGTTGCCTGGAAGATATTGCTTGTTGTGATAAGGCCGCCCATTGTGCATTTTATGTTTAAGTTGATTTTTTTGTGTATATATATCATGTGTTTGGTGTACAATAAAGAGTACTATCTATCTATCTATGGTGTACATTAAAGAATATTCTATTCTATTCTATTCTGATTATCCCTAATCCGTACGAGTACAATACAACCTTTTTATTATAACTTTCATCCCTATTCAGCTAAATGAATGTTGACTGAGACATTAAATATTTACGGATAGCCGTAATGGACCGGTAGGGCTGCCCCACATCCGGCGTTGTGATCGTCCGGAAATAAACGAATTGAACGGAGAGAGCGGAGTCAGCAATCCGCCTCGTGTCGAAAGCCTTTCTAATTTGTTTCAAGATGGTATTTTGTGAACAGAATAATACTGTACAAAATACACTATTAATTATTATTGAGAAACTCATAAGTAACAAGGATTTATTATTTAAGATCTATAAAAAGACAAATTAAAAAATAATAAATCTTTGTTTTAAAAAGTGTTTTCTTGAAAATAATTCCTCTAGTTTCAACTACAACATTAATAAAAATATTACGTTAAAAATTCTACGCATATTCAAGCTTACAGCCGTGTTATTCTGATGAATGGCTGTGAAAACTCAAATATAAGTATGTACAGTTTTATTACACAGTACACAGTAGTCTTGATAGTTTTATTCAAATATACAGAATGTATCTAACAACATAAAACTCTAGCATGCAGTTACAAAAAGAATATTTAAAAAAACAACTATCAATTTACAAGTTATTAAAGATTTAAGATTTTTAAACTATTTACTCAGTTTGTGAGAAAATCTTTATGGATTTTCTTAGTAACGGAATGAAAAATTCCAAAGTATAAAAACATGTACGCAACATTCCACCTAATTTTATGAGAACGGCGGTTCTGTATAACTTACTAAGTAACTACTATATAACTTCAAAACGGATAGTTTTTTTTCAACTGTATGCTAGACACACTTATTATTACACAATAGCTCGATGATGCTAGAATCATTAGAATGATAAATCATTCTAATGATTCTAGCATCATCGAGGTGGGTCAGGGTGCTTATGACAATGGAACAGTTACTCAACAGTTACTTTTGAACAGTTACTTTTGAGTAACTGTTCCATTGTCATAAGCACCCTGTATAACTAACACTAGAAGTCTTGCAACTATTTTGTGATGGTTATTGGAAATAAGTGTTGGAATTTTGATCAGTTAAGAAACGGGGAAAATTCTAACTTAACCAGATTTTCGTTGAGACGCAAAAATATTTCATCTTAAAATTACATCATTCCTGTTTTGTCACCCACACGAGGACATGAAGCCTGGATTTGTGCTTCGTTATCTTATTTTCATACCGACGGGGCTGGGACTTATAATTCTTAATGATATTTGGCAAAGTTATTCCCTTAAGGTCATAGGTCGATGGAAGCCTCGAAAGGGTATTTATTCGGTTTAGTTTCAGTAAAACACGCCTTAATTCTTGTTGGCTAATTCTACTTCAAATGGAACTGCTGGTTTCAGAAATATTTCTATTTCAAATGGTGGTGGAGTGCTGGTTTTCAACCGGTCAATAATACTAGCCAGGTCAGTCTTAGGATGGGTGACCATTCTTAACACATTGAGACCCCTCCGTGCCTCGGAGAGCACGTTAAGCCGTCGGTCCCGGTTGCCATACGAACATCTATGGCATTCGTTACGGGTAGTTGGAGGCTTAAAAAGGCAACAACCTGGTCTAACTAGCGAACTTCAATATCGCCTAGTACTTGGGTTGTGGAGGTCTGATGACAGTCGCTTCAGGTAAAATATCGAAGTTCAGTCGCTTCGTAGTTAGACTAAAAGCCGACCCCAAAACTTAGTTGGAAATAGGCGCGGTGGATGGATAAACTTAATTAACATTACTGGTATAATAAGTATTTACAAACAAATACCTACTATTGAAATCTTAACTAATATAATAAAGACGAAAGTTTATGAAGATTTATAGATTGATGAATGTTTGTTACTCTTTCATGCAAAAACGGCTAAACGGATTTTGATGAAGCCACGGGCACAAGCTAGTATTATATTATTATTATATTATTATATGCTTGTTTAAAAGCCTACGTATATTAAAAAAAATAGAACAGGCGCTAAAAATCGACACAACCCTAAATTGGCAAACTCAGGTATCTAACGTCAGTCAGAGGGTAACCAATACATTGCGATGCTTTATCGCCTAATAAAATTTCTCCCAATCAAAACAAAGACGATGCTTGTGCAGACTTTGGTTTTCCAAGTTATCGACTATGGTGATGTGTGCTATCTCGACTTGAATGCAGATCTGCTCAACAAACTAGACCGACTTCTCAACAATTGCATTCGATTCATATTCAACTTGCGAAAGTATGATCACATATCGACTTATCGCACCCAACTGTCATGTTTACCTATAAGACAACGCCGCAGTTTGAGAGCATTGACTATGTTACTACTCCCTTCTCCACTCATCTACTTATCTAACAACTAACTTTCAATATCTCTGCTCTAACCATGCCATTCTAATAATCTTCTCCTTCGTTGTCTTTCTCATAATTCCAGTATGGTTCATTCTGCGTTCGCTGTCCAAGCTGTAAACCTCTGGAACGCGCTTCCACAAGAAATCAGGATGTGCACTTACTGGTTCAAGTTAAAGTACGCAAGCTCTTCAGAGATTTATCGGTGGAATCATCAGAATAACACTTTACAAGTGGCTTTGTGTTTTACATGTATGTATGTATATAAGTATGTATGTACATATGTTTACTATATGTGTATGTATATCTAGTACATTTATGTAGGCTTATTTATATAATACATTTTCATATTCCTTTATCTATGGCTATTTAATAAACATCACCTAAAGGTTGCCTAGAAGAAAATTCCTACGGCATTAGGTCATCCTTATGTAATGTAAAATACATTACATAAGTATAAATGCAGGAAGTATAAATAAAATAATGAAATAAAAAGTATCACATTTTACACTACGGACTGTATTCAATTTTTTTTACTAAATATTACTGAATATTTACTGAGTATTTTATGTAACACTCAAATTTACCTTCTTTTTTTTATTAAATACAAATAATGTGTAATAATAATGATAATGTTTCATGTTCTTAGTAATATAACATTAATTCGTAATTCAATTTGTAAGACTGGTATTAATATGTACCGTTACATATTAATGACATTCATAAATAATTCATCTGAATGTCTTCTCTTCGTAATTAATACGTTTACTTTAGATTTAAAAATACTCCAAAACTAAAACTCCTGGCCTGTCTCATTTCAAAATCGACCATTGTTTATCTTACAGTTACCATACCAAAAAAAAACATCATTAAAAAAAATAAAGATCAGCACGCAAGCAGTAAAAAAAACAAATTGATGTTATTGGTTTATTAAAAAAAGAACAGCACGCTACTTAACAGTGTTCGACTTCGACCAAAAAGACAAAACAGTCGTGAGTTTACATGTACAAGAGAACTAACCGAATAAAAAAGTATTTTAGTAGCTATTTTCACATGTGGGACCACGTTTGTGGCTTGCCCACACGAGTCGGCAAGCCGGCCATGTAAACGTTTGAACGTTATAGCTGACTAAAACCGCAAGCCGTCTACTGCTCCACCAGTGTGACCACCGCTGTGACCGCAAATAGGTTATACGGCTTGACACAATGAAGGCCGAATTCTCCACAATAAATACTAGCTATTCGCTGGAAAACTACTGAACGGATTTCATGCGGTTTTCACTAATAGACAGAGTGATTCATGAGGAAGGTATAGGTGTATAATTTGTTAAAATTTTGTGTCATTTGATTGAAATATGTTGATGATTGTTGAAGATGTCTCTGCTACAACGACACGAAAGACAACACCCGCATTAGGAATTACTCCTGTGTCGCGGGGGACTTTACAAACATACAAACAACGGACACAAAACACCCAGACTCAAGTGGGAATCGAACCCACGACATGTAGCGATTAGTGTTATCAATAAAAAAAAATTGTAATTTTTTTAAACAAACTTTTATATGTCTCTACAAAGAAGATAGAATTAAGTTTTATTTTGAGGAGATTTGATGTTTAAAAAAGGACTCCTCAAGACGAATCAATCAATCCCAAACTCGATGGGTTTATATTGTTTAGTCAAGAAGTTCTTATGGCCGTCTTCTGGCTCCATCATCAGAACAGCTCCATGGTACCATGTTATTGTATTGTCACCGAAGATACGTTTACCAAATTTTAGCCCAATCGGAAATCGGGAATTGGTTCTAATTAAGCTTCCAAGATTCGTGCCGAACACACATAGATACATACAAATATTGCAAGTTAATAAAAGCTTCTAAAAATTGGAGAATTTATTTTCCTTCGATTACAGTTGAATTTCGACTACTAGTTATTATTAAATGACTACCCCCTTTCTCTTCATGTATCAACTTAATAGTCACAGCCAGCTTTCAACTTTAATATCACCAAAGAGGTATTTAAAAGAAAACCTCCCCCCTCTCCAACCCATTTGTACTTGCCACCCCTAAATCTGTGCACTTCATTTGATTAATGGCGGTGCGAAAGCTTTGTTGTTCCTGTAAAGCTTTTTAATTTAATTGGCCGTGCCTACGCGTAATAAAAGTTTTCAAATATGACAAATGACGATGACGATTACGATTACGATGACGATCCGAGATTTTTATTGATAATTCTCGAATTGAAGTCGGTGGACAGGAAAGCTATTTTTCAGCACTATTAGTACAATAACAAGCTGCACTTGTACAACGGTAGATTTGTAAAATTGATTTCTAAGATTTGATCACTAAGCTAACTATGGAAGTCAATTTTAACCTATTTGTAATTGTATCAAAATGAAATGTATGTAAATGTAGTAATCTTGGAGCTGATCTGATGATATACCCAATAAGTGGATAGACGAACTCTTCAGCGGCTTCTAGTAAGCCGCCCGAGTTTGGGCTCATATGATTCGTTTCGACGAGTCCAACAAACAGATTAGGTTTGGTGACGACACTGCGACGGTCTGATAGTACAACTCCTATACTTTTTATCTCGATTAGCCATAAAATCATATTTTTAAATATTCATAAACTATAATTATGAAACATGAAAGCTTCATGAGAAGGCGGAGTAGAGCTTACGAAGTAACTGTTATCTTATCTGTGGTAGAGCACAAGCTTCACAAATTATTATTGCAAGTATCTATGTATATTATTGTGACATACCGAGCTCGTTGGTGTGTTGCGGTCGGCTTGCGCTTCTTACTAGTTTGTGAGTGGGTAGCTCATTGGAATGCAGTTGTCAGATTTTGAAATGTAAAATGTTAGGCAAGAAAAAAAGGAGAATATAAAGTTATAGTGTCTCCCCAGTCCGGTGGACATCCAGGTCTTGATGTGAAGATTGAGTGATGAATTGGTGAATGTGCATTGTAATTTAATTAGCTCCCAATATAATCCCACTTATATTATAAATTTCAAAGTTTGGACGGATGGATGGATGGATGTTTGTTACTCTTTCACTGAAAAACCACTGAACCGATTGCGATGAAACCTGGTATGTAGATAGCTGGAGACCTGTGTGTGACCGACCATTTCAAGAAATGGTCGACTACATCATGAAATAATCAATTCTATGATCTGGCTAAGACATATACATATTACAAAGTGCTTAGTTCATCCGTGTTTTAGAATGCATACTACAAGCTGTGCTTGGTTTGAGTCTATGTGTAGTATTTTTCATTTTTTTTTTAGTAATTGAAATAAAAAAAAAATTACAACATTGCAAAGGGTTTTGTCCAGTTTCTTTCATGTCTGGCCGCCTTAGGAATGTAGTCGTTTTCAGACGGGACAAAGGAGGAGGGTAAATTAGGATACCGCAAGTCTCGGATGGGGAACGGGACTGAGACTGCAGTAGCTCGCAGAGGCTGAGGTCACGTACCAGAATGCCACTAGGACAGGAACATTAACATTGTAGTTAATATAACTAAGTTTAAAACTAATGGACAACAAGTAACACAGTAAGGACAATAAGGGGTCGTCCTTTAATCACGTGTTGTTTATTTTAGCAACTTTTTAACCCTTCCTCCCACTGGTGATACGTGGTAAGGTTTTAGATTAACCCACCCACCTAGCTAAAACCACATGCATTTTTTTAGTTCAAAATATATTAAAATGTTTTTTTAAATACAGATAAAATACCGAGTTCTACATAAAAATAAATATACGTGAAATCTCACTACACTCCCCCTTGTGATGTTTCCTGATTTTGCCGATCCCCTCCTCGAGCCTCGCGTGATTAATAGACAATGGTGCCGATTCTATTGTACACTCGACTAAACTAAAACCTGACTTAATTTCTTCATATGAAATCAACCTAGTGTTCTTTGCAATAAGGTCTATTTGTTACTAGCATCTATTTCTCAGCGCCGCTAAATTTCACTAACAGCTGTCAACGTATACTCAACTTTATTTCCACGCAGCGAGAGTCTCCATTTATTCAAACGCTGTGTAATTGCCGTATAAAAACTTGTTCAAAACGAACAAGGATGACGTGTTTTTAATCTACACCTACGAAGACGCTTACTAAAAACACAGATCAAAAGAGATGGCATTCAACGGATAGCGGCTCTCGCTACGTGGTATTAAAGTTTATTTAAGCGTATCAGACTTTAGTCGACAAATAAATTGCTTATTTCGATAGCGACATATGTTACCTACTTATTTCAATTTGAAATAAGACCTTGTTTTGAAGTGTACAAGGTTTACATCTTATATGAAGAAAATTTAGTGAATTTTGATTTAGCGAGTGAAGTAACAGAATTGGGACCAATCCCTAACTATTAAACGTCAAGTAACGTAAGTACGTACGTAAGTTTTTATTTTTTATGGCAACATCACGCGTTATTACGTGCCAAAGTTCTCGAGAAAATCTATCAGTGTCTATTTATCTTCTCTTACTATTTAATTTAAATAGGACTTAATTAAAAAATTAAAGAATTATTAAATATAGAATAAATCAATTCTTGCAAGCATCTACCAGGGATTAATAGAACTACAAATTACCTGGTGGTCGAAGTCCGATCATACATAATTGATTAAATTTGGAATGTTTTGTTTCATTGATCTTTTTGGAACATAAATCAAGCTATTCATTGCCAGTATAAGTTGAACTATCTGTTATCGTCTCGTTTAGTTGTGCCAGAACAAATGTACTTTCTTTCTTTTCTATCTTCTTTCTTTCTTTCTTCTTCCTTTCTTTCATTCCATTGATTTTCCGTACCATAACAGTCCAACACAATATATTTAGACTGGCCCTGTGTACCCTTTGTAGCCATTATCACATTTTTTTTGAAATATAACAAATTAATATTGTTTAATTTTTTTATTTTCCTGCACTTATTCTACATTTGCATTTTAGATATTTAAAATTTTACATTCGTCCGTGTCCATGATTTGTCTAAAAACGGTACGGTCACGTATTAATATACCTAAAGCTGTACATAAATTAATATGTATGATGTCATTCATTATTCCTACTGATAACAAATAATATAATTCAGCCAAAAGGACCGAATATACCCCTACAATAGTGTGAGCTCCCTATAATCCGTTTACATTACCCAAGGGACCAAACCTAAACCTAAAACCAAACAAGTTTAACCGTAAATAAACTGGTTTGTTTGAGACGAGATAAAATAAAATACAACAATTCTTTCAATGAGTAGCCAAGAGCGAGACTCAAAGAATTTCTGTCAGCTTCTTTTTCAAAAATTAATTTGTAATAATTAGGTCCTATGAGGTGACGATCCGTGAGGGTTTCCACACGAAAAAAAAAGTTTTGTCTAAAAGCAAAAATTCCCAATTCCTTTTCTCTTCTGAAATATCTATCAACCTTTTTATGCATTGCCTTTCATGCTTAAACCTTTATCGCTTACCCGTTAAATGTGACTTGATCAAGAGTATTCTTAGCTATATTTCAAGAAAATCTATTCAGCTGATCTAAGATCATCAGTTCTTCTTTATTCTTTGAAGTGACATTGTAGACATTTGAGTATTTTTTTAAATTAATAATCGTATCGTTGCGTTTACTGTTAGACCAATTCAAAAAATCTAGATGTAGTGTTTCACTGACTAATATTTCGAGAATGTAAAGTTAAACTCACATATTTCTATGCCGTTCATAACATTAGAACAAATCATTCGGGAAACACACTCGCAAACAAAACTAAACGCTCAAACACTATTGTTAAATTAGTTCAACAAACACATACCGCACATAAGGCCGAGTTTACACACAGTACACAACACATATTACACAGAAACACAACACTGTAGTAACACAATCCAGCGTTATATGAAAAAAGTTTTACACTAAAGGCGCGTGTACACTTACCCTTTCGAAATTCAGAAAGCCATTTTATCTTGCTTGCCATGCGGTCCTTTATTAGAATATCGAGCTATGTGAAATAAAATATTTGAGCGGCAATAGTGTTATGCCTAAGGTGTCGGACTTACAATTGAGTGGTCACAGTTCGAACCTATCCGAGTTCATTTCCGACAGGAACAAACTGCTTATAACACAAGCATTTAGCTTAACTAGGTAAAAGAAAGAAAAGTGACCCATAAAGGCTGTAACAGTTAACAAGAATACTGGTAAAACCTTAACCACGTCCTTCTTAAAAAAACTGTCAGTCGTAATAATACTGCACGTCAGAAGTTAAATCATAACTTACATAAACACACACACATCTCTATATATATATATATGTATCTGAGCGTGACGGTCACGCGAGTTTGGTGCTTTTTCCCCATACCAAAATTGCCCAACGTGCTTAAAGAAGTTTTCACTTCAAAAGAAAAAAAACGATTAAATTAGTTAGGTTAATCTATAAAAAAAATCTCGGTAGCGTTATCCATTCTGGAAACAAGCCCGGTCGACGACAATAAGCTCATCCCCAGTGGGTGTGAGCTTATAAAAAAAAGTATTTGTTTCTGATTTAAAAAATAAACCTCTGGACGGTAAATATCCAATAATTATAAATAAATAATTTTTAATCGTAAATAAGCCCTCTTTTTTTATGCGATGGGGACAAACGAGCAGACGGGTCACCTGACTGTAACTTACTGCCGCCGCCCATGGGCACCTGCAGCTCGAGAGTCACAAGTGCGTTGCCGACCTTTAAGCTGGGAGTATTGGAAGGGAGGGAAGAGGGGGAGAGGGAAGAAGTTAGGGGTTCCGGTAACTTCACTCACTCGGAATTCTCCTCTCGGCGGCGGTAGTCATTTACCTTTTGCGTTTGCCCCCTATCCCATAAAAAAAAGAAAGAATATAAGCCAAAGTTCCCCCTTTCTCCCTTCTTTAAAGTTTTTTTTTTAAAAGAGATCGCAATAGGCAATAATGAAATTAATGACATACTACTTTGGAGTGGCCCGTAGTTTTATTATTTTTTTGTGTTACTTTTTAAATGTCTTTAAGCGACTATAATATTATTTTAAAGAGGTTACGATAAAGCAAAGAGTAATGATATTTCAGATACTTAAGGGTGACACTATTTAGGTTTGTGGTTTTTTTTTATGCTTTTAAAGAAAAAATACTGTTGATTACAACTGTAAATTGATAACTTTCCTGAAACAAAATAGTCTATTGAACACCCTCCTTAATACATCGCAGATGACGCAAGCTGGGGTTGACTTTGCAAATCAAACAGAACTTCAGAAACCCATCAAAGACTTCAAGTACTTATTATACGTATGGACAGATTCGAGAGGGGATTATTTCCGATTTAAATCGAACTTATCTCAGCTTTTTTTGAAGCCTTACAACGCATTTTATTTACTCGCATTATAATGCGACTTTTGTATCTCGTTATGGGTTGTTTACACATATTAGTTACACATTATCCCACTAATCCCACCAATATCCCACTAATATTATAAATGTGAAAGTTTGGAAAGATGGATGGATGGATGTTTGTTACTCTTTCACGCAAAAACCACAGAACCGATTACGATGAAACTTGGTATGTAGATAGCTGGAGACCTGGATTAACATGTAGGCTACTTTCTATCGATATTATGTTTTTAAGTGCATTAATTAATGTGATAAAATCATTTAACAGACAATAGAACACATGTTAGTAGGCCACTAAGACTTAGGGGTTTGATACTACTTGGTGGCTTAGGATCGGCAGAAATCAATGCTAATCTTCACGCCGAAAAAAAACTGTCAGTTGTAGGATTGACACACACACACATACACACGCACGCACGCACGCACGCACGCACGCACTTATGCAAGCACGCACGGACCCACACACACACACACACACACACACACACACTCTCCGGCGCGACTTAAGTCTAATATATTCCTATATTTATGTCATACTACAACTGTGACAGATCATAGAAATTCGTGAAACGACTTAGCCTAAGACTTAGCTTAGCGAGCGTGTTAAATGATTACACACACATACATACAACATTACCCACCCTCATTCAGCAGTCGAGTAAACAATACCAACAAAGAAAAATCTTATTTACTTTAACATTTTAGCTCGCTACTACACAATTCAATTTTAGAAATTGCGTTTAATATTGCAGTAGCTCTTTCTCAGTAATGCTATTTTTTATAGTAACTCGTTGGGAAAGCTATTCCAAAGTAAACTCATTTTGACCCTTGAGCTTTGCTGCATTAGAAAAGACTTGGCATGTTTTCATCATGCTTGACAGATGTTCTCTTTCACATTATAATAGATTTAAAGTTTTAGAAGCTTCATATGTTATTAGTCAATAGTTTAATCTGACATAATGGGGCGATATCCAAATATTCAGAATAATTTATTTTTAACCGACTTCAAAAAAGGAGGAGGTTCTTAATTCGTCTGTATTTTTTCTTATGTTTGTTACCACAGAACTTTCGACTGGGTGAACCGATTTTGATGATTCTTTTTTTATTTGAATACTGGTACTTCCCGTGTGGTCCTTTTTTGAATGAGTTCTGACAATGGCATCCATGAAAAAACCCTAAAAGTCTTTTATGGAATAGTTTTTTTTAAGTCGGTTTTTTTGAATGAATTATAAAAAATCAATTATATTTTGTATTTTTATTTTTATTTAGGAGTCAGTCGCGAATCTAGTTACCTGTTCCAATAGGTAGATCCTTTGAAAAGTACAAAGACATTCTTTTTCACACTTAACATAACATTCCTCATTGACATCTAGCGAAGATAACCCGAACTACGTAGTAACTATTTATCCTGTTCGACAGTTCGAAGTTCCCTTGAGAATTAGTATATTAACCACTTACTTACATCAGATGTTGGACCGCGGCCTACCAGACTTGATTACCTAGCCTGGATGGAGGATCTTGATTTGTTCACCCACCCTAAACAGCGATCAGCGATTAGCTCTGCCTCGTCATCAGTTATTAGATATTCTGTCATCTTTAATCCCATGGATTTTCTAAATTAATATAGTAGGGGTTTCTTCAAGAACTACATTAAAAAGTTTTTACAGGGTCAGCAGCACATGTGTGACCCCAAGCAAATCTCCACCTGACATCACCTGATGCGACGAGACGCGATCTAATCTACCTAGATTAGGTCGCGTCTTTGTTTCTACGCAAAGACGTCCCGTGACCAATTTACCCGTAAAATAAGATAGATGTTTAATGCCTCTACGTAACGATAATCACTATATTTGTCAAAAACCTAAGTAGTATAAAAAGTCTACGCGCAATCTTTCAAAGCTGACCCAAATACGTCCCGATTTTATTTATATTATCCCTCACAAGATCTTCAAAAATCGAATATCTGTCATCTAAGAACGAAATCGTTCTTATTCGTTCACTCATTTATTCATTGTACGAACTTGATGATCATCGAAGTGAACGATGCTTCACGTGCAAAGCGCGTCACCGGTATTGATCGAACAGTTTTGCTTATGTGTGCGTTCAACAACATCTCTCGACATAAACTGGGCCGCAAGCCGTTATAGGTTTACTTCCGCATTAATAGACTTTAAATCGTTATGAGGGGAGGAGGAAGGTCATGATGTAATGGTCGATTTTTAGTAATGTGTGCGTGTTTTAACGTAATTTTGTTATTGTATATCTGAGTGTATTTTGTAAATGTGTGCATTATTTTGGTGATTATGTGTGTGTATCCGGTTGAGATTAACTTTTGCGTGGTTCTGCGTTTATGGTATATTGCTTATTCTAATTATGTACTTATGGAACTTAATCCATAAATAGTTTGGTTTATACCCTAAGAATGCTTTAGTAGGACGGTCATACAATTAGAATGATATGCGACTTCTTTTTTTTCTTTTTTTGGTAAGAATACTAGTAACGTGGGTTACACATTACTAGTATTCTTGTTAACCCCTCCAGCTAAGCTAAAAATGCTTGTGTTAGGAGTGGGTTCATTTAAAAAAAAAAAAAACAAAACGCTACCGCCGCTACTTCCATTATAAGTAACTAGCTTTTTAATAAATTTAGATATCCCTCTTTTGTTAATCAATTTAGCTATCCCTCCGAAAGAGTACTTATTTGCTGGACATAGGGTGCGCTATCTCCTTTTTTTGTATCCACGAGCACGTGTATGCCATTTTATAATGATCGGTTGACTAGCTCAGTCACAGATTACCGAATAAGGTCCACCGGGTTACCTTATTCGGTAATTAGGTATATTAAGAGCAAGTATAATAGTGACATAGGCGTGAAAAAGAAACAAACATACTGACATTCGCGTTTTAAGACTAGCTAGAAATTTTGATGAAATCTATCGCACAGGAACCGAACATTTTTCCGAAGTAAAAAGTAGATTATGTGCTATTTTAGATTCTCTTTAAAGATCTGTTTAGAGCCGCTTTTACGTTGGAGAGTTACAACAAATATCCATCCATCCTCACACACTTTCGCCTTTATAATATTAGGAAGATAAGATTAAGTTAGAATAAGAATAATGAGAAAAATAATAACTTAACCACAGATAAGATAATAGTTACTTCGTAACAGATACATCACTCCCATACAAAACTGAAAATACCTACGTTATAATAGCCTACAAAATTTAAATAATAATACCTGGCGTTAGCTGCGACCAGAAATATATCTTATTTACGCTTTTCGAAAGTTGAGAACGCCTTGCCCACCGCGCGACCTTCGGCTGTGCGTGTAGCCGAACTGCCGGACACTCTAGGGTTGTACAAAGTACACAAACAAATAATGAAATAAATTATTTATTTCGGGTATATTCCGATATACACTGCGAGCACTGTTCAGTGCTCTTACCGCGCAAAAATTCGTTTCGTTATGGACTGACAGTATACTGCCGCAGTATCCTAGGGAAATATATGACGTCATTTTTGTACTGTGAGCAAAGGCGTTTTTGAGGAAAGGTGCTCTCAGTGCTTTGATTACGTGATCAACTACAATTTTTTTCCAGTTAAATAGTAAACAATTATTTGTCGAAATATGTTCATCACTTTTAACGTACATAGCCCCATTTAAATAATTCGGGTATAAAATTATTATGCATTCGGTTACTTGAAAAACAATATTTTCTTTTAATAAAAAGTAAACTTACTTATAATTGACAATTGACTTGAATATTAAATTTTTAAATATAACTACAATAATTTTTGTTGTTGAACAGATAACTTGTAATTATATATGATAATTATTTTTACGTCAAAACGGCGCCAAAAAACATAGATGACAGTATACTGGACTGCGTTCCGTATTAAACAGTAACCAGTACAGCTAATTATAAAGGAACATCTTCGCAGTATATTAAATTGACGTCACTCCTTATAGTGCTCTCAGTGCATATCGGAACACACACTTGATAATCAAATTTATGGGTGAGTTTTATATAATGATAAATAAAATTATTTCCCATATGAAATTTATATCCTTAATTTTTATAGGTAATTAAAGTATCCCTTAAACCTTCAATAGTAACATAAAATGTTGATGCTGTAGACATATACATCACTATCACTACATCACTACATATTATAAAACAAAGTCCCCCGCCGCGTTTGTCTGTCCTATCTGTTCACGATAAACTCAAAAACTACTTAACAGATTTTCATGTGGTTTTCATCAATAGATAGAGCAATTTATGAGGAAGGTTTAGGCATGTAATTTGTTAAAGTTTTGTGTAAGTTGGTTGAAATATGATCACGATTGTTGAAGATGTCTCTGATACCCGTGCAAAGCTGGGGCGGGTTGCTAGTAATGGCTGTTGCGTAGAAAGAGAAAGATACTCTGATAATTTAAACTTTGTATAACATATTATGTTACACAAAAGTATTAAATAACAAATAACTACCTACACAAATAAAAACCTCAATCCGTGCCGATCTCAATATGTTCTACATTTCAGTAGCTCTTATTATTATTTTCACTATATTTCTAACTATATTACATATTGTGTGAGAGAAGCAGCCGTCAGTTCGCCTTGCCTACAAGTTACAAGAAATTAATACGCTGGCAGTTCACACCTATGAAGTTCGTCGCCTTTCGTAGAAATTATGGGTTTATTATTGACGGTTTAATAGACTACATTTATTACATCATCATCATTTATCAACATCGTATAGAATTTATATAAGCAACATTTATTTTTTTGTTCTGAAGATAACTATTATTTATTATTAGTACAGCCTATACACGGCAATGGTGAGTAGAGAATAAACACCTGAAGTGGAGATGTTTTTCTATTATATTGACAAAAAAGTAATAGCTAAAATCATTTTTGCAACTTATTTTTAAAGGATTTCATAGATCACTACCGTCTAACAATAACGCAATTTAACATAATAAATACATACCTATAGCAATAACAAAACATCTCCACTTCATAATAAGTTCGATTTGATATTTTGTTTTACCGTTCTGCCGTGCGTGCGTGCTCTCAGCTACGTATTGTCGCCCCTACTGACACTTTTACCGTGGACGGTGAGCTAAATTGGTAGGTATATAAAACGCGACCTCGAGCGAGTGATGTAGCCCTGACTTAACTCTCTCTAGAGGTAGGGCACTAACTTAGGCATTTACGAAGCTGGCTTTCTTACTGAAATTTTTTAACGTATAGTTTGTAAAGTTGACATACAATGGTGCCGATTCTATTGATACATATCTTCATATGAAATCAACCTTGTGTTATTCGTAATAAGGTCTATTTGTTACTGGCATCTATTTCTCAGCGCCACTAAATTTCACTAAAACCTGTCAACGTATACTCAACTTTATTTCCACGCAGCGATAATCTCTATTTATTCAAATGCTGTATAATTGCCGTATGAAAACTTGTTCAAAACGAACTAAGATGACGTTATTTTAATCGACACCTACGAAGACGCTTACTAAGAACACAGAGCAAAAGAGATGGCATTCAACGGATAGCGGCTCTCGCTGTGGTACGTGGCATTAAAGTTTATTTAAGTTAGTTCATCAGACTTTAGTCGACAAATAAATTGCTTATTTCGATAGCGACATATGTAACCTACTTGTTCCAATTTGAAATAAGACCTTGTTTCGAATTGTACAAGGGTTACATCTTATATGAAGAAAATTTAGTGAAGTAACAGAATTGGGACCAATTTCCCCTGTTCAAAGTTGTACCTTTTTTTACAGAATTTCATAACGATGAAACAAGGAAAGTTCCGCTTTTAACGGCTTGCAAAGGTAAACTTTCCCACCGAGCAAGGTTTTTTACAAACATAATCTAAGTAAGACAATAAGCTCCGCTCGCATGGGTGGCGATCGCAATATAATCGCTTATGCTTATTCCAATAATTAGGTTATTAGGATATATTGTTAGGACCCCAACACAGCTTTTAGTACCAAAAATTAGATAATAGTTACTTCGTAAGTAGTATTTTTTTTATCGTGTGGAACGAACACGGGCCATCATCTCACCATTTTTAATTTTTTTTTTGGTGACGGGGTGGAAGATCCTCATGGATATCCTCCGCCCTTGGGGAGGCGAAGGGGTCTGTCCTACTCTTACCGACTAAATACCACCCCGGTGTTCCGCTAATTGCCTATGATTGGGGGAGCGAGAATCGCCATTGCATTCTTCCGCAACCCCCGATAGGCATTGACCTGTCTTACCCAAGACGGGTCCCGTCACCCGGTGCGACCGTCACCCGTGGGTGCACTCCACTGAGAAGCGCGCGCGGAACACTACGCTCTACCTCTCGGGCCTGTATCTTTTCGGGCCATCATCTCACCATGGCTAACCTAACCACACATTGTTCCGTCACAAGTGAGTCTATTGCAAGGGACTCGGCCCTAAGCTGTTTGACATTTATTTGTACGTTACATTACCCAATACAGTATTTGTTGTAACCGCTAGATTTTAATAAAATATACTAGCAACCCGCCCCGGCTTCGCGCGGGTAGCAGAGACATCTTCAACAATTATCATCATATTTCAACCAATTTACACAAAACCTTAACAAATTATATGCACCTAAACCTTCCTCTTGAATCACTTTGTCTATTGGTAATAACCGCATGAAAATCCGTTCAGTAGTTTTTCAGTTTATCGCGAACATACAGACAGACAAACGCGGTGGCAGACTTTGTTTTATAATATGTAGTGAAGTCCCAATATTTCTTATCTAAACATTGTTGAAAAAAAATTTAATTTAATCTTTTGGCTTGCAGTCTGCTTCTCTGCTGGGTTAACACCTGTGCAGCTGTGTGAGAAGTCTTTCAGATGGCAAAGAGCTGGCCACTATACTTAAATATTTGTATGCTATATTGTATAACTTCGGGAATTGCACTTTGTAATCTGTCCACACTTCAAATGGATTTTCATTAAATTAACTACCTAGAGCTTGAGGCTCTAGGTAGTTAATTTAAGGGACGGAGGGGGATTTAAGGGAGGGAAAGATAACTCATCTGAAAAACTTTAATAAATTTTATTAGTTTTCCAATTCCGCTAAACACGTTTCCAAATAACATCATAATTACTGCGTTTGTATAAAAACATATATTGAATTGTACTTTCAGATAACTTTACACAGATTTATCACTTTTCTTCAATAAGTAAACAAAACCAACAAAAGTTAAAACAAAGCACGGCAGCCATTTCATTACCAACCGGCGACCATAGATTAAGTTAATGTAATGAAATGATCGATTGACAATTATTTTTGAAGTGAAAACTTTTTTAGGCAAGTTTGTGCACTTTTGCTATGGGGAAAAAGCACTGAACTCGTTACCGTCACGCTAATAATACATGTATAGATCTGCTAGAGGGCGCTAATCTAAACATCGAGTTTGGTCAGCTCCTTATTATATATATATATATACAGATGTGTGTGTGTTTTCACTTCTGACGTGCAGTCCTACGACTGACAGTTTTTTTGTATATTTAACGGCCTGTCTTCGAAAACCTTAAGGCCAGTTGGCAACTCGCAGTTCGGGATCACCAACCTTTTCCTTTTTTTTTTTATTTTAAATTAAAAAAGTACTACATACAATGGACTATTTATTTTCTTAAAACAACTCAAATTTATTTTCTTTATATTTTTCTAGATATATGTAAAGAAATTATGTTCAGAGTAAATGCGGAAAGAGTCAAAATCAAAATCAAAAAAAAAATCTTTATTTCATAAAATTGACCATCAATTATTCGAAATCGTCGATTTAATAAATAATTATTATAATTAAAAATTATAGATCAGCACACACAAAGTCACCGCAACAATAGTTTGCTTCGTCAAATGTAAAATGATTAAAGAAAACAAAATGGATAACATAATATCACATCTGCCTGTTTCGATCTATAACCGCCCGTTTCCAAATGGTTGAGCCTTGTGAGAAGAAATCGGGCAAACAAACTCACGGCCACTCTTTTAAAAAAAAAAACCAGACAGTTTCAACAATATTCAGTAAATATCACATCATTTTGTTGTGTGCTATTATGTTTTTAAAATTAAAAGTGAATAAACTAGAAAAATAATTTGACACTAGGGAAACTGAAAATTAAGGAAAAAATTAAAAAGAAGAAAAGAAAAACATGAGAGATGGAAAATAAGAAACATATTAGCTCACATTAGATTTCTATTACAATTCCATCCCAAGCGTTTTTATCCTGTATATAATCGCCTACTGAGTAATAGCCTAAATAGTCAAGGGTGTACTATTAATTTTATGCGATATATCGGATGAAGTTAATCAATACTATTATCGATATCGGATTATTCGATAATATCGGGTCTCTTCGATATATCGAGTGTAAATATTGGTATTTTAAGAAATATCGATTCATATCGAGCACTCCTAATTATACGCAGATTACGCAATCATGCGCAGTGGGCTGCCGACACGTTACGTTTTTTGTACTTTAAAAATAAAAGCGTGTGCTTTTATTCAGCGAATTTTACTGTGCGAAACTGCGTATAAAGACCACCCCGGCGGACGAGTGAGGCTTGCCGCAACTTCGTTCGCGTTTATGTCGGACAACAGCAATATTATGTCGCTTATCCTCCGGGGAATCCTCCAGACAGGATTTTATAATGTGTTGGCGGTGAAACGACCTGGAGCGTAAAAAAAAGATTGTTTTGGAAACCATACGGTGTGCATGCTCCTGAAATGAGTGGTGGTGGCTGGTCCACCGCAAAAAAAAAAAACAAAATATCTTCAATGTACAGAATTGGACCTGTAACAGTTTTATTATAAGTAAGCATAGATAGTAGACTTACAAAACTATTTTATAATAGTTACTCAAGAACATTTTACATGAAGAAGGTCGATAGGTCGATTGTTTTGATTTATTTTATTTGTAAGCTACAGATACAGACAACAGATTAATGACTTCTTAAATGAAATGTAACCTAATACAACTTGTAAACCTGGAGTCCAATTACAGCTGTACACAACATTTACTGGTTGATTAGCTTCTTTAAGAAAAAAAAAACGGTTGTCTGTAAAGTCGGTTTACTGACGATAGTTGAACGTGACAACGTCATAGGAACGCCTCGGAGCGAGGTAACGCCGCATGAGTCATGTTTTTTCGTGCGTGCAGCCGACTCCGTCGAATTATAAGACGTTGTCACGTCAATAATTAGAAATTCTTAAAAACAAACCAAAAAACTAATATCGGACAACGGCCTGCGTCCGCGCAGAGGTCAATCAAAACCAGTCGTTTGTTTATCTCGACGCAGAGCGCATGTCCCTCAATTATATTATAACGCTATTCTATACGGCAATCTATGTACTTTCGCTTATTGTAACTTAATAGACTTTTGCAATCCTTTGTTTCTTCCTTTATCTTCTTTTACCTACTTTTAAACTATATATTGTGCTTGTGTTGTTACCACTTCTAATCGTGCCTTCTGTTATGTATCGTGCTAAGACTTGAACATTATATGCATAACATCCTAAACTGTAAGTGTTTAATTTTCATTATATCTATGTTATTTTGTAATACAATGTATTTATTAGACTTCAAGGTGAACAGAGGACCTCGGCCTCGTAAAGATTGCATGATGCAGCGGATGCAGGCTGCTTCCAACCAACCAAACAAGTCAGGGAGCATTTTGTCCAGTAGTGAACGTCCTATCGCAGAAATGATGATGATTAGTCTTCATTTTTATAAGGCTAAAGTGTCAAACAGAGTTATACCTATAAATGTTGCAACATCTACTTACCTTCACTACTAGAACACTAACGCCCTGGTTGCATAACTTATTTACTGAACAACTTATTGATAATAAAAACTTATTGATTATCGTGAAATGAATAAATTAAACTAAGCACAAATTACACACACACATACGCACCCACACACACCCCCACGCACGCATACTCACACAATCACACACAGTCATACCCTCACGCATAGACTAAATTTGTCGAAGAGCCCACCTCTTGGAGCCTGGGGCTGGGAGCCACAAGAGCCTGGGGGTGGTCTCTGACAATAGAAGGAATGAGTGTTGATCTAATTATTGTAATATAGACATTGTATTGTAATTACCCATTGTGAAAGAGAGAAATAAGTACTATTATTATTGTTATTACCTCTTATATATCTTTACACAGTTTATGGATAATATGTTGTTATCTACATGTACATTATTTTAGTTTGCGGTGATTATCGCCAGGGTCACTGCCAGCCATACCCTGACCCCAGCTCCACCCGGGTTTTCGGTGGGGCGGTGTGTCAGAATCGAACCGACTAAAACCACACGGTATGCCGTACGCGCCTTAAATAGTAGATCGATCGAATAAGAGATCTGGGAATATAATTATTGTGTACCTAAATGAACGTGGCTCGCCGTTGAAGGTAAAAGTTTGGCGAAGTATATCACTACATAACATATTATAAAACAAAGTCCCCCGCCGCGTCTGTCTGCTTGTTAAGAGTGATTCATGACCAAGGTTTAGGTGTATAATTTATTAAGATTTTGTGTAAATTCAATGAAATATGTTGATGATTGTTGAAGATGTCTCTGCTACCGATGTGCGAAGCCGGGGCGGGTTGCTAGTATTAGATATGATAATATATATATATATTAGATATGATAATATATATATTTGATATGATATGATATTGGAGAGATCAAAGAGTATACAAAAATTAAGGAGAGATGGCCGAGATAATTCTGTCATACGCAAAGAGTATACAAACACTTGGTCATACGCATAAACAGTACAAAGACAGCTGTTTGTCTATATTATTGTCTATGTTAATGTTTACCTCTAATTAGCGATATAGACCTAAAACCATAAACTTAATATACTAACGTAAGTTTATGCCTAAAACACACTGCTAGTATCAATAAAGTAAATCAGAAAATTACTTTAAATCAATATTTAAATCAGAATTTTCGTTTACTTTTAGATACATTAGGTATTATGTAGTATTTGAACATTTTTTTCTCTTGAGCTCTATGTATATCATTTATCCATTGGGGAAGAATTGTATAATGTAACAGTCTAACAAGATGGATGGATGGATGAAACTTAAATATTCTGAAACAATAAAAAAGTATCCGAGATTTTTTTGGGTTTAATATGTAGCTTAGTAACAGGATTTTAACCAACTTGAAAAAAAAGGTTCCCAACTCGCCTGATTTTTTATCTTACATCCACCATTTCTGGATCGATATTGATTCTTCTTTGTTATATAACCAACAGTTGTAAGTTAGAAAATGTAATAATAATGTTTCAGTTATCCGATATTGAGTGGATGATAAATCTAGCATGGTCCTATATTTTTTTTTCTAATGTAATTTTTTTTTTTTAAATAATAATAAATTTATTTCTCTCGTCACAAAGGTTATCCTTAACTATTATTTGCAAGAGTTGACAGATTTGACCAATTATGTGTTGGTATAGAAGAACTCAATGTTACTTGATTAAAATACTAGTATTTACTAAGTACATAACAGTACAAATAGTACTAACTAACCACTATTAGAAATTTTAAAGTCTGCCGTTATAAAAGGAAACTTTTTAATACGACTAATTCGAAATTAAAAAATAAACATGTTATAATGAACTTAAATTGAATTTAACTTAAAAATAGTTGAATGAAAAAGTAACAATTTTTATTTGTCTGGTTGTGAGTTTTCACTAGTAAACCTCTAAGCTATTGTATGCGAATCGCGTAAATAAGAAATCACTTTATTTTAACTTTTATAAGACTGACCTTGTAACATAGAAAATTAATTAATATATTTGACGTTGACTAATGACCATGCAGTTTGTTAAAATGTCTAAATTTATAAAAGCTAGATAAATGTTTTTAAAGTCAAGCCGCAACTCCAACACAAGTACCTACGTAAATACAAACACACAACAAATAGAAGAAATAAACTACTAATCTTTCCATCAACAATATAACCTAAGCAAATATCCATAAAAGCACATCATGAACACTTAATAAGACCACCAACAGCAAATATAGAGTTAGGCCAACGTCTTAGCACCATTCAAAAAGCGATTGGCAAAGATGATAAAAAAAAATAATGGAAAAGCTTCATAAAGTCCAGCCGCAACTGCAATATAAGTACATAAATACAAACAAACAACAGATAGAAGAAATAAACTACTAATCTTACTATCAACACGAACCAAAGAAAATATCGATAAAAGCACATGAACAGTTGAAAACTTTACAAGACTGCCACCAGCTAATATAACGGTAGGCCATGGTCTTACCACCAACAAAGCAATTGACAAAGCTGTCTGCTAATGCATTAAAACCATGGGCAGGGTTACTCGTCACCATAGCAAAAGCAGGCTTTACACGGAAGTGCACACCTCTTTGAATTACAGGGGCCGATCCTCCACTCCAGAGATAGAGTCCACGGTAATGTCGCCTATTGTTGAACAAGCCTAAGTTTTCGGAGTTTTAGAGGGATTTCCTTCCTAGGTTGCACCTCAGGCTCCCAGTATCATACCGTGTGATGTAAGTTGCTTCGAGTCCAACACAATAGTGTCGATGTTCGTGACCACACCTCTTCGGTATGACTGACGGTCTGGCTTGTAAGAAGATAGCTGATTCGCTTTTAGCTTTATTTGAATTGAATAAAAAGATTTGATAGGCAAAGAAGAAAATAGAAGAACAGACTTAAAGTTTGTACGTCACCCCAGGTAGTTAACTGGAAGCTAGTGTGAAGATATAACGTTGACGATTCGACCAGGTTGCACTGGCCGTGTTTACAAGCTGACTGGTTCATTAGTACACGCCCGTTGTCGTCAAGTCCGTGAGGTAGAAGGTAGTAGTAGTATAGTAGGTACATGGCGAAACAAAAATATCGAAAATATACGGGTGAAGAAGGACTCAACGACGCCGGGCGTGCATCACTGAACCAGTCAGCTTGTGACCACGGCCAGTGCAACCTGGTCGAATTGCCGGGCAATTCAAAAGTATGTAAAAGGTACATGTTACGTGATCGCTTTAATTCCCGTACACATACATAGTTATACTAATATAAGTTGATTTCAAGCTACCAGAAATTCATTTTGCATCCTCCCTTGAACACATAACTTTCCTGAAGCCAAGCGAGCATAATCTCATAAATAAGTGCTACAGTTGTCAATCTGGTTTTTCTTTTATGGGGGGGGGGGATGGGGTATAAAAAATGGGTCACATAGTATGTCTACGTTCTCTAAGGATAGGTTTGACTTAGTCATAGAGGATTTGGTTTGATTAGTAAAAACTAGAGGCAGGGTCTTGACCCTGCCTCTAGTTTTTACGTAGTAATTTATAAATATGGTTTTAAATCAATTTTTTGTCGACAGAAAGTTAAAAAGCGCTAAACGCTTGCTTGTTGCCACCTGTGAGTTTAAAAAGTGTTAAACGTTGCGCGCCATATTTGAATATAGCTCGAAAAAGCACGAGATTTCGAGGATATTGACTACGTGACGAAAACCTAAGCCCCTGTGACCAAGCGTGGTATTTTGAAGACCCCCTTCCCCCCCAAAACGGGTCACGTAGTATGGGTACGTTCCCTTATGTCAATTAATGTATAAGGGACAATCTTTCTGAACCCGCTACTCGTTGTTAATGGGACTACAGCTTTACTGTCGAGCCGCCGCCATATTGGTACACAGTCGGTATTGACCAGATTTCGGTACTCAAATACACTCGCTGCCAGAATTAGGTTTTCGTGAATTTATAATATGTACGGATGTGAAAGCTTTGTGCTACCCGTGTACTTTAATTTGTGTTCCGTTGCTTTGTTTGGCTTCGTGAGTGGGATTATAGAATTACTAGTAGGTACTAGCATCATAAACATTATTTAGCTCAGCTGGAGGGGTTACTAGTTAAGTGTAATTCATGTTACCAGAATTGCTGTTGCGGCAAAAGCCTACCTCGGAGATATCCGCAATAAAAAAAAACCGGCTAATTGCGAGTCAGACTAGCGGTAGAAGGGTTCTGCACCATTGTACAAGATTTAATACTATGTAAATACTTTTAATTTATTTTTATTATTTGTTGTTATAGCGGCAACAGAAAAACAGATTCCTTAAAAATTTCAACTGTCTACATATTACAATAAAAACTTTCGTGAGTGGTATTCATAATAATTTAAAACTATACGGTTTTACTCACGTTTGTATTTCGGGGATGCCCGACTAGTTTCGGACCCGACGGGGGCCGTTTCTCAAGGAGTGAAGCGTCCTGACGCGACGTGTGACGCGTGACACCGTATAGTTTTGAATTAATATGTCTACATATTACCGATCATGAGATACAGCCCTAGCTACTTTTAAACATCTTAATTAAAGACACATTTATTTTATGGTCATTTTATGCCAAACGGAATTTATTTATTGAAACGGAATAACAAAAAATTGTTTCTCACACCCATAGGTTATACACTAATATGCTCACACTTCGACTCCTGACAGACAGACGGACGGACGGACAGTGGAGGCTTAGCAATAGGACCCCGTTGGTTACGGTTACGGAACCCTAAAAACAATGAGTTTGTAAAAATATACTTCAGTATAAGTATTGTACAGCGTGGTGTACTTAATAACCCTCTTCAAAAATATGTTACTAGTTTAAATAATCGCACCGAGTGGTCTTCCACCATTAGATAAAAAAAAAGCCGCTCAATAATTTGCGACTGACTGTGACTTAAAGTCGCATCGACTAAAAAAGCCGTTAACGCTACGAAGAAAACGCCGTGTCATTGAGAAAGAATATTCTAAGCGTTTTCACCTAAATAATTATACAAAGTAATTCTTTGTACCTATAATAAAGCAAATACTTATAAAGTAAATATAACATAATCATATTTATAACCGGCGGTAGCGTAATGGATGAGGTGTCGGACTTGCAATCGAGTGGTTGACGTGAACCCACTCTTAACAAAAGCATTTGCAAGCAACAAGTTCTGTTTTTGGAGTTAGTTTCCATAACCGAATGACAAGTTTTTATAGAAACCAGCTACAATAACAGAAATACACCCAAGAGCTATAAATTCGGGTTATACCTGAAAATCTTGGTAAGAATGCTAGCTTAGTGAACTAAATTGTGTTTAATAGTCAATAAATACTCGGCTTATAGAATACATTTTGATTCGGCTGAGGACATAACTCTTGACTAATCTTGAACACTTTAATTAAGTGGTTCCAAGTATATCTTAGTCCCGGAATACGATGCCCACGCTCCGGTTTACTGCCTGCCGTTTGCAAAATAGTTAGTTTGAAAAATTATTAGTTTCCGAGATTTTCAGGTTTCTTTGTGTGACCTGGATTCATTGCTTTCGACTGTACTTACATTACTTATTTGTCAACCACTTTCTGAAAGAATATAATTTTATTTTTAATAGTTTTGTAGCATTATTCTGCAAATTTATTAAAAAAAAACAGATCCGACCCACGCTAGGTCCACTTTTAAACATCTTAATTAAAGCACATTTATTTCATGGTCATTTAATTCCAACCGGAATTTATTTATTGAAACGGAATAACAAAAATTGTTTCTCACACACATAGATTTATACACTAATATGCTCACACTTCGACCTCTATAATGATGCGACACTAACGTTGCCAATAAAATCAATAATACGATACATAAACACTGATAATTTGCCACTCGATAAACCAAACTTTATTACGGTTACATTTTACGTCCGAATGTCGTAAAAATATATTATTTTTATCGCTACAATCTTCGCCATTGCTATAAGGCATAGTGTACACTGTATAGATATGGATAGCAAGCGCACTTTTAAATTTACTTGCCGCGGTTGTTATTTTACTAATTAAATACGTACATTGATTGATATTTCGCACAACATTTTGCATCAAACACATATAGAAATATGCTATTAATTTATTTAATGAAGTTTGTTTATTTATTTAATGTATGGAAGACTTACAGCTATATAAAAAATGAAGAAATTGATTTAGTTATCAGTGAGCCAATAACAAGTTCTCATTTATAGTGTTTGAGTATTTAAAGTTTAATATAATACTCGTATGTATCAATTCAATTTTCGAAAAATGAATCTTAGAAGATTACATCTATATTGAAAATCGACTTAGACAAAATGTGAAAACATAATAACAATTTTACAATGTTCAAAATTGTTTACATGTTGTTGTTTAAAGGTCCATAAAATTTGTGTAATGGAATTTCGAATTTAGAACCCAAATGTTTTATGAAGATAGAAAATTAAAGGCTTTAATAAAAATATTAGTAAACTAGCAACCCGCCCCGGCTTCGCACGGGTACAAATTATACACCTAAACCTTCTTCATGAATCACTCTGTCTGAAAACCGCATGAAAATCCGATTTTCAGTTTATCGCGAACAGACAGACGCGGCGGGGGACTTAATTTTATAATATGTAGTGCTGTTTACAAATATTTTAATTAAAGTTGTAGTTTTTGCATAAAGACTATTTTATGCTCAATAGAGACTTGTGCTCAAATAATTTATTAAACATTCGACATCGTAATAAAGATTTGACCGAAGTGGTGTATGTAAGTGGTGTATGTAAGTCTGGGATTCAATCATAACGAGTGATGAGGTAAAGTTAACAGTTCAGAAATGCTTGGAATTAAAATGGACAGGTAAGATGTGTGCATTCGACTTTTAAAAATTATATGAATGAAATTATCTAATATGTAAACGACAGGTTTAAAATTATACATAGAGAAAATAAAACTCCAAGTTTGAAACTAAAAAAAGTCGCTAATCAGAAGTGGCAGGTCTGCACTATTCTTTAGTTGTAGCTGTGTTAATTAAGAGGTTTTATTTCGGCTGAATGAAGTATTTCCTCTTCGTCTTTATTTTAAGAATGTTAATTTCGAAAAAACAAAATTCTGACATTGTGCGTTTGTACACTCATTGCATTGTATCATGAATGAGAGAAACAAAACTCCTGTAGACTGCTAATTTTCATATTACTATCATATTGCTTTGCTGAGTATGTTGAAATCGGCTATGTGGCAATTGACTGAATTATATGGCCAACTGTCGGGGCCTGATTATATGAAGTTTGATATATTGGAACTATTGATGAGTTAGGTTAGTAATTCTAAGCGTCATCAGTATGCACGTCCAGTGCTGGACACAGTCCTCCCTGAATGACTTCCAAGAAGACCGGTCTGCATCTAAGTGTATTGCCGTAAAAAGCAAAACGTTATTGATCTTTAGTTTACGAAGGTGTTGGAATAACTATCTTATGTTTGATATTTGACTAAATTTGAGAGAGAACCCTGTTAATACTGATGCTCATACACTAGTAGCGCCATCTAGCCTTTTACCCATTCGACTGACATTCAAAATTACGAATGTAGAAATATTGAGAACAGCTTCTGTGATATTAAAAGGGATACAATATCCAGCTAGATGGTAAAGAATCACAAGACCACCCTGATTGTAAGGGAACGAACCCATATTACGTGACCCATTTTTATACCCCTCACCCTCCCCCCTCCCCCTCTGTGACCACCCGTAGTATATATCTATAGTCTATATCTATACTAATATTATAAAGAGGAACGATTTGTATGTAAGTATGTTTGTAACGAATTGGCTCAAAAAGTACTGGACCGATTGCGATGAAACTTGGTATGTAGATAGCTGGAGACCTGGATTAACGCATAGGCTACTTTTTATCATGAGATTCCCACGTTATCGGGACTTACGCGTGTAAAACCGCGAGGCGCTGCTAATAATTTATAAATATGGTTTTAAATAATTTTTTGCCGACACAAAGTTAAAAAGCGCTAAACGCTTGCTTGTTGCCACCTGTGAGTTTAAAAAGCGCTAAACGCTGCGCACCATATTTGAATATGGCTCGAAAAAGCACGAGATTTCCCTAGACGATATTGACTACGTGACGAAAACCTAAGCCAGATCAGAACGGGTCACGTAGTATGTGTACGTTCCCTAAGCTGTTATTGCCGGCTCACACCCTCGACGCTTGTAGCTAACATTATCATCTTTCCATTACCTTACCGACCAACAAAAACCAAACGTATGTTTGATCACCAAGGTAAAACATGTTACCCGTGTAACCTAATTTGGGCATTTAAACTCGATTTTATTAGCTTTGCATGTATATGTAGTTTCCACGACAATACTATAACTTGTACTTGTTAACTCGTTTATTAGACTATGATTATGTCAACTGTTGGTACCTAGTTATTAAAGAGTTTTAAAAGAATCAGCGGCTTTAGATCAGATCAGTTGAGTTTTCTTTATTCCACCGCAACTTCTAAATGCCTGAACAGATTTGGATGTATGGAGTATCTTTAGAATCCTAGATAGATAGAATATAAATTTGTAAAGAAAACCGTATGGCGGCTATACAGCGCCATCAAAAAAATATACAATTCGTCTTTTGTTTCAACATTTATGTACATTTGCACAGCGTTTTCTACTATATTGATTGAATAATTTCTTTCCAGAGGATGCGCAGACCTCGTCGTCACAGATGGTTGACCGTATCAGTATTCTTCATCGCTTACTCCGTATTTCAAGCTGTGTTTATGTCCTCTAATGCTTCGGAACCGATCGATACTCTCGGCGACCTCGTTGACAAGATAGACAAGATCACGCCCGCAGTTGAAATCAGCAAGAATCATATTGGAATAGGGATAGGTACGTATCTATTACGCCTGAAATTTGAATAACTATAAATTTCAAATTTAAAAAACCCCTGACACAAAATAATAACAAAAATGCCTTACATCATTTTGGAAAAGAGCTGATACTCTTACACTGCTAGACCGATATTAACCAAACATAGCTAAGAACCACCGCAAGGAAACTGGCTTTCAAATGAAAAAAAAAACCGCATCGAAATCGGTCCATCCGTTTGAGAGCTACGATGCCACAGACAGACACGCACACACACAGACATCGGCGTCAAACTTATAACACCCCTCTTTTTGCGTCGGGGGTTAATAAAAAGATATTGGTCTCAAGCCGCTCCCTGGGCTGCACTGCTGAGCTCTTAAGGAACATAGCGTGAAAAGCCTATTTTTTAGATCCAAAGATTAGAGCGTTCAATCAAAATAAATCTCTAACTCGCGCGCCGAGGGTTTTATACAAATTTAAATTTAGATAGTTCTTCGGAATCAGAAGTCATTATTATCATGACAAATTTTACATTTTTAGATGTTACAAATAGCTTTTGATCCACAAATTTCACCCATATAGGCATGCAAACATTATGATATTACAGCACTGACCTCTATTGTACAAGATAGAGGTCAGTGTATTACAGCCATCTCGGGAATCCATTCTCGAAGACTTTTTCCCGTTTTTTCCGAGTGACAAACTTAACTTGGCCATTCTAAAAATGGTAGTAATATATATCTCATACGTCAATATATGCCACAATCCATTTTGAAACCGCAAAACAACTTTTTTTTATGTGAAATATATTATAATTGTCGGCTAAATTAGCGACTTCAGGATTTTTCCTTTACTTGTGCTTTGAGTCCATGCTTCTCGCCAAAATTCATGATTCTAGAGCAATGGAAGTTCTTATGCAGCGAGTTCTTAATAAAAAGACAAACAAAATAATTATAGATGAAATTCCACTGCCAGTAACTCCGCCTACGGAAAAGGACGACGAAGGTCCAGTCGAAGGTGACAAAAAGAAACTGAAAGGTACCCTGGAGGAGGATGAACCAGACAAGAAGACCCAGAAAGACGCTGGATACGTGGAGGTACTATGATAGTATTAATGATTACCAATATCCAACAATTTAAATTTCTTGTGTTCGATTATTCCCTCGCATCTTCCCCTTCTCTCGCGTTAATTCGCGTACCCCACTAGAACAATTGATAGGTACCCTGTGTTCCTAACTCTAGGTACCCCTGACAACTTGTATGCAAAACTTCATGATTGTATGTTAAACAGGACAGTGAAACTGAAGACATCCGAGAAGAAGAGAGAAAAAAGTGGACGTCTTCCATCCCGACCATTAGGCCCCTACGAGTCAACTGTTCTCCACCGGCTATCGAACAAGTATTCTATTATTTTTCTGTTCTAATCGACCTCACCTACTAAAACCGCAGTTAACCAACACTGTGCGCATAGTGTACAGTTTTGCTTTTCGGTAGAATCACCTGTTTTGCTAGCGCGGAGCTTAAAAGGTCAGTCCCCTAGCGCGTTTGTTCAGCGCCCGTACCGCACGTATCGTACTACGTGGTACAATGCCGCGCTGAGATGCATTTGTAGCTGTACATTGCGTAGAACGAATAAAATTTATTATTATAAATACTTAATCTTGGATATTTATGATGAACTGACTTTTGCATCGTTAAAAGTATCCATAGAGAGACGATTGTTTAAATTTTTCATTACGCCGACTCAACACACGTATTTGACTTGGTTTATAGTTTCCGCAACCCCTGATGGGTCAGTCAGCTCGCAAGCACGGCGGTCTCATTCTCCACATCCTGGTGTGCGTGTTCACATTCATCGGGCTGGCTATCGTCTGCGATGAGTACTTTGTTTCTAGCCTCGACAGAATCTGTGAAGGTGGGTGACTACTATTATTTTTTCTTTTAAAATCCCGAAGCCTATAATTAGATTTGTTAATAGTCATTTAGTAGCAGTCCGAGCTATGTAAACCGTATAGTTGAGTATGAAGTCAAATTAGTTTCTCTTTGTTAAACGTCAAAATGGTAGGTTCTGTAAAAACATGTACGAAATAGTAACTTAACTAATGTCATACTTTGCTATTGACAATAGCAAAGTATGACATTAGTTATTATCCTTTATTTTAAAGATTTGTTTTAACAATCAACACTAAATTCATGGCGACTCTTAAATAAGTTACTTTACTCATAGGAAACTATAATAAAACCACACACGTCTCTGACACGAGAACTTCTGACGGCAGTGTACCCTATATCCATAAACTCTTAGCTGGTCCTAGCCATTATCTATAAAATATTTTCATTGGGTTGTTTTCTCTACAAATATATTGTTTGACTTTCAGAATTCAAGTTAGCACCAGATGTTGCTGGTGCGACATTCATGGCGGCTGGTAGCTCCGCTCCGGAACTGGCTACAGTCGTCATTGGAGTATTTTGCGCAAATGATGACATTGGTATGTTTTAACACCTCTGTCATTTCTGTGAATAGAAAGAACTTCATTTTTGCCCATAGTAAATTTTTCGTCACGTCATGATTTGTCTCTGCTGTTTGGTACCTAGTGAAAGAAGGTAAATAGGAAATACGTTTATAGAGAGTAAGGAGTATCTACAGAAACTACGTGTTGTTGCCCTGAAAAAAAAAAAACAGTCAAAATCATCTCTCAAAGCAAAAGAATTTCTGTGAGTATTGTCACAACAAATGAGCAGTCTTGTGCCAATATGGATATTGCACACGGATTTAAGCGCGAGCTGAATTGTGCACTTTATTGCATGGTGGCGAGAGTTGATATTTATTTACCTTCGATTATTATTGAGTCTTATGTATGCAAGTATCTATTTTTTGTGCTCTATTTCCCTACGTTAAAATATAATTTAGTATTAAATAAAGTATTTTCTGCGAAGATAACCAGTCTATGATTTATTCTACAATAATGTTTGGGGTGACTTCTGTTCTTCTCCCAAGACCCTTAGGTCTAACGCCTGTGATGGAAAAAAAGTCCTCCCGTTGCGTATAGATTTGAGCATGGATGTGTAAGTAGTAAGCGGATGTTTATGTGTGTATGTTGTCCATCTTTGTACAGACAGAACATGCAGCACATACGTATGTATGTATATTAGGGTGTGTAACCTGCATTTGACGTTATTTTACCAATAAAATATTTCGCAGGAGTATCTGGAGTGATCGGTTCAGCGGTATTCAATATAATGTTTGTGATCTCCGTGTGTGCGTTGTGCGCCGGTACCGTCTCACACCTGAACTGGTGGCCGCTGTGTCGAGACTGCTTCTTCTACGCGATCTCCATTCTGGTGATGCTGTGCACCATCGCCAACGCTTACGTGTCCTGGTGAGTATTTTTTCTTTTGATTTATCTCTCCCTGAATTGTCCCATGTCGAGAGCATGGGGCAATACAGAAAATCTGACAAATTAACTCAGACGAAACTTTAAATCTACATATATAATCGTATATGGTGCTACTCATGGTTACTGTTAAATATATTGTTTGAATTTCAACTCCTTGTCTTCTGAACTACTGTGGTCACCTCAGCGGAGGAACACTGGGCGATAACCCTTCAACATTAACGCAGGATTTTTCTACCGGGCTACGTGATCATGACCATGGCTGCGAACTAAAGATCTTGCATAATTGGAAAGTTTGATTTCGTTAAATCAGTGTGAGAAAATTCACTGACTCCTACTCAAATTATAAAGTTGGTATTTTTTCTTTAGGCCCGAGGCTCTCTTCATGTTGATAATGTACGGAGTGTACTGCGTGGCGCTGCGCTTCAACACGACCCTGGAGCGTTGGGCCATGACGCTGCCGCTGCCCTTCAAGCTCCCAACCCGCGAGGAACAAGCCGCTCTAGTAACTTACAGGTAAGCTCCCAACCCGCGAGGAACAAGCCGCTCTAGTAACTTACAGGTAAGCTCCCAACCCGCGAGGAACAAGCCGCTCTAGTAACTTACAGGTAAGCTGTACAGTTATTTTTTTGTAAGGTCTATTGAGTAACAAGGGTCAGGCAATACTAGTATTCTTGTTAACCCCTCCAGCTAAGCTACATGCTTGTGTTAGGAGTGATTTCACGACGGTAGTGCACTGGATGCGGTTCGAACCCGTAAACATTGTGTAACCCACCTCACTAGTTAAAAAACGACTTTCGGTGTCGCAGGATTTAATCTCTACTGAAATATATCTTACCATAGCTGCGTATTGTTCTAAAGATGTAAACTCATTGAAGTACAAGTAGAAAACTATGCATATGTAAGCCAACAATATTCAGAGATATTACAAAAACGCGTAAACAAACACTTTATGTTACGGTGGGTTTAATGATCAGCCGCGTCATCGTAACTCAACTATCCTTACCAAAAGTCCACCCGTGACCACGATCGTTGCAATTCGACGAAACCGCGTCGTGTAACCAACAAGTATAAATTAAAAATACTAAATCCCCCGACTCAAAAGTCCCTTCAACAAACCTTTCAAGCAAGCGCTTTTTTATCCGATTGCTTCGTAAAAAAAAATTTTTTTTGCCCCACCCACATCACCGTCTTAGTCCACTTGGGGTCAATTCGGCCGATACGATTGGGCTCTGTAACACTCCAAGGCCCAGATCACCACTCGCCATCGGGTTGCCTCTCCGACATACATTTAACGTGCCATTGCCTTGAATATTAGAAGAGAGCTGAGGGAGACTTCGAAAGACTGAACAGATTTTCTTCAATTAATCAATTATAGCTAAGACCACTCCCGATCCAAATCACTTTTCAAAGAAAAAAACAAACTGTGTGTCGGTCACAGACAGACACAATGATGCACAGCTACACAGATCCACACGTTAAACTTATAACACAACACCCTTTCTTTTTAACCGACGAAAAAAAAAGGAGGTTCTCAATTCGACCGTATAATATTTTTTTTTTAATTTTTTTTTTTTATGTCTGTTCACCTCACTCCGTTATTTATGAACCGATTTTGTTTTTTTTTTGTTATCACCCCTCGATTTTGCGTCGGGGTTTAGGGAGGTATGTTACCTTTTAAATCTTATCGCAATTAAGTGCCGCATACTCATCTAATATGTTAACCAAGTCGCAAAACTTTAAAATAATTAGGTGTAACTTAACTATTACTTAATTACTTAAGTATTGGTTTGTTTTAGGAGTGCGGGAGGGCAGCCTCCTGCGCCTGCGGCTGGTGGAGACAGCACGTATTCACAAATGGAAGGGCAGACCAAGGAAACACCATTACAGGATTCGCGTATGCGATATTTCATTCCTACAGAGTACCCACCTCGATAATGTTAGGTTCAGCGCGATTAAACAAACGACAAACAAACAAAAACTATTCAGCTTTAAAATAATAATTACATTTACCAGGCTACCTGCGGCCCAACAGACGACTTTTTTTTTGGGTGACATACATATGGCTGTTGGCCGCAGATGGCCTCGACAACCTTACGCGGGTTTTTGGTGAGCGCTGAGGGCTCTTAACCAGTCTTATTTGCTTGGGCACTCTCGGTGGGGTACGAAACTCGGCTTGTGGCGACATAGACCCACATTTAAAAATTAAACGCAGCACGAATTCCGGTCCCGGTGGCAGGGTCGGATTCGCGGACAATTTGTGTTAGCTTCGCGACTTGTGTACGTTCTACGTTGAGCGAAAGTGACAGGATCATCTTGCACTCCGAGAGCATGTTTTGGTCTGCAGATGTGTGATATTTGACTGGGTGTGTTAATTTACAGTCGCAACCACTAGTGGGTTGATGTGAGTCGGAGCAGAGTCAAAGTAGCTAAGGGAGCGCTGTTTCATGAATTACCGGTCGGCAGGCCTTTTTTTTTTTTTTTTTTTGTGCGTGTGGAAACCCCCTCGGGCCGTCACCCCACCGGGGTTTTCGGTGGGGCGGTGTGTCGGAATCGAACCGACTAAAACCACACGGTGTGCCGTACTGCGCCTTAAGTAGGAGGGATCCGGGAACAGCTTTTATTAAGACATCCGGAACCCTCCTAGCGCCTGTCCGCAAAAGCGCGGGCACCACCTCTGGGTAAAGACCTCTCAATTAGGCGACGTCCAGGCACACGCGGACGCCGCCTCCTCGCGGGGGGCCACTATAGCGGGTGGAGAGGAAAACCCGTCCCGTCCACCCGCGGCCACACTCAGGGCGGCATGAGGCGCTGGTAAGCGCGCCTCCGCCGCCCGGTTCGCCGGCGGCGAATTAGGTCCGAGTGGAGATCGTCCTCCCGGACCCTTTCCGCCGCCTCCTTCTGCGAGATGACGTCCTCACAGAAGGTCGCGACCGCGGTAAAATTCCTGTCGCTACCGGCCATGGAGCGTATGACGGCCGGTAGCGAGAGATCCCCTCCGATGACTGCAGTGAGGGCCCGACGCTGCGTCGCCCAGGCGGAGCAAACCGCCAGCGTGTGCTGAGCCGAGTCCTCACTGCAGTCGCAGTGGTGACAGGCGGGACTCAGTTCCCTCCTAGCGACCGAGTGCAGGTACTTCCCGAAGCAGCCGTGCCCGGAAAGAACCTGCGTCAGTCGGAAGGAAAGGGTCCCATGCTGCCGCCTTGCCCACTCGACGATGACCGGCTGGAGCGCCTCCACGGCGGCAAAGCCAGCACGTGGAGCCTCCAGCCGGGACGACCAACGAGCCATGGTGGCTCGGCGAGCGGCCTCACGCCATTCGCGTACCTCTTCGGGCGGGGGCCGACTGCCGCCTCCCGCCCGGAACTCAGCCGTTCGCCGATATACTTCGGCGAGCACTTCCGCCTCCAAATCCCACGGGGGAGTCCCGGCCAACGCGCACGCCACCTCCGTCGACACGGTGCGGTATCCACGTATGGCTCTAACCGCCATAACCCTCTGAGGGCGCCAGAGGCGTGCCCTATTCTGGGCGGTCAGAGCCCCCGCCCACACCGGTGCACCGTATAGTGCCATTGACCGGACAACCCCCGTGTACAGCCGCCTCGTAGCGACGCTGGGTCCGCCCAAGTTGGGCAAGAGTCGCCCAAGGGCGGACGCAGCGCCGACCAGCCTGGGAGCAAGCTGTTGGAAGTGCTCGTCGAAGCGCCACCTACCGTCGAGGATCAGGCCCAGATATTTAATGTGGGCCTGAACCGGTACAAGGACCGAGTTGACCTCGATAGAGGCGCCAGGGGGTGGACCACGACGGGGCCCATGGAATAAAAGGGCCTCCGTCTTTTCCAGGGCCACCCGTAAACCCAGCGCCTCGATGCGCCCGACCACCAGAGAGACTCCCCTGGTGGCCAGGCACGCCGCCTCCTGAAAGTTCACCCCCCGGGCTGTGACCAACGTGTCATCGGCGTAACAGATTACGCCGAGCCCGGGGGGGAAGTCGCCTCGAAGGGCCCAGTCGTACCCCATGTTCCACAGGAGTGGTCCAAGGACAGACCCCTGCGGAACACCGCACGACATGGGCCGACGACTCAAAATTCCGTCTCGGTCCTCGTACATGACGGTACGCTCCTCTAAATAGTCTGCCACTAGCCGCCTCAGGTACCCCGGCACTCCGTGATAGTGGAGTGCTTCCCTGATGCAGCTGAATGGCAGACTATTGAACGCGTTGGCGATGTCCAACGACACCGCCAACAGCACGCCGCCACAGCTCACTACCTCTTCGGTCACGGCCCTCAGGCGCAACACAGCACCGACCGTCGAACGCCCCGCCCGAAAACCGAATTGGGCGTCCGACAAATCGGGGCCGACCTCGCGAAGGTGCCGGACGATGCGGGCAGAGAGGACTCTCTCAAACAATTTACCCGCCTCGTCCAGCAACACGATGGGCCTGTAGGCCGCGACCGAGTCTGTAGGCCGTCCCGGCTTCCTTAAAAGTACCAGCTTCCCGCTCTTCCAGCAGTCAGGGAAGCGTCCGGACGCCAAGCTAGCGTCGAACACCTCCTCGAGGCGGTCGGACATGTGGTCGAGGGCCAGGGCCAACACTCGGGCAGGGATCCCGTCTGGCCCGGGGGCGGTGTTCTTGGAACGGATCCGTAGAACAGCCGCCCCTACCTCCGCCTCCGTGACGGGCGGAACACCATCCTCCTCGTCCTCCCCGTCGTCTCCGGCCAAGGGGGCCATCGACGGGGGCACGTGCTCCACCCGTTGCGGGAAAAGGCCCTCAACCACTTCCTGCAGGAAGCTGGGCTGGAGAGTCTCCGTAAGGGGGGGGCCCGACGCGCGAAGCTTTTGTTGCGCCGCGCGATATGGGCGACCCCAGGGGTCACGATCGAGACCCTCCAGCATCTCCTTTCTCTTTTCTTCTTTGGCGCGGCTAATGGCCAGCTTCAGAGTTTGCCGCGCCTCTCGGTACTCTTCATGAAGCTGGTCCTCCTCCCTCTCTCCGCGGCGACGCCGCCGGCTGCGAGTGTAGGACCTCCGGGCACGGGTACAGGCCGCACGGAGGTCCGCCAACTCCTGGGACCACCAGTAGACCTCCTTCCTTGGAGGCCGACGACCTCGGACGCGGGGCATGGCCGCATCGCAAATCTGCGTAATCGCATTGCGAAAGCGGCCTGCCCCCATGTCTACCTCCTCAGTCAGAGGCTGCGGAGACAGCCAAGAGTAAATGATGGCTGCCTCCTCTAGTAGGTCCCTGTCCAACTTCGTAACAGCCCACCGCGGGAAGCGGGAAGAATGCCACGCCGTGTGACCCCTTCTGGGGTCCTGGGTCCGGGAGAGCTCAAATCGGATATAGAGGTGATCCGAGAGCGTCTCAACCTCTTCCAGGACACGCCAGTTCCTTACTCGTGCAGCGAGAGCAGGGGTAGCGAACGAAAGGTCCACTATCGACCCCCCCTGCTGTCGCACGCACGTGTTGGTGGAGCCTCTGTTTAGGAGACAGAGGCCCACTGATGCCATCCACTCCTCCACGGTATCGCCCCGTGCGTCCGTCCTGGGGGAACCCCACGCAATGGATTTTGCGTTGAAGTCCCCCAGCACTAGGACGTGCCCAGACGCTAGTCGCCGCATCGAGGTCTCCAAGTTGTTGAGGAAAACCTCGAAATCGCTCAGACTCCGGTTTGGGGAGAAGTAGACACCATATATGGTGATTCCTCCCCACTCGGCAGCAACATATCCATTACCCTTGTCTCTTATCGACAAGGGCGGGGAATGAGCCACCGTGGAGCCGACGATTGCCACGGAGCCGTCCCGGTCACCCACCCAGTTTGGACGGGGAGGAACGTAATAGGGCTCCGCGGCTACGGCTACACCAATCGACCACTCCGCCATGGTTTGCAGGAAAAGATCCTGGGCACCGGCAGAGTGGTTTAGGTTCGTCTGGACAAGGAGGCTAGAGACTTGGTCCATTTATTGGACCGTCTCTACAACCTCCTCCATGGGCGACGACGACGACGCCCGAATTACATCGGTGGCAGCCTGGGTCGATTGGCTAGCCCCTGATGATTTTTGAGTGCGGGGAGGCTTGCAGCCCCCCTGTCCCATCTGGTGACTGGCGGGAAGATTTCCCGCCGCACATGCTGGGCAGTGAGGGGCAGCGGAGCATTCCGCCGCCTTATGCCCCGGTTGACCGCAGCGGAAACAAAGCCCGCTGCAATCAAAACAACTTGCGCATTTGATGCGGGTGTGTCCCGATGATAAGCATTTAAAGCACCTCATCGGTCTTGCCGTCAGGACTGTGACTCTAGCGTTCACAAAACCGATGAGGACCCTGCCGGCGTCGCCCAAAATTTTGGCCGACGCTACGGGACAACTTACCCACACCGCGCCGAGGCCCCCTGGACCGGGGCGGATGGTGCCGACCCTGATGTTCTCCACGTTGCATCCTGTGTTCTGCTGAATTGCAACGCGGACATCTTCGACTGTCACGGAGTCGTCCAGGCCCGAGATGCGCAGCTCCGCACACTTGGTGGGCCTGGCGATCTTGACACCATCCGAGGCTGCAAAAATTCCCCGCAGCTTCTCAGCAAAGGAGTCTGCCGTTTTTGCGCCTTCAGCCCCTGGGAACTCGAGGACTCGAGCCCCCGTCTGGGCGAGACGCATCCTCACTCCTACTGCACCAAATTCACCGGCGAGACTATCCCTTGCCTTCTTGAAGACGGCCGCGTAGGATAGCCCGCCGTCTTCTGCTGCCGGCAATACGGTAACCACAACGACCGCTGTTTTTGGTGGCTGCAACTTTCTCGGCTTCTTCGTGGCGGTCACTGCCACGGTCGGTGCCTGTGATGGAGTAGCTGCGCTCTTCGTAGCCTTTTTGTTCCTATTCCGGGACGGCTTCTTACCTCCCCCGACCTTCTGCCACCCTTCGCTGGAGGAAGCAGATGAGGAGGAACCAGGCACGATCCCAGCACCAGAGGGAACAGTGAGTGGGCTCGTCTTTTTAGGTCCCGGAGTGCCAAGCGGAGGGAATTCTGCCGCTACTTTGGTCGCAGCCTTGGGCAGTTGCTTGGCCTTCGATGTGGCCGCCTTTGTGGCGGCTTTAGCTGGTCCGGCAGCCTTCGGTGCGGCAGCAGGCACTGGTGCTGATGTCGCCGCGGCATACGACACAGTCACACGGCCACCCGAAACAGGAAGCGGTGTCGGGACAGATAAGGTCTTCTTCGCATCCCCAGCAAGCGGCGGCCGAACAATGGGGGCCGGAGGCAGCCTTGCTTCCAGGCCCGCAAGGCGCCCATCCATCATCCTCCACACCGCGTCAATAATCTGACGCAGGTGGGAATCAGGAACTTCAGAGGGAGAGTGGGCGGAGGAAGCAGGCTGCACTGCAACCAGGCTTGGTGCCTCGGGGCACTCCGAGCGCGCTCGAAACTGGGCAAACTGAGCGCTCAGATCGGCAACCTGCTTTGTCAGGCGGTCGTTTGACGCCGTAAGACGGTCATTCGCCTCTTGAAGGCGCGCCACGTCCTCGATGAGGCTTTCAACGGCCCCAGACACGGCGGAGGAGGAGTCCTTCAGGGCCCTAACGAAAGAACCCTTCAGATTAGTGGACTTGGTGGCCACTTTGTTTATGATGGCCACCGCCGCGCATGTCCTCTCCTTCAACGTCACTGGTGTTTGAGGGACGGAACCCCCTTCCACCGGCGCACGGATCTTCATTAGGAGATCAGCGATCTCCTCCTCCGCAACGATTTCACCCTCTGCACGAGCTCGCGCATACACTTCCGCCTTAGAGAAGGCGGAACCGGCTGGCGCCGGGATCGGTGTACGCGACCTGGACCTCCCTCTGTGGCTACTAGCCACTTTCGGAGGGAGCATATCTGTGGACGTGTGAGCATCATCGTCCCCCGAGTGGCCTCGTTTTCTACTCTCGAGGTCACGGAGCGCAAGCTCCATCTCTACGACCTCATGAGAGTCCGCTTTGGAACGTAACCGTTCCGACCTGCGACTGCTCCCAGAAGTCTGATCGACTTCTGGGAGCTCCACTGATCGAGTCGCCTGAAAAGCAACTTCATCGTCGGTCGACGAAGCTTCAGATGCTGTCCTCCGACTCCTCTGATTTTTTTTCTTTGGTTGATTTTTCTCCTTCTTTTGTTCTTCATTTTGTTTATTATTGTGTATTTCAGATTCCATTTTTAAACCCACGAGTTGGGGAGAACTAAAGGTCGACCCGGGCAGAGATCCCCAATACCCGGGCAAGCGAAGGTTTATGCCCAACCGAGGGGTCCGCAGGTGCCCCGGCTGGGAGTGCGCTTGCGACTGAACTACCCATCAGCCATGCATCCCCTGGTCACGCACCAGAACACGGGATTCGGGGTGATTTTTTAGAGAGGTTTTCTTCCTCGCAGTCCGGGCGGCTAAGCCAAGACCCTCGTCCCCGATCGAAGTCGCGAGACATGACCACGACTCCTTTCGGGATTACGATATGCCGACGGTGGCAAGAAGAACTAAGTCCTCCCACGCCTGCTCGGTGGCAGTGTGAATGCACGCCGAGCCCGTCCTCTTTCTCCACTGTGCACAGCGGAGAAACGCCGACCCGTGGAAGAGTCCCTCCTTCGTGATTTTTTACCGAGGTTTTCATCCTCATAGCTCCGAAGAGCGAAGAGCCAACAGAGGAATCGACAGACACGCCCACTCTGTTGGACCAAGCCTCGACCAAGTGGCCAAAGAAATATGGCCTCCTCTTCATGCTAGAATATTAGCCGCCGGCGATGACGCCCTCCTCAAAAGCAGAGGAGGAAAAGGCAGCGTCATCGCCTACGTTTCCAGGGTGCACCACGTGGAGGTTTTCTAGACAGCACCCCACCGGTCGGCAGGCCTGACTGACTCAACGGCCCAACGGTCGATGTTGGGAAGTTGTGTATATACTAATCGACGAGAGAACTTTCATTGTGCGATGCAGGATCAGTAGTTCCTCCGTAGTTCGGCTAGTTTTCGCTAGATGATGTTAAAATATGTTTTGTTATATGAGGAAATCACCACAATAATCAACAGCTCGTCAATAGCTACTAAACATTATAAAAAAGTCTGTTGACAGACTAAATTGTAAAAGGTATTTTATTTTTACCCGATTAAAGGTGTGTGATGTCCCTGAAACACAAAATAAGGCTCCTTCAATTAGGCTACACGTAAATATTCCTGGCGAGGAAATGGTTTGTTGCGCAGGAACTTTCATTGCACGATGAGGATTTGTTTCTCCTATGTAAGTTGTTCAGATTCTGTTGGTTAGATGGCGCTGGGTACATCCCCATGAAGCTTTCGGGTGCTTTGAAGCAGTTAGGGGTACATTCGCTAGATGGCGTTAGGTGTATCCAGCGTGTTACCGTACTTCATTTTGTGCTATATTTACGACTTGTATATTATTTTATCTGTTTGTGTAGCAGCGTACAATCCGGAGGGTACTTACGATAATGCCGCATACAACGCCGACCCGATCCCAGCTTGGGACCCCAACAGTACTTGGGACCCGAACAACTCCTGGGACAATAGTGTAAGTCATTGTATCTTTTATATATTACCTTAGGGTGAGACATATCCAGGTCGTTGGCCATACGCCGCTGTACCAGAACTTTAGCGAGTGTTCACGGGGATCTGTAACCATTTAACCTCAGAAGGGAGGTGTTTCTGTTCGACAAATCAGTTGTAGGTGTAGTAATCACACTATTATACACCTCCCACCTTAGCTTTATTTACACAAAGATATAAATAAAATAAATACCTGCAGTCCGCAGCGCATAGCTACAACGCACCACAGCAACAGCAATCTTACCAACCGTCTCAGCAGCAACAAACACAAAAGCAACAACCTCAGCAGCAACCGGAACAGCCTCAGCAGCCGCCAGCAGCCCCCGCGTATTACAAGGCCAAGGAGTACAACCCGGAGACTGCTGTCGACCCGCTGGTGAAGCCTATTGGAGCAAGTAAGACTTTAACGGTCACTCTATAAAAGTATATTCTTAAAATTGCACCTTTGATTTCCCTGCTAATCCCACTAATATTATAAATGTGAAAGTTTGGATGGAAGGAGGTTTGTTACTCTTTCAAGCAAAACCCACTGGACGGATTGCCATGAAACTTGGTATGTAGATAGCTGGAAACCTGGATTAACGTAAAGGCTACTTTTTATCCCCATATTCCCACGGGATCGGGACTTACGTGGGTAAAACCGCGAGGCGCTGCTAGTATTGAATAACGAGGAAACGTCGGTTTGTTGATTACTAGCATTTCATTAATATATACGTATATATTGCTAGCTAACGTGATAAACCCGTAAAGTGGCTAGTATAATCATATATTCGAAAGTGCGAGTGTATTATTTAGAATTTACTTAACCAGTTTTATATAACACAAGCAGCTCCCGCGCGGCTTCGCTCGCGTGTACTTAGTTATATATTTTGCCGGGAACCCTATTTCTTTTTCCAAAATAAAAGTAGCCTAAGTTACTTATATTTATATAATACCAGCTATCTGCCAGTGAAAGCCCGGTGGAAATTGGTCCACTCGTTCCGGAGATTAGTCGGAATAAACAGACAGACAGACAGACAAAAAAACTGGACTGGAGACCTTGGGCAAAAGCCAGAACCTTCGGCCTGGCTATGGGACATCTAGGACCGTAGTACATCCATCAAACACCTTGTTGATGGATGACAGACGATCTTGTAAAGATTGCAATTTGCAGGTCAATAGTGGCAGGTAGCTTGTAACCGGTCTTCGAAGTCAATGGGGAGGTTCTATTCTATGTTCAGCAGTTCATGTCTTATGGCAGAAATGATGATATTCAGTCTGACCCAAGTAATTTCCCTTTTAAACTCTAATAATGTCTCCCTCAGACCACTTTCAGCTGGCATGTTGGTACATTGCGTACCCCATTCACTGGTCATGTCGCCACACCATGCCGGACTGCCGCGGTCGCTGGTACCCCATCACCTTCATCATCAGCATGCTGTGGATCTCCTTCTACTCTTACTTCATGGTCTGGATGATTACGATAATAGGTGAGTGAGTGGGGAATGAGTTTTTAAGTTTTTGGCATAACTTTGGATACACCCGGTACTCCAGATACGGTGGTACCTGGAGTAACGGCTGTATCGTATATTATAGGTACAGCCTCTGCCTGACTTCTCCCTGGGATCTTTGCCTCAGGCATTACTTTGTTATAGTTGGTAGAACAACCAGTAATTTTTCACAACAAAATTGTGGCTGGACAGATAAGACCCTTGCGCTGACGTTTGTGACTTGCATTAAACTGTATCAAAATCGTAAATGTGCAAAGTTCTTGATTTCAGAAAACATAAATAAAATAAACATCTTGATATTTTATTTCTTTTTCCGTGTTATAAGTTAAAAATTATATTTAAAAAAAAACGTTAATCATCCCTGGCGCATCCCAGATGCCTACATGGCACTTCTACATTTAACATTTTTGTAGATATTATTTAGTGGTTTTGTAGTTTTATTTGGCGTTTATTCTCAAGAGCAGTCATAGAAAATGTCAGCATAATTGAGTTCTATCATAACAAATAGTTTCGTGAGAGAGCAATGCTTCGGCACATATAGGCCGGCTCGACCGGAGTGATACCATGGTCTCACAGAAAACCGGTAATGAAGCAATGTTTGCATTGCTTTTCGCCGCGTGAGTGTGGTTACCGGAGGCCCTAACACTTCCCTCCTTCCCCCTTCTCTCCCTCTTCCCTTCTCTCCCCCTCTTCCCCCCTTAAGGCTGGGAACGCACTTGTGACTCTTGAGTTTACCATCAGGTGACTCGTCTTCCCGTTTGCCCCCTATACAATAAAAAAAAAATCTAAAAGATCTATTTATATTTTTATTCTCATATATACGTTCTCAGGCTACACGCTGGGGATCCCTGACACAGTGATGGGCTTGACCTTTGTCGCAGCCGGCGTGTCCGTGCCCGACGCGCTGTCCTCACTCGCCGTCATCAAAGAAGGGTGGGTATATCACTAGGGTTTAGTAGCCTACTTTTTAATCGTAGTATCATAAGGAACCAGCAGAGATGTGAGCCTTGGTGGATGGATTCCTTAACCGACGAAAAAACCGTCGAGATTCTCAAGTCAAACCGATTTTTTTTTCATGTTTTCGGTTTTGACCACTCATAACTTTTAGTACTTTTAGAAGGTAACATGGTAGTCCGATTTCCCTAATTATTTTTTTTCTAACCACTATTCTTTGAAATTGGTCCCATTTACATTTGTAATAAAAATTTCAACCCTAAGAGTAGAAAAATAGGGGATGAATTATTTTTCACCCATTGACTTTACACCTGTGAACCGATTTTGTTGAAATTTAGCACACATAATGAGACTACAATATGACAGAGACCTGTAGTAGATTATTTTAGAAACAATTTTTTTTTACAAACAGTTTTAAAGACGGAACAACAAAGGAACTAAAAAGTCAAAATATATAAACTTGTAAGCCTAACTAAACTCCTACAGTAATTAAATGCATATGCCTAAATCATTTTGAGTCAGCGCTAAACATACAAAGACACCTCACACCTTTTTCAATAATTTTTTTTTTAATTACTCAGTACCCATAAAAATTTACTTCGTGAGCCCCTCACTTTTTGTCTCCGGATTCTTAAGATAGAATTGAATAATTAATCCAATTCTATCTTTAGCAATCAGGATATATTTTAAATAAATCTCAATATTCTTCTTCATAACCACCACATGCACTAGGTCGGAGGTACAGGTAAAAAAAACCGACCTCAACCTCGGCAGGATAAGTGCACGTTACATCAGCGTTACTTAGTTGTAGGCTCTAGAAAGCTTGAAGAATTTTCTTTCATAACCTGAGCTAATACAATTTAATAGACAACAACTATATTTTTAATCTTGGTTTTGCTTTATTATTTGCAGTTATGGTGACATGGCGGTATCCAACGCCGTGGGATCTAATGTATTTGATATCCTGGTCTGCCTTGGACTCCCATGGTTCATCCAGACAGCTATCATACACCCCGGTAGCCATGTCAACGTTTATCATAAAGGTAAGAATAGTAGCAGAATATTTATTTTTTTTTCTTCTGGTCGAACGGAACAGAAAGTTGGGTTCTTCCGACGTGGGAGCCAAACCCTATAGAAGACGACCGCCCCTTAACCAGCACTACAACAAGTATTCTATTATATCTACTAGTAGGTTGGGTTGTCACTTGACGGGCCCTGTATTCATTTACATACTAAATTGTACAAAAACCTACTTTAGACAAGGCCAAGTGACGGGGAAACAGCCTCTCGCCTTATGCTAGCGGTAGGTCGATCCTCAAATATTTTGGTCGATTCAACTCTGAGTAACCTTTCATCGCACATGTAAAAGGTCCAATTTCATTTATGATATAGTGATAATTATATGTTAGATTGAGTCTTTTAATAAAACGATGATACAATAGTTTTGGTGGCTACTACGCTTCGAATGAGTGGTAGTAGAATTACTTGGTATACTGGCAATACTTTGCAGGAAGTTAGTTAGATTTTATATTGCTCTTTTGCTTTTAGGTTTGATCTACTCGACGCTATCTCTATTTTCTACTGTGGTCTTTCTGGTCGTGGCCACACATGCTAATGGCTGGAAGCTTGATCGAAAATTCGGAGCAGTACTAATGGTATGGTACGTTCTCTTCATCACCCTGGCCAGTCTTTACGAACTTAATATATTCGGCGATTTTACAAACCCTGATTGTATCTCAACTTATTAATTTTGTTGTAGTTATCATTCATTTCGTTATGTTGGTATCCCTGGCTATTCGTTTAAGCTGTCAATGTCATGTAAATTCCATTTTGTTTATGGTCTGATGTGTTGGAATTATATGGATATGTAATGAACCGAAATTATTCTATACGTACTAAAAAATTAAACTATTTTATTAAAAATATAAAATACAACAAAGCCAAATATTTTGTTATAGATTAGTACAGTACACAGCAATTTTGTTTTCTTTTTAAATTTTTGATTTTTAGATGTAGAATTAACAGTTTTAGTTATAAACTTGTATTTAAGTTATGTATGTATTTAATTTTTTTTATTAGAGCATGCTTATTTTCTTAACATAATGTCTATAAAAATACTAGCAAACTTTTAAAAAACGCTCTTGTCTTATGATTAAAAAATGCATCGATGTTAGTTTTCTCTATATATTTTATATAATAGGTATTTTATGGTAAAATGGTTCGATAATTATCACAATAGAAAAGCTAGTGTAATTAAACTTAGGTAGTTTTAAGTGATTAATTCGTTTTGCATTCAGCAGTGTTACTTTAGTTAAAGCATGCTTGTTACTATCGTGATTTTAAATATTAAGCAATTATAAACATGTAATAATATAACAATATCATTTACCGATATTTCTTGGCCATTAAGTAATGATATAAAAGGCCTTACAGGTGTGGTCATATTTTATGATCATATATGCCTACCGTATGAGCGCTTTCCACTAGGTCACTTTGAAATTGTAATATTGACCTACAAAGCTAATACTATATACTATATATAGATATTTAATACCAAGGTTGTTAGTGGAGTATCCAGACTAATCTGAAAATTACCGTATAAAAAAAAAACAAGCACGATGAGATTGTCTTGAAAATTGATAATATTCTTTTTAAAATGTGCATGTAAATTTCGAAATTAATTTTTTTTCTAACTCAATTATGTTTCGACTATTCATAACGCTCCTAAAATATGACCATGTCTTACTGTAACACCTTGTATATGTATCTAATTATATTTTAACTGAAACACTTGTATGTATAACGTGGCGTAGACATAGTGCTCCGATCAGCTGGTAACAATTCTCAAAACAATCTTTGTTAAGCACAGGAGTTGCTTGCGCACAAAATACTATTTGAGTTTAAGCAAAAAAAAATCGTAGAAATCGACACGTATAAAAATACACCTTGCAGCTTGTGACTGCGTAAGTAAAATGTCATGTTGTTATAATTTTAATAAGCACTAGGTATTTTTATCAATAAAGAAAGCAATTGCGATAATGTCACTATCATATGAAATGGTCATCCCATCTTATGAATTCCCGGCCCAATACAACAACAACACATATTTGACTAAAAACCAAAAAAAAAAGAGTAATTCGCTTTAATATATGATTAATCTTATGAATCTTTGCATAGTTCTAGTGAAGTTAGGTACATTTCAAAATGTTATCTAGTCACAAAAAAATGTATTGAGTACATACTATTCAAAATAGTGCTATTTGTGATATTATTTAAATTATTAATTCATTCACAATTAAGTCTTAACTTATTCATACTTTTAGTAACAATATAATTTTGTAAATCATATTTTACCCTGTACCATCGATTTTCGACGAATTACTACAATAGTTATTTAGGAAAATTATAAATTTTATTACATTTTGTACCTTTTCCTACGAGTATATGTATTTCAAATAGCTATAGTCATCGAACCTAGTCATCTCATGTAGTTGATACTTGAGTTAGTATTTCATTCATTAGTTTCAAGTCTACTACAAATATATCTTTGTAGCGTTTATTTCCTAAAGCCTAAGTTAAATGTTGTAAATGATCTATACTTATATTATAAAGCTGAAGAGTTTGTTTGGTTCAACGCGCGAACTGCTGGTTCGAATTAAAAATTATTTTAGTGTTGGATAGCCCATTTATCGAGAAAGGCTGTAGGCTATATAACATAACGCTACGACCACTAGGAGCGGAGTAGTGACCATAAACGCAGGTACAACTGCGGTGACCGCTAGTTAGTACATATAATTGTTTATAGGTATCTAATTATACCCCATTAACAAGACACATGTCTTTAAGCTATCAGGTCCAAAGAAATATAAAGCATTAGTGTTTATTGCTGAAAACTGCCAACTTCCAAAAATCTGTTTTCCAAGTTAACTCAAATACCTCAGCACTGTTCTTTATTTCTTTCCATTTATATTTACTGATACGTTACCCCTTTCCAATTCTGTGATCTACTTAACTATAATCGTATAAAATTAGTGAGTATGTATCTATTTAGATTACAAATATTTTTTATTATTAAAGAGCCTAAATAAAACGAGATGCTTTGCTTGAAATTAAGATAGATATTTCATGTATTTTAAGATAAATACATTTTACATTATTTGCTACCATTTGATTTTTAGATCAAATAGATCCATACAAATAAATTAATATAGTGTTGCTAGATATTCCGCTGATTATTATATGTTCATATGTTAGAAGAATGTGACCGCTTTGTATATTTATCGGGAAAAATAAGTTCCATGTATTATAATTATGTAGAATAAAAATTGTCGTATCCATTGAAAGCTTAACACGAGATCTATCTTAAAATTGTATGTGTTTACTTCGATCCTTTATAGTTAAAGGCAGTCGCCAGACTGAGGAATAAACCTATTGGCAAGAATGTTTTTTTTTCAAATAATACTGAATTGCAGATGAATTGGATCAATAAGTTTAAAAATAATGTCAATTAAAGGAGACCACGGGTACTAACACAAAGTCTAAAGAAATATACAGTTCCTTTGTACTAACGTCGGTCTTTTAAATGTGATAACTGATAGGTTTCAAAAAAATAAACTATTACTGACAATATACCAAACAGGTATCCTCATTATTTTAATTGTCAATCGATGAAAGGCAATTAAAAAATATTTCTGAAATGAGGAAATTTAAAAATAATTTGAAACATTAAAATTTTGTTATACACTTTAAAATACTTACTCATATTTAACTCTCTTGAAATATTGATGTATTAAGAGACTAATTTCGACCAGATCTATTGATATTATATAAACAAAGTTCTCTTATTCGTTATAAGTATATGTGATGTAGTGATTGTCAATTATAAAATCTTTGTGTAATGTCTGTTGAAGTATTCTGCTTCTTTCGACAATAATCGCTTTATGTGGCTTCTACTACTACTATATATAATTATTGTTTAAAGTGTAAACGTGAGTAACACATTAATCTTATTATTTTAAAGAACTCCAACCCTATTATCAGCCGACGTCATTGAGTTACCACCGTATTTAATTATTATTATTTATATTTATGTACAAAATCATTTACTGTATGTATAAAAATTAACAAATATTAAGACTACATAATGGCTACACCGTGGTTTTAAATAAATGTAACTATTAAATTTACTTGCACACAAATTTTCAACGCCTGTTTACACAATGGTAAATATACACTCAATTAAAATTGTCAATTGGATATTGGTCTTTTTAGATATTAGGTATATAAAACCCTATCGATGTATAGTCCAATGTAAACGATGGCGACGCTTTTCCTTTGTCCAGTAGCGGGACGACAGGACACAGTAAAAATAATGTAATAAAAAAATCGTGTACCTTCACAAACATACTATTACACTACAAAAAAAAAATTAGGAAAGGCATGTACGTAATATTCGTTATTTGAAATTAATAATGTTAAAAATATATGTAAATAGTAGTGGACCATGGTAAATTATTATGTATTATAAACTTTAGAGTACTTAATGTTCGTGCTATCTTATATTAAGTTAGCTATTTTAGCGTAGCAATTTGCCGTGGCGTACCTTGAGACTACAGTTAAAACAAAACAAATGGTCCTAGTTACAGTCTACGCCCATTGTATGGAGCTTTCAATAAAAAGCATATCCACACTAATTTTTCAAAGTCATATATTTGTAATTTGTTTTAAAATCGTAGGTTTTTGAACGCGTAGGTTGGTAACTCCTGTCACTTGGCGGCTGTCTTAAGTTGGCGGGGAGAAGTCGATTTTTTACACTTTTTTTTTCTCTTTCAACTGTTCGTTAACTGTTCGTAACTGTGCGATCAAAATTTTTATTTGTTCGATCTTAGTTTTTTTATTAAAAATAAAATAAAAAATTTGCTTTAAATGCTGCTTATTTAAAAAAAAAAAAAATGTAAGAAAACGACTTCAACTGTTATTTCAACTGTTCGTTAACTGTTCGTCATTCGATCAAATAAAATTTGGTTCTGGCACTCGCCGGCCGCTGCCGCGGGACGCTCACTTCGCTCGCTCGGCTCGTGCGTTATGGTCACAGTTCTAACCTAACCTAAACCTAGCCATTTCTGTCGCTCACTTAGTAATTCAGTCGCACGCCTAAAATTTTAATATCCAAAATGGATTATACGCATCACGCGAGAGCGGGCGACATCAAGAGGCGACTTTAGCATTAAGTTACAGACGATTTAACATTAGTTGGATAGGTCAATTGAAAAGAAATGGCTAGGTTTAGGTTAGGTTAGAACTGTGACCATAACGGAACGGCCAGAACCGGATTTTATTTGATCGAACAATGACGAACAGTTTAAATAGCAAAAAGAAAAATTTTTAAAATGACTTTTCCTCGCCAACCTGAGGGTAATTTTTTATTTTATTAAAAAATCTAACATCGAACAAATAAAATTTTGATCGAACAATGACGAACAGTTAACGAACAGTTGGAATAGCAAAAAAAAAAAAAGGTTAAAAAACGACTTCTCCCCGCCAACTTGAGGGTAATTTTTTATTTTATTTTTAATAAAAAAACTAAGATCGAACAAATAGAAATTTTGATCGAACAGTTACGAACAGTTAACGAACAATTGAAATAGCAAAAAAAAGTGTAAAAAACCGACTTCTCCCCGCCAACTTGAGGGTATTTTTTTTATTTTATTATTAAAAAAAAACCAATATCGAACAAATAACAATTTTGATCGAATAATGACGAACAGTTAACGAACAGTTGAAGTAGCAAAAAAAAAATGTAAAAAACCGACTTCTCCCCGCCAACTTTAGGGTAATTTTTTATTTTATTTTTAATAAAAAAACTAAGATCGAACAAATAAAAATTTTGATCGAACAGTTACGAACAGTTAACGAACAGTTGAAAGAGCAAAAAAAAAGTGTAAAAAAACGACTTTTCCCCGCCAACTTAAGACAGCCTCACTTGGCTCCAGTAACATCGACTTTGGGAACCGGGTTTTTGGTATAACCTTCGGTACACTGGGATCCATCAAGCGATTCGATAGGTTTTTTTTTAAGTTAAGTAAATATAATTCTCTGTAGACTGAAATGAACTATGGGTGACTAAAATTAGTTACTTTTAAAAAAAAATTAAATATCAAAATTGAAATTGGATTAATTACTTATTTGAAATGAAACACCTCCACGGAAGTAATTTTGTTAATAAAAATAAAAGTTATTGGTAAGAAGGTTTTAAAAACAAGGTTCCAACTCTGATTCAAGGATCCAGGGGACAGAATTTAATTGCAAATATTAGAAAAAGTCTACTTATCTAGCCTGACTTTCTATACACGCACCATGACACCACTTACAGGATGTATAACATTTTAATGGAGCGGAGATAAAGTGGTTTCTAAATCCAAATGACTAGAATTTACTTAGTTGACTCCGTTGTCTAAGGGATATGAATAATATTTAAATCCGTCATACACTGGATTCTGGTTTACAGAAAATGATACTTGATTCTTTGGTGGATCCAGATAATGGTCTTAAGTGGCCGAAGGCACTTTTGAAACACAGCAGCGTAGTTTTGGAATGTTACAAAAATTTAAATTCTAGCACTGGAAAAAAATATAACAAAAATAGCGATGTAATATACTAGATTAACACAGCAAAATCATACTAGATCAGCACTATTGGACTCTAGGTTCTAGAATAAATGAGTACAGTACTGATATAGTTCACTTGTAAAAAGTTGAATATTGTACATTATAAAAATTGCATCACCTATTTGTGACATTGGACGCCAATGTCACAAATATGCGACAATGGCGCATGATAAGAGTGTACAAGTCACAACCAAAGTAAACCAATTATATTAAAGGTTATTAAAAATTATTATTATTTATCTTAGTTGGAAAGTTCTTATCAATTAAAAATAAAGGTATTGAATCTGTTAATAAGTATTAAAATTTATTCATTTTTGTTTTAATTATGATGAAAATAGTTACTTCAACCTGTGACCACGGCCAGTGCAACCTGGTTAGAACGTCAGGCAAATAAAAGGTATGTAATACCTTTTAAAATACGTGATCCCGTTAATTCACGTTAACATAACTATTTACAGCTGAAGTTGTTTTAATTAATGTGGAACGAAGAAGAGGATTACAACTTTTGTTTATCATAAATCCTACATACTTATATTAATCATAGCTAGTATCTACATTCACATTAATTTTAAATATGTACACGGTGAAATATTTCCATGCAATATCTGCTAAAGTATTATATCAATGTAATATTCACGAAATGCGTAGATCATCTTGATAGTTATTTGTATTTAGATAGTTAATTATAGCATTTTCACCTGTTAATCCTTTCAAATTCGTACGAGTGTTGTAAAAAATATTATGTTGTAGGTGTCTGTATTGCCATTTACGAAAAAGTAAAGGGTCGTGCAGATATTATATAGATACTCGCTGTTTGCTTATTTATAACAAACGATTTATGTATACTGTAAGTAGAATTGGTTTAAGGTACATGTCCGAGACGAGCTGCAGACTGCAGCCGCAGGGCGCATTGCAGTTGCAGTCAACCGCATTGTTACTGGCGATCGCCGCCGTTTCTATTCCGAGACTTGTCGCTGTGTGTGTCCGCCGCTGCAATGTCGCCCTGCTCGGAATTATTTTCATAGAAAGTTTTGGACTTGTACCTTATATATAAATACGGTAGCTGGCTGTCAAAACGAAAAAATCCTGCAGAAACTAATATGAAACAAGAGCTTGTGGCGTCATTCCTTGCTATAGTCAAATAGTTTACTTATAATGTTTCTTTTGACAACTAAAAAGTAATAAGGTACTAAATAATCCACATTTATCATAATAATATGAAATCATCAACTCGTAATATCGACTTGATAATATCGTATTGTAATGATCATGAAATAAGTTAACGATCTGCAAAAACCCTCTGTCATTGACCATTGACTATTAATTGAGACAGGAACATCAAACTCAAACTCTTAAAATTATTTTAAATGTAGGCCTATATTGTTATGTTTAAATGTATTTGGCTCACTTACTACAGTCACATTAGTTAAAAACAATTACCAAATAGGTATGTCAGTGACACATCATTAGCGTTCTTATACACTATTCGACTAAATACATGTGTACCTTACCGGCTTTTTTTTTTCTTTCCTTAATGGGTAGTGGCATAAGTAGGCGTTTGTCTTCCAACTCACCTGATGAAAATTGACGATGAAGACGAAGACGGTACACGCCTATTCAAGAGAAACCTATTCACTACTCTTAAACATTCTAGGATTATAATTGTCTTTAAAATAGACGCATGCAGTTCATTCCAGACTTTGGTGACACAATACAATATCACAATTACGAAGCATAGCTAACTTAATCACTATAACTATATTTAACTTGATCATTTTGACGCCTCAGCTGTTTCGTACAAATGGCGTATGCATTATTTTCTTATTAAACCTTGTAAATTAATATTAGATGTCTACTTATCGTTTATCCTGTGTTGAAAGTAATTTGCATCTACGAAACAAATATTTTAGTTTTCAAAGTTTAGCCGTAAATAATTATATTTTAGTAGTTACGTGCAAAATTCGGTTTTTTAATTAACTTAAATAGCAACTCTCGTCATCATGAAATAAACAACTAATTATTGTGAACAGCGTTACATTATTATAACAACAATTTCCTATTGTTACCACGTGCAGTATAATTAAATATATTATTCACGAGCACCCATATTCCTTCGGGAGTGTAGACTGCGACTTAACTGCGACTTGAAACTGGCTAAGGTTGTCATTGGACTGGCACCGGTAAGGATTACAATAACTAGAGAGTGTGCAACATTGCCTCAAACTACGGTCGTTGCCCCAATCGGTTCAAGGTGTTACTTACTGGCAACAATTGTGACTTATAATGTTTGTCACAACCACTGTTAAGTCACAACCTTTGCCAGTGGCAAATTAACAAAACAGTAGATTTTCGAATAATGAAATATTATTATAATTTTTTATTTATTTTGTCTTGAAAATTTGATCTCATTGAATTTAAGCAAGAAATGGTTGACTGCATGAACAACATACACTATTGTTAATATTTGCATTCCGTAATATGTGGAAGATGGAGAAAGTTTGCATAATTGTAACACCTTTGTACCTACCCATTCTCGAAAATAAATAAATTGAATTAAATTGAACGTGAAATAATTTGTTTTGTAGATGTTAATAAACCTTTACTAGACTTGCAGTATTATATACTATTGTGGCATACATAAGTAATTATCCCATTTGTTACGCTGTTTTAAAATCGGTGTTTTCTCGAATGTTACGGTTAGATTAGATGTTCTGTATATGGCTCGAGAGGGCTAGAAACAATTACGTGAAAATTTATTGTTAATTACTGTAAGTTATATGACAATGTTAAATAAAGTGTAAAATGTAAACGAAGTTTTATTACATGACTATGTTAACCGGACTTTTTATTGGGAAGCTATAATTTCGGCAAAAAGATTTTCTGTTGCTGTTGTCTCTTATTTTTTAGATATTTGCACCGTGCGTTTGATAAATCTGACATGAGAGGAGGGTAGAATTAATACCTAAGTGTTATCGACTTATGCCGGTTTCCAATAAACAAGAAACGATTCGTTTTGGTTACGGACGGTAAAATTTCGTTAAATTTTCAACGAAAATTTTACTGTCCGTAAGCAAAACGAATCTTTTTTTTTTCTTTCTGCAGAAATAGGTAACTTGTAGTGCACATTAGACTAACAGACATATATAAATACAAACACATATGCATACATATATACATAAAATAACAAAAAAATAAACCGACGAAAAGAACTAAAAAACAAAAAATAAATAAACCTTAAGTCTTAAGTATTGAGCTTATTTACATAAACTATCTAATTTTATATAAACTTATTTTGAGTCGGCGCCAAACTACAAACTGATTAATTATCAAAATTGACTCAAAATAAGTTTATATAAAATTAGATAGTTTATGTAAATAAGCTCAATACTTAAGACTTAAGGTTTATTTATTTTTTGCTTTTTAGTTCTTTTCGTCGGTTTAATTTTTTGTTAAAAAGATTTTATTTTATGGTTTTTTTCATCATGATGATGATGATGATGAAAAATGATGATGATTTCTAAACGCAACACCTGATAAAGTAATGAAAAGTAAACAGAAACACTATTCGTTCCTACAACTTTCGAGGGTTTCTCTCAATTTTTTCACGATCCCATCATCAGATCCTGACTTCCTTGACATGGGACCACCCTTCAGGTATACCCTATCTAACAAAAAAAAAAATAATCAAAATCGGTTCATAAATGACGGAGTGAGGGCTGAACAGACATAAAAAAAAAATATTATACGGTCGAATTGAGAACCTCCTTTTTTTTCCTCGGTTAAAAAATAGCCTTTATTTACCCTGACCTTTGCACAATTTTCAATATAATAAAACATAAAACTACACTAACTATACTATACTAACTATACTTATTTCTATTTTTTCTGTATGTATATAACTTCACATTTAATATCAGTTACCAGATCAGGCTGTCTTGCGACATAGGCCTCCTCAAGTTCCCTCCACATTTGCCTGTCCATTGCTGTCCTTCTCCAACCCTTGGGCAGATCCTCTTCCCATCTTTTCTTCTGCCTTTCTCTACGTCTTTTTCCGTTCCGCGGGTACCAGTCTGTTACTTTCCTTTTGTTGATCTCATCATGTGGACTGGTCACTTCCATTTCAAGTTTCGTGTTTTTACTTTAACATCTGCTACTTTGGTGATGCTCCTAATTGTTGTAGCTTTCTTTTGTCTTTCAACCTTAGTCCCAACATACTCCTTTCCATTCCTCTTTGGCATACACCCAGTTTGTGTTAAATTTTTTGTGTTAGTGGCCAGGTCTGGCAGCCATAGGTGAGACATGAAAGTATACAAGTGTTGTAGATGGTTTTCTTTTCCGAGATGGGAACAGATTTATTTTTCATAATTTCCCTTAAGGACCGGTATCTTTGCCATGTATTATTTATTCGTCTTTCTACTTTTTAAATTGATAAGTCTTCCACGTAAGTCGTCTTCCTTCTTTTACGTAAAAGAAAACCATCTACAACACTTGTATACCTTAAAAACAACTTTTACTGATATTCATCGTTAAACCTGCCTTTTTTACTTTCAGCTGTTAGTTGTTGTAACATTGTTCTTAGTGTGAGAGGATCTTCTGCAAACAAAATGAGGTCATCTGTGAATCTCAGGTGATGTAGTTTTTCCCCGTTTATTTGAATACCGAAAGTTTGCCAATTAAGTTGCCTAAATATATTTTCTAAAACTGCATTGAATATTTTTGGTGACAGCGGGTCTCCCTATCTTACACCCTTCTGTATTTTAAATTGATCTCCAATGTTCTCAAATTGTACTTTTGCTGTGCTGTTGACGTATATGTTCTTGATGATCTCAATGAATTTACTTTCCACTCCTTGGTTTTTTAAAGAATCCCATATGTAATTATGCTTCAAAGAGTCAAAGGCCTTATTATAGTCTACGAAGGACAGGTAGTACGGGTGGTTGTATTCGTTGCATTTTTCAATTATTTGCTTGACAGCATGTATATGATCGATTGTTGAAAAATCTGAGCGGAAGCCCGCTTGTTCTTTGGGTTGATTACTGTCTAGTTTTTTAGTTAAGCGGTGTAATAAGATTTTGCGGAACACTTGTACAAGTTCGGCATCAAGCTGATGGGTCTATAATTGTTAATTTAATTTTTATCTCCTTTTTTATATAGAAGAATTATTGTTGACGATGTCCATTGGGAAGGAATTTGTTCAGTTTCCAAAATTTCATTGCATATATGTGTGAAAGGTTGTGTTATCTCTTCCATGGTAAGTTTTAGTAATTCGTTAGTTATCATATCATATATATATATACCTACATAGGTAGGTATATATAAATATATAAACACATATATACAGACACATATAGTTATTACAGAGATAGGAAAATAGTGAAAAGGTTGAGGAGCAGGTTGGCATTTCAAGCGTCAGGTTTTCCGATGATCTCAAGTATCTATTATGTGTCGTAAATGAATGCGTAACGGATCTTGATTTGATGAATTTGGTTGCCATTGTTTTCGTTACATATTTGGTACTGCTTTATTTAGGTACTATATGAAAAATAGTCCTCCACCTATCAAGTGTCATTCTATTATTATTATTCTCTGATAAAATAATCTGGGTGCCAAATTTTACCTAAATCTTTCAGTCGTTAGTCGTTCCCCTACCCCTTCCCACCTTAAAGGTCGGCAACGCACTTTAGGCCTTTTGGTAGTAATTTTCCATCAAATGACCCATCTGCTCGTTTGCCCCCTATACCATAAAAAAATATATATATTTGTGATTAGTGTCGGCATTCCTATTATCAGAACTAGCTTAAAAGCGAATAGGGCATTTGGCAGCTGGCTATTACTGGTGTCCTATAAGATATATAAGCTGGCGCAACCAGCATTGCACAACTCCCGTACAAAAAGAAACAAGGTTATGGAACGGGGTAAAAAAATGGCGGCTATTTCTATCCTGCCTACTCATATACCAGTACTCATAGACTTGTATCTTTCATCTTTTTAATTGCCTATGTCAATTGACAATTCAAATGTCAATTGCCGTTGACAGTCAAAACAGTTCAAATTAAATTGTCATTACCTGTCACAATAATAAGACAATTTCATTTGAACTGTTTTGAATTTAATTTTTTCCTCATGTTTGTAATTTTAACACAATTAATAGGTAATTATTCTCATTCTTTTAACATAAAGCTCAAAACATAAAATTACAAAACTTGTGTAGTGTGTTTCTAGCAGGGGCGGCCCTAGGCACAGAGTACTTTGGCCCTAGGGCGGTGCGATCGGTGCGGCCGCACCGGGCGCCGTCACGCGTCACGCGGGCGCTACAAAACAACATTTTAATAACATTTGTTTCACATTTTATCTAAAAAAAAAAGGTCATCCAATTCTTTTTACGGTGAAGAACAGTTTGATTCACATTTTTATCCGCAACAGGCTCCCAATATTTTGTACATGAGGACTAATAAAAAAAAAAGTTCATCAAATTCTTTTTACGGTGAACAACATAGAAAAATTAAGGTTTTGAATTTATAGGGGCGTCACTTTGGGGTCTTGCACCACCTAAAAATGTAGCTAGGGCCGCTACTGGTTCCTGGCGAAGTAAAAGATGAAAAAATCTACCTATTATGGTAAGATTTCCTTAAGTAAAATAAAAGTTAGTACCTACAATTTGTTAAACAGTCGCTAAATAATACTGTCTAATGATATTTTAATTCATTTACATATTAATTTCTTTGATAAATAAAGGATTTTTACGTGGATTTATAAGCAAAGTGTTGTCGCTAAGCTGTAACTATGTCTATCGATATCGATTACCACAGGTCGTTAATATTTTATTCTGTAACATTTTTTTAGGTGCAAGCAATGGGTGAAAACTCTCGGAAAAGATACGTACTGATAAAGAAACTCTATACGTAAAGGTTTGTTTGTGGTAGTCATTTCGCTTTAAAATGATTCAAAAAAAGACTTAAAAAACTGCTGTTCCTTCTCTACGATTAACAACAGAACCATTACCTGATAAAACATTGATTAATGTTCCCTTGCACGTAGCAGATTAACATATGTAGTTGTGTCCAAGCTTGGTGAGTAGGGAAATTTAAAAAAAATACTGAGGTATGGGTTCTATATCAGAAACAGCAAATTTTAAAAACTACCTACCTATTTTGTTGCAGAACCAAAAGACTATGTTCAAATTGGTCATAATTAAAAGCTTTGCAATCATATTTTAATAATACCATAAAATAATATTTTGTATTTCGTAGAATGAACACCTTCCATTTCATAAAGAGTGCCATAATTTTTAGCACCATCAAAATTTTACTCTACTCTGGTAAAGCCGTGGTGAACCCGTTTCATACATCGGTTTTTAGTAAGAGTCCCGACTGTTCGAACGTAGTTTGTATAGTCTTTGGGCGCAACAAGACATAGATGGCTTTTGTCTTCTTGCTCTCGTTTTCAGAACAATAAGTAGGTGTTTTCAAGGGTGCGGACCCGTGCTTCACGTAGTTTCTCCACCTGGGTGAAGCACGGGTCTATATAGGGTCCCGTGCTCCAACTGATGACGTTATTGTAGATGCAGTAAATTGTTTTCCCTGTATGATTCAAAAGATTTAAACAACAACAATTATTTAATAGGGGTGAATATGTACAAACAAAAAACAAGAGTATGGAACAAGGGGAGCCTTTCACAATTTCACAAGAGAAAGCCCAGACAAAATCGGAAAAAACAAAAGATCATTTAGGCAATACTGGGTTCACGCGATTTTCGCGTGCACCCATTTTTCAACCCATTATTGTCTAAATTATCTACATATAATGATTTTCTTTTGTTTTTCCGATTTTCTTTGGGTTTTCTCTAGTTTTTATAATATAAGTGGGGTTCGCAAATGCAATTATTTAACAAAGAAATATCATTGGGCCATTTTTTGATAAAATGCGTTAAAATAAATCCTATTGATTATACCGCACTGCTATTACAAGAGTGTATCAACTCAAAATGAAGCTTTTTTCAGAAACGACAGAAAACTGATTACTTCGCTTGTTAAAGATTATAAAAAGTGAACACTGTATAAAGATTATTGATAAAATTAAGGGATTTCTGTATTAATGAATTATTTAAGAAATTTAGGTTATCAAGTTATTTCCAAGTTTTGACTCAATACTCTCGTCTTAACAAATTTCAAAAAAAAAATGAATTATTTTAGAAGTTTTGTTGAAAAATTTGGCTTATTACAATTTATTATTATTATTTTATATTTATTGGCGCGTAGGGAATCGATATTTACGTATGAAAAATGAATTATCTCAAATTTACCCTATTTTGACTGTACTGATCATCAGTTGGAGCACGGGACCTTATAGGTCCCCGTGCTTCACCCAGGTGGAGAAACTAGGTGAAGCACGGGTCCGCACCCGTTTTCAAGGCTGTTATTTCTGATCTCTTAGATGTTTATTTCACTCACTGCTCAGATCCTAAAGGCCATAACGTGATATTAAATGTACCTGTAACCTACCTCAAGAATTGGCCGTAAACAAAAAAAAATGTGTGTGTCAGCTTCGACCCACGACTGGAGTTTACAATATACTGGTGTCTCTTTCTCTCTCTCCCTCCCTCCCTCCCTAACTACCTTCCTACCTCCCTCCGTAACTCCAATAAAGCATAAAAAGCACAATAAAGCGTTACGCTGCCCTCCGATCACTAAATTTTACTCTTCATATTTTTTTCATACCGGGCGCCTTATATACAAATATATTCTTAAGGAGTAAACTCCAAAAACAACCTGCAAACTCTTTAGCACGTCATTGTTATGTAATAAAATATCTGTAAAAACAGACAGTAGTAGAACTACAAAGCTAGTCAGAAACAAAATGAAACCACAAAATATTAGTTTATTACTGTTTATTAATTTATATAGTGTAGAAACACTGAGTATACACACAACTGGAGACAAAATGGCTGTCCTGGAATTACTAGCAAGTCCCAATGGTAAAACTGAATTTTGCAACAAATGAGATCCATAATATCACTCATAATGGTCATATACATAATAATATAATAAACTGAACACTAGTACATACTTTGTACAGAAATTTTTATTTTGTCTCCATTTGTTCGTTCATACGCCGTTCGCACTAATCATTTTGGAAACTTAAAAGTTATATCTTAAATTTAAAATGATGTATTATGACACTTCTAGCGTTCTATGGAAACAATACATATAAAATCTCCCACACAGGGTCAGTTTTCACTCCATGACTACAAATAGCAAGATAATCGTTTACAAAAAAAATGTCGTTATTGCACATACACAATTATGTTTATCACGTTGAATGGTAATCGGAATCTACTTCATTTGAAAAACTGAGGCATGTAAGCCTCAAACGAAACTTACTCCGATCACAGCTCAAGTCTTGGTCTCAAAACTCGGCTACAAAAAAACTTGAATGACAACGCATTTCGCTGGTTTACGAGAATAGCAACGGAACTAAAAATTATTGATTTTAGAGAATGGCAAAGAATGTGATTTCCGCTAGTGTTTTGTCTCAAATATATAATGAACTTGTCGCATCGTTGCATCCCTGTTCACGATAAAATATCAAAGATTTATGATCGTTTGGCATACACTTTATACGTCGACATTCCAGCGATTTTATAACTCATTGCGAGGTCGCGCACGGCGGCTTTTTGCAGCGGATGTCATCGGAAATAGTCGCGGTGGCCGCGGGCAGTGCTCCTTGACCCACGTCTACGATTCTGTATTGCTACTAATCGTGTTTGCCGCGCTTCAGTAGCGATACAGACGCGAGTAAACGCTCAGCCTGTCGTGTCGCAACTACTACACTGCTGCCCAGTTGCACCAAATAATCGCATAATCAAAACTAACCAGAAATGTTATGATTAATAAATCTCCAATAAATATTTTTTCTCAATCACTATGTCAAGAGTAAATAGTACTTCTCTACAAAGTAAAGAATCGTACTGCATAATTTAGCAATGTCGGGTTGACGTACTTTGGAAAATTACCATCATTATTTATTGGTCAATAAAATAACGGAACAGTTACAAATATAAGCTCTCATCCGGCACTAGATACCCATTGTCATCTGTCCTTACAATGGATGAGCAACTAGACGAAACGTAGTTTCCCAATTTTGTTATGATTTGGGTAGTAATAGCTTTGTCACTTTAGTTATTTAGTGCAAATGCGCTTGAAAATGCAGTGGGATTTGGTGGGTTTGATACAGGTATAACATTGTCAAAGCTGTTCACGGTAATATAGCTTCCTATTAGTGGAAGAATTTTCTGAATCGGATCAGTAGTTACAGAGATTATCGCCTACATACAAACTTAAAGTAACTTATGATTCTGAAACTTATAAGCCTCTAAATATCCATATTTCAGCACTAAAATACTAAATTGAATGCAGCTTTAGGCTTCAATATGCAAAACTAGACAAATATAGTTAGTTCACTGTAAAGTACTTCTTCAGTAACTTTACTTTTAATAGTCATCTTTAGTATTTTGGTTACAATAAATATTTTGCCTAAGAACTCACATCCAACCAGTATACTGACAGACTACTGGTGAAATTATCAAGCATTTCCTGCATCCACTGTCTAGTGGAATTTGCACTCCTAATTATCACTATTTGTTTTACATAACTAACAATCATGGATATTAATAAATGACAATATATTTTGCTATCAGTAGGTTTAAGGATGGCTTGGACTTCCCAGAAACAGACCGTCCAAGTTAAAATATCCTGGACCTGCTCGAGAGCCATTGTTTCACTCTATTATATATTCCATCCCATTTGTATAAGCAATATCCCTCTTCTCCTCTATTCTTTCCCCTTTTTATATATTTCCAATTTTCCCATCTTCAATCCCCAAATTGCTTGATTGACAGCAATAGCAAAATGTTGGTGTTCAATACGTCTCTCACTACCCCTTCTTCTTTATGTATGATAGGTTTTTAAATGCAATTTTTCAAGCACAATTTCCTTTAGATCCAATTTTACTGCGATAGTACCATTCCACTTCCAACTTCGGAAACAATGTTTCATATCATGAAGTATCATAATACATCACAAAAACTCAATTAGTGCTTTCTTAAAAAAATATGTAGTGATTAAAACAAGTTTACTAGCTTATATATTTACAATTTTATATTCTTCAAGATACCGCCGTATCGCTGACCCTTCAGGACGCGCCTCGATCACTCTTTATGTACAATTTATAAGTGAAATATGCCAAATTAAAAGAATCCGTAAAAATAATCTTAAAACTATGTCTGTTATTCGATACGTGACGCGTCCTAAAGGGCAAGGAATCAATTCACTTAGTTTCTACCACATTTGTTTCGTTTTTTTTTATATTTTTGCTATTTTTTCACTTTTGTTATAGACTACTTTATTCATTAGAAATCTGCAATTTTAATGAATATATCTAGCCAAAATTCTGTTATCGCATTTGTCGGTCGTACTTCAAACCTAGCTCAGATATGTACAGAGTTAACAGTTACGTAATACAACCGACCGACAATAAATCGTGAACACTAGCTAATTAGAAAAACTAACATCAAACTAAACAATCATTGAGTTACTTAACTACAAACTGAATTAAATGTTTTTTTTTATCTAGAGTAAATTGTATGAACATCTGTAATGTAGTTTACAGTTAATATTATACAGTACAAAAAAAAACATTTCTGTTCCTATACAGAAAGATGATGTATTGTGTACCATGAGCGTACGCTGTTGGTTCTTTATATTGATAAAACAAACGCCTCTATATACTCAAAACAAAGCTAGTCCCTTGTGATCGACGCGTTCGACGCCCGTCGAGAGCTCCGCACTCCACACTGCACGTCACTACTCATACGTCATCGGTGACGTAACGAATGACGTGGCCCTTGCACACTCGCACACACGCACACAACACATTCACACACAAATGCTATCGCGCTCTCTTCTTTGCCGGACCACCCGTGGCTGCCGAACGTCGTAATCTCTTTCACTGTAGAAGAGAAAAAAAAACAATATAAGTATGTATTAAGAAAATGTTGCAAACTAACATAAGCTTTAAGTACCAATAAATACGTGATATAATTGAATACTACTTCTTTTGTAATACTTGTGAGTTATAGTTACACGCATGTACATGTAGGTATTCATACATAATATAATGGTTCTATGTAGCTAGTACGAAAAGTTCACTTTTAAAAGTTAGCTAATGTATATGGCAATACCACTGAGACCTAAGCCTGTGCCCTCCACTTTATTTATTAGATCTTCTGCTGGAGTCGCTGCGCCACACACACACTAACTCCAAAGAGGTAAAGTTGTCGTGATCGCACTTTTCTATTCATATCAAATTTTATTGTAAAGTCATACATAAGTGAATTTCAACTAAAAAAAACTCAAAGCTACGAGATAAGGATCGCTATAACTATTTAATAATGAATTATATTATTTGAAATTACCGCAAAAATCTTGTTCCGCAAAACATTGTGTTGTTCATTGATTAGAAATAAATAATTATACTCGAAGGTTTTTTATTAAAATTATACAAAATTCACATCGTAACCTGTCGTTCTATGTTCGAACATTGTCACACATGACAGTATTTTTAGTGTTGGCAACACTTATTTTAAATTTATACAATTTTTTGAAGAATTAAGACTATAAAAATAAACAATTGCCATAATTGATGTGGACCGTTAACTTTACTATGATTGTGACGAAAAACTTTTAATAAAAAAAAGAACTAAGTCAAAACATGCCGGCCACTATACACAATCGTAAGTGTATTTGATATACTATCAATAATGTTTTTAAACCTTATAAAGTAAAAATTTACAGTGAACAATACTCACACACATACACACTACATTCAACCATAGTTGTACACAAATCTTTCAATAAAATAAAAAGTTAAAAGTATCTTTTAGGGATACAAATTACCGAAAATATCCTCTATAACTATCATGAAAAGGCACGAGTGAGTTCATAGGTTATTGGTAGCCAGTAACCAACAAATTTAGAATTTTCTAATCTCCTAAACCCACTCGTAAGTTAGTCTATATAGAAACAAGTCAAGTCAAACTGAAACAATTATTTTGATTATAACAATAAGTACAGAGAATTTCTAAAATATGTCACCTGAATATGCACTTTATTTACATTAAGTTAAAACTTGAATTTCGTGTCACATTTAATAGATGTATACGTGACAAGGTGAGACATATGCAAACACGCCAGTCAATGATATGCTGCGCAATTTATGAGGTATTTAGGTATAAGTTTATCAATTGTAAACAGGGTCAGGTGACTACACTTATAAACAGTTATGTCTTTGTACGGAACACGATAGATAACCAAAAGTTATACATAGACACAAAAAAAAACCCGCAAAAATCTCGAGTGATCAAGAAAGTAATGTCATAAATAAATATAAATTCATTACATAGTATTTTGATGTGTTGTATTTTTATAGGACCTGAACTTTCTTCAACTGGATTATTATTATAATTAACTAAATGGAGACTTGTTATAATTAATCTATACATATAATAGATAAGTGTTCACAATTCTGCACAAGAAATAAATATTTAAATTAAAAATAAAAGAAGCGCTTACATTAACGGGACATGTGCGCATCACTTACAAAGAGGTACATTAGCCGAACTTAGGGCTTCTAACATCCAGAGACTATGTAGTTCAAGATATGTGTAGCTGACATGTAAGAAATGATTACACGGAGGTCTGAATACCCGATTCTGTTTCTAGCAACTCATCTATAATAACTAGGAAGGCTGGAGTTGTGGACTGGTACTGTCCTGTGTTGAGACTTGATTGAAAATTAAGAGCTAATTAGTTAGTAGTAAAAAGTTGGCATACTTCGGCCACTCAATTTCAGTTTCTCCACAAATTACTTTGAATCAAAACTAATATATCTGGGAGTATCGTAAAAATTATTCACTTAGGAATAACAAATATTTATTAATCAGTAAATAAATCGCTATAGAGACAAATTTTAGAAATAAATGTGTAATTGTATTTGATAAAAAAAATAAATCAATGAAAAAAAAATTTGTAAGTGGGAGATATTATTTCTTGTCACATTGAATAAATGGAAACTAGAAGAAGAATTACACTTCAGTTGTGTAGATAACTCTTTTTTAAATGTACTATGAAACAAATATAAATATTATGTGCCGAAAAAGTAAATCTTACTTAACTTACAATATAGTGCATATTCAACTAACACATAGTTAAAGTTACAATGTATAAAAATGGAGAGGGAAAGGTGTTTATGATATCGCCGTTAGTTTCTTCTTCAGTTGACTGACAGACTGGTGGCCTTTCACCGGTTGCTTGTTGTTAGTTCCAGTCTCATTTGTCGCATGCACCGACTTTACCTACGAGCCGAGGAAAGGAATAGAAGATGAAGGATATGTGGGAAAGAGTAGGGAGAATATAATCTAAGCTTTATATCAAGTTTCATTACAGCTAAATTGTATAGTAATATTTTTATTTCAAATTTAATTTTTAATGTACCTACTTATTTTTTTTTATGGCATTTTAGCTTAATTTTAAATTGTATATGATGTAATTAAATACTAATGAAATGTGTAAATGTTGAATCTATTCAAGCAAAACGGCAAAGAGGAGAAATTATGTCGTATTAACAATTTTTTGATTCGATTACAGAATTGAACCCAATAGCATTATTTTAGATTAAATAAAAAAAAGTTTCAGTAATTAATTTATAATTAAGCTTTTTTGTTATTGTTACTATAACAACATAGGAAAAATAATAATAAAAATGTATCCAAAGCCCCCTATAAAATTCTATAGAAAATAAATTAATTGGTTGTCCTATTTCACCCATTTTTTTATTGCCTTTAAAAGTTTCACGTGACTTAATTAATATTGCCTATAAGAATTTTAACGTTACTTAATTAATATGTAACCCACATTTAAATAACGAAAAAATTAATGACGAATGCTTTTAAAGCATATCGAAAATATCATTTATAGTACATCATATTTATAATCGACAGACTTTCCGTTATGAGAACAAGGGAAAATTATTTCCTGAATAATTTGTATATTTGTACGTTGACTTTTAACATACACAACAAAAGGAATCGAAAGAACTTTTAAGTGATTTTCAGCAGAAACATTGTGTTGGTAATTGTAGAAAGTGTGAGAATAATCCTTTATTGTCTCGCAAATAAAAACTTATTGTTCATTTAGTCTGAAGAGAGAATACTGCAACAAACTACAACTGGCCAATGGAATTCTTGTGAAAAGTATTTTGCAGTTTGTGTAATGTGTATTTTGTAGTGTGTAATGTGTAAGGTGTAGTGTGTAATGTGTAGTACATAGGCTGCACTAAAAGTATCGGGAATGGAATATTTCCACTGTTTCTGTCATATTAAAATCTTTTTAATTGAAAACACCTTGGTTTTAAAAATCGAATACCATTTATTTATTTTAAAAAAGATTCTCGGTCTTATCACAAGGTTTTGTCAAACTTGTTTAGTCGTTGAGAAAATGGAATTGACTCGAGAAAATTCAAGAGCGATGATTTATTATGACTTTAGAAGTGGTTTAACGCAAAAACTGTGTTGAACGGATGATTTCTGCATTTGGTGATAAAGCCCCATCCAAAACCACAATTTATCGCTGGTTTGCTGAATTTCAACGTGGACGTGTCAAGCTCAGTGATGATCCCCGTCAAGGTCGTCCAAAAACTGCAGTCACCCAAGAAAACGTTGATGCTGTGGGTAAGCTGATTGAGGAAGATCGACATGTGACATACCGCGAAATTCAGGCAACTTTAGACATTGGCATGAGTCAAATACAAATAATGTTGCATGAACAATTAGGAGTAAAAAAGTTGTTTTCCCGATGGATACCGCATTCGCTCTGTGAAGAGCAAAAAGCGGCTCGCGTTACTTGGTGCGTCAGAACTCTCGGAAGATTCCACGCAGGATCCTCAAATGCTGTATACAACATCGTATCAGGTGACGAATCCTGGATATACGCGTACGAACCCGAAACAAAAAACCAGTCACGAGTTTGGGTGTTCGAAAATGAGTTACAAGCCAACAAAAATTGTTCGTTCACGGAGTGTTGCAAAAAAAATGGTGGCCACGTTTGTCTCCAATACCGGCCATGCTGCGACTATTTCTCTTGAGGGACAAAGAACGGTTAATGCAGAAATGTATGCTAGCATTTGTTTGCCACAGGTCGTTTCTGAACTCCGTAAAGAGAACTGCAACCGCCGCATCATCCTCCACCACGACAATGCGAGTTCTCACACCGCGCACAGAACAAAAGAGTTTTTAAAGCAAGAAAACATAGAATTATTAGACCATCCGCCGTACAGCCCCGACCTAAGCCCTAATGATTTCTATACTTTCCCTAAAATAAAAAATAAATTGCGTGGTCAGAGATTTTCATCACCTGAAGAAGCTGTGGACGCCTACAAAACGGGCATTTTAGAGACCTAACTTCCGAATGGAATGGTTGCTTCAATGATTGGTTCCATCGTATGGAAAAATGTGTCAAATTTTGCGAAGAATACTTCGAAAAGCAATAAATACATTTTTAAATAGTAATGTTGTGTCACTTCCTTGATTCCCGAAATTTTCAGTGCCGCCCTCGTATGTAATGTGTAATGTATAGTGTGTAGCGTGTAGCGTGTAGCGTGTAGCGTGTAGTGTGTAGCATGTAGCGTTACCTCATTGTTGGGCGGGGGCTGCGAGGGCTGCTGCTGCTGCGCGCGGCGCTGCACGGAGGGCGATCGGCGGTCAGCGGCGGCGGCGCCCGACTCCATGTGTTGTTTGCGCTGCCGCAGGATCGTCCAGTCGAACGTGTAGTCGTACTGGTAGTTCATCGTGCGGAACAGTATGCGGAACAGCTGCAAGACGCAACCACATACACTTGTATTACTTACTTACATTTATATTACATTAAATACAGTAAGAACAACCCGACAGCTCTCAGCGAAAAAATAGACAACCACGACATTTTGTAAACTAAGGGAATCAAAGATGAACTAAAGCCATTAGATATTAAGTTGATTACGGAGGTCTTCATCATTCTCGTGCTTGTAACATAGTCATATTTTATGTTACCCTTGTCTATAAAAAAGATCTTGAAGGTTCAGTGCTGAAATCCAATCCAATGCAGAAGTCCAAAGGGTAGGAATGGTTTTTTATTGGAATTTTAGCTGAAGCGCTTATTACACTTGGCTGAATTCAGTCGTCTGAATTCAGTCGTTACTGAACTCAGTCGCGACTGAATTCAGCCAAGTGTAATTAGCCCTTTAATTTTAAATTTGTTTTCATTAAATACTAATGAAATGTTGCAACACCCGAAATAGGTAACTGTGAATCTATTTAAGCAAAACGGCAGAGAGGACAAACTATGTCGTATTAACCATTTTTTGATTAGATTACAGAATTGAACCCAAAAAAGTTTCAGTAATTAATTTATAATTAAGCATTTTTGTTATTGTTACTATAACAACATGGGAAAAATAACAATAAAAATGTATCCAAAGCCCTTATACAATGTTATAGAGAACAAATTAATCGGTTGTCTACTTTCACCCATTTTTTTATCATTATAAAGCACAGTCCCCCGTCGCGTCTATCTGTCTGTCTGTTCGCGATTAACTGAAAAACTACTGAACGGATTTTCATGCGGTTTTCACTAATAGACAGAGTGATTCATGACCAAGGTTTATGTATGTAATTTGTTAAGATTTTGTGGAAATTGATTGAAATATGTTGATGATTGTTGAAGATGTCTCTACTACCCACCCGTGCAAAGCCGGGGCGGGTTGCTAGTAGTCTATAAAAATGATCTTGAAGGTAAGCGAATGTGAAATCCAATTCAGAAGTCCGGAGAATCCGGTTTTAAAATGTATGTACAACAGAGTATACAGCAATAGTAGTAGTATTTTCTAGTATAAAAAAAATATTTTCTGCTTTAGTTGCACCAAAGAGATATTTGAACAAGATTTGCTTTATGCTACACACTTGCAAGATAATAATATCCTTTATCTATAAGTCTTTATCACTACATATTATAAAACAAAGTCCCCCGTCGCGTCTGTTCGCGATAAACTGAAAAACTACTGAACGGATTTTCATGAGGTTTTCACTAATAGACAGAGTGATTCAGGAGGAAGGTTTCAGTGTATAACTTGTACCCGTGCGAAGCCGGGGCGGATTGCTAGTCTTCATAAAAACAAAAATGCTAAATTTAAGGGTAGTTGTAACTTACCTGTCTCAAATACATATAATCAGGTGCTTCGTCGAAAGTCAATCCGCGGCAGTAATTTAAATACATCGCAAACTCGGCCGGGAATCCCTGCGCAAAACAGAAATGTTTATTAAAACCATACATGATAATAGTATACGTGAATGGGGCTGGGGACCAACTGTTATTATCATACTATATATAACTGTCAATGGATACTGATATGTACAATATAAATCTACCATCACTGTTCATATGACGTTACAATACGCTAAGCTGAAGGCTAAATATTATATTTGAAGTACAGTTTTAGCACAAATGTCACATCGGTATAAAATAATATAAAACTGCTTGCTGAATGCTGGTGATTGCTGACATGATTCATAGAAAAAAAAATGATTTCTTAATTGGCGGGTGAATATTTAAAAATGCAAATTCAAAAAAAGAAATTAGTTTTTATATGAATCTTGTATTTTATGAAATTGTTGTACCTAAACATAATAACTTAATTAAACGAACACACTTAATATTCTTTATTGTTAATTCTTCCACAATCTATCGTTATTGATAGTGTTGTGTCACTGTTGCCTCTGACCGCTTGACCACACTTACATTTTACATCTGTTGACATGAAGAAATTCGTTTACCATAATAAAAGTTACTTCACAGTTTTGTGTTGCGCTTAGTACGGCCAAGTACTTAGTTCCGTTTCAGGGAACGATAAGATGTTTGTCATATTTGCATAATCTGTGAGCATGAAAGTGTATATAAATGTGACACGGAAAAAATTAATAAAACCACCATACATGCAATCCAAGTACACTGAAGAAGTTTCGTAGGAACTTTGGGCAATGTAAATATTCTTATACTATGCCTAGTTCCTCATTAGCATTAGTTTTGGGTAGTATGGGGTTTTAAATTGAAAATTCAAAATTAGACTCCACTGTGTATGCGCTGGAGCAGGTTGGATCGCGGACATATTGTTGATACAAAATAAAAATTCGACATTGAATGTTAAGAGGCCGTCTACGAAATTTTGCCAATTTCGCTGATTTACGTGATTTTACAGTTAAAATACTATATTTCTATAAGTTTTTATGAACAACATAAAAGATCACTTCAATTTAGATCTAATGAATGAACCACTTTTTTACTTTTATTATAAATTATAATGCGAGATTTAGGTTGATTTAAAACATTTTTTATTAACATATTTTTTATTTTTTGCAATTTTTTTTCAGAAAATGGGTTGATTTTGAACTGAAGTTTATTTCTGTTGTTGTAATTTTATGAATGACAGTTCCACGTAGCCGAAATCAAAAGCAAAACTTTTTCTATTTTCTGTAAAATTTGACTACGTTAAACATTTTTTTACTCAATTTTTTTATATTAAAGTGGTAAAAAGTGTTACATACATTGTATAGACGACTTTTACAGCAATACATTGTAATTTTTTCATACCGTTGATACTTCAAAACATTTCGTAAATATGTGATATTCTAAACCTCTTACAGCAAAATTTTACAAACAGTCACCAGTTTGAGGTCGATTAATCAAAATTAAATAATAAAATTAAAAAAGTGGCTCATACATTAGATCTAAATTGAAATTATCTTTTATGTTGTTCATAAAAACTTATAGAAATATAGTATTTTAACTGTAAAATCACCTCTGTACAACCACGTAAATCAGCGAAATTGGCAAAATTTCGTATACGGCCTCTTATGTTTCATTATAGTAATGTCACGGAGCCTTCAAATCAATTTTTAGAATTATTTTATAGATTGTTTTATTTCCTGCTTTTATTAGCTCTCGGACATGATCTGAATTGAAGATAGATACAATACCATAACACGTTTTTTTTTTTTAAATTGGAATGGGATAAAATTCCAATCCATAAGAGTCAATTCCATAATCAAATACCGAGTATATAATTTCGTATGGTAGAAACCTGTTTATTTATCAAAAAGGAGGTGTCAGAAAAGAATTATAATACATCGATAATCTCCATGACAAAAAGTGCCTACGCTTGCACTCACACAATTGAACGAAACAAACGGGTTTGATTTAAATCTGCGACCTTCTCCGCGAGGTCGCAGGTTCAAATCCATTACCGCTCACGCCTATTCAGTCGACGGCAACGTGTTATCGCTAACGCAAAACTCACTTATCCAATTACCTATGCAATGGTATTGTTATGGTGTGTGCTGGTAATTCGTTTACTATGTCTCGTTATCTGTCTAAAAAGAATCTGGGTTTTTGTTTTTAAAGACAGTTAACGCCTGGTTCCTGAAAGCTAATCAACGCAAAAATTAACTAATCGTATGTCAAATCTCTTGTCAAGTAGGATATATTGAGTTGCTGAAAGCATGATTAGACACTTTGATTTGATCATCGGATTAGTTAACAGAGCTGTAAAATTTTACTGCTAAATCTCATTCGAATGCTGTTTGTTCAGTGCAATTGATCATAGATTTCTATGATATTAGAAATTGATCGTGGGTTCGATACCTACCCAGGACAATTAACTGTGTGATGAGCATGATCATTAATTGTTGTGTCTGGGTGTAATTTATTTATAATATGTATGTATTTTGTAATATATAAGTATGTTTATCAGCAGTCTCCTTATCATAGTACAGGCTCTGCCTAGTTTGGGATCAGACGGCCTGTGAGATGTGTCATGTTATTATTTTTATTTTTACAAAATTTTTCTTTCATCAATGTTTCAGAAAATCGAAACTGATTTGAGATCACTGTAAATTTGATAGCTGTTAGTTCAGAGCAGCTATTCAGAAACCGGGTGTTTAAGACAAATATTAATATTGTGTAAGCAGAATTCAAGAACGAATAAATATGTAAACTCAAAAATGGTTTCCCGAACCAATCTTGATAAATTTTAGTCTCGAGATAGACGGGACTTTGGAGAAGGATATAGGCTTCTTTTTGTCGCAAAAATAAAACTTGAAAGAGGTTGAAATAGGGATTGAAAGTTTGTATCGGAGCCCAATCATTTTTCATGTTTAGAGATATTAAACTTCATATGTTATGTCTCAGGCGCAGCTTTTTCAAGTACATTGTTTAACTAACCTTACAGAGGACCTCGACGGGTGTGGACATCTTCTTCTCGCTGATTCGCTCGTACTTCTGCTTCTTGGTGATGGCTTTCAAGCCCTGCCAGGGCAGCGAGCCTCTGCTCACAAACAAAACGACACATATTGTCAAATCTGTCTATGGGATTGCCTTAACCGAATACTATACTAAGTACTTAACATACTAAGTATTCAACCATCGCCATACAAATATTTTTTTCTTACTATTTAAAATAAAATCTTCCTTAGTGAGTCTTAGCGTCATGTTATAACGCCTACAACCTTTTTCAGTTAACAATCCTATCTCTATCCGATACGAAAAAAAATCGAATCTGTCTAAATAAAAGTCAAACAAAAAACTCTTCAGCTTTACTATAATTAGAGCAACCCGCCCCGGCTTCGCACGGGTACAAATTATACACCTAAACCTTCCTCATGAATCGCTCTATCTATTGGTGAAAACCGCTCTGTTCAGTAGTTTTTCAGTTTATCGCAAACAGACAGACGCGGCGGGGACTTTGTTTTATAATAAGTAGTGATAAGTATGGTCTCACTACAACATCTATAAATGTGTAAGTTTGGATGGATGGATGTTTGTTACTCTTTCACGCCAAGTTATATATTAATAACTAGCAGCGCCTCGCGGTTTCACCCGTGTAAGTCCCGATCCCGTGGGAATATCTAGATAAAAGTAATATATGTTAATCCAGGTTTCCAGCTATCTACAGACCAAGTTTTATAGATCGGTTCAGTAGTTTTTGTGTGAGAGAGCAACAAACATCCATACATCAAAGTAGGCCTTGATATTTTCCCGATATGTAACCGTCAGATTTTAAACGTATTGGGACCCATGAGTCACTTGCAACAAGTCGAAACATGCAAGAGACACGAATGTATAACCACCAACGGTCAACCACAAACCGGAATATATCTTGTTGTTAAGCCAGTATCGAATAACTTAATTTATTGTCTTTCGACATACGGCTTCTTGCCTCTGGTTCGTTTGATGTTTTTTTATTAAAAAAGGACTATTTATACTGTTGTAATCAAGCCCTTAAAACTAAACGTTTTTCTTTTAGTGTTGTTCTACATTAATTATGTATAAGATAGGGTTTGAACCAGATATCCTTCGATTGACATACTGATTGCTGCTCATTACGCTACTGCCTCTTCGTTTTATAGTACTCTCGTATGTATTTCCCCAAACCTATACTTTTGATTTCACGAATTATGGCTATTGGCGTCCACGAGGCACATTTGCACGGAACTCTATCGTGTTTAAACTTTTACCATTCCTAATTTATTCAGTAAGGAGATGTTTTAAAACAACAAATAATATGAGTCACAGACCCTGTACCTTAGCAGTATCTAAAAACAACTTGTGGTTGCACAGAACTGTGCCACGATTTGTGACATACTTGCCGTACCTTATGACTGCTTTTGTGTATTACGTTTTGAACATTTATGGAATACTAGCAGCGCCCTGCGGTTTCACCTGATCCCGTGGGAATATCGGGATAAAGTAGCCTATATGTTAATCCAGGTCTCCAGCTATCTACATAACAAGTTTCATCGTAATCGGTTCAATAGTTTTGGCGTGAAAGAGTAACAAACATCCGTACATCCTCACAAACTTTCACGTTTATAATATTAGTAGGCGTCAATTTATGTATCCTAAAAAATATTTCTTGATATCGTATATTGATGCTGGCAATACAGACAAATGTATATTACATACAGGGTGTTTAAGCAAGCTTACCTGTTGAAATACATAAGCACGTATCCGAGAGACTCCATGTCGTCCCGTCGTGATTGTTCGATGCCGAGGTGGGCGTTTATGGACGCGTACCGAGCGGTGCCTGACACAAACAATACAATATATTGGTAAATACTCACCATACTTAAATAAGGAAAAAACATTAATCGATTACAAACTTCCCGGTTTTAGGAGTTTTTATTAACTCCGATAACCGCTTACTGTTCTTGCTTTCTTGGTGCTTTGCTAATTTAACATAAATAATATAAATATACTTTAGTAAAACTAAAAACACACGTTGTAAGGGGCCATCCATAAATTACGTCACACGTTAAGAGGTCAACGAAGTGTGACAAGAGGTTATAACCCCCCCGGTCATAAGCTTCGTGACGTCACAAGTTAAAATCTAAAGTATTAAATACAAAACATTACTTGTAAACGAAAGACTACATACGCACTACATACAACTGCTCATTCTAGTTCTGCGTATAAAATTGCAAAATGTGACGTCACGTATAAAGAATTGTAGGTATAAAGACATGGTAAAGAGAGAGAAGAGTGTGTGAGAGAGAGAGAGAGAGCGAGAGAGATAAATATAAGTTTTGTGTTGTTATATTGCCTTAGAATTTTTTTATTTGTTAATATTTTCAGGTTTTTTAATTGGCAAACCAAACATTAAAAGTAGGAAAATGTGACGATAGCACACTATGACGTCACAAGTTGTTATTGCATACAAGTAATATGCAGACCCTACCGTTCTGACGTTTAATACAGAGATACCGATTTAACTTGACAGTCATCTAGTGTATTCTGCATAAGTTCTAAATAATAAAAGAAAATATTGACGTGTTATTATCACACTTACCGGTAAGATTCTTGTCCTCGCGATACGAGATGTGGGCCCTGGTGCGGAGATCCCTGAACTTCTTAGCAAGACCAAAGTCGATCATATACAGCTTGTTGCAGTGACGGCCGATGCCCATCAAGAAGTTGTCGGGCTTGATGTCACGGTGGATGAAGCACTTGCAGTGGATGAACTCGACGCGGCCCAGCATTTGGTCTAAGGAACGAGTATTTTGCTAGTTTTTAATGCTTAGTTAATGACTAGCCATGGGGTCGAATATCAGATACTATTTACGGACTTAGAGACTTAGAGTAGAATATACTCAACTCAAGTTTCTTTTGTTGAAAACCTTGTTTGCACTTGGAATTAATATAGGTGAAAACTATAATTGGATATTTTGCTGACTTGTTACAATTAAACTACTCTACACGTTATCCAAATTCCAAGAAGAGTGACAATGTGTATAACTTACAGTAATATTAAAGTGTAAACAAGGGTCAACTTTATACCGTTCGTGAACCAATTCATGAATCCCTCTTTGACGGAACATAAGTCCCAGGAGGTCTTTAAGTGTCTTTGAAAGAAGAAGACACTAACGATTTGAAAAAAAAAAGAGCTAGATAAAATAAAAGCTGGTAAGTGAATAACATTAAATGCAAAATTTGAAGCAACTTCACAATGTTCAAAGCCTCTTAGTGTAATTCTATCATTCAGTTACACTCAGTTTAGCACCAGAAGATTTACCTTAATGGTCCGATAGGTGCAAGCATATGAACAGACAGTGAAGGAATTATTAAGCTGATTTCAATGATTTTAATTGTATCATCAGAATGAAATTTTAAATATGGAGAACTGTAATAAGAACAAAAAAACTTGCGAAATGAAAACAAGAAAAATAATGTTATTATCTTCTTAGCACGTGAATAAATAAATAGGTTAGCCTAAAACTGGCTCTCGTCTATTTTGACCACGGCGTGGATCCATTTAGTGAGGAGTCGGGACGGGATTTAGAAATATATAAGTATGTTTAACAGCAGTCTGGTTACGATAGTAGTGCCTAGTTTGGGAGCCGGCCGTGTGTGAGATGTGTCCAGTTATTATTATTTGAAAAATTGAACCTGACCCTATCACCAGAAGGTAGGACAATGACAAGAATGTGCGCAATTATGCCTTTGGTGCCAGATAATCAGATACCAGATGATGGCGTCTTGTTAAAGCACCAAACACACCAGATTTTTAACGATTCCAAGAATATTATCAAAATCAATGGTACCCCAAAATATCATAAACGATTTTAAGCTGTGCTGGTCAAAGACACCGAACCACCAATGCCATCGAAGGCTGGCATCATCGCTTAAACGTTAGAATATCAAAAAAACCGAACCTTTATTTATTTGTACACAAATTAAAAAAAGAAGCGCAATATTGGGACAATCAAATTCAAAATAGTCTTTTCCTAAATCAAAAAAATAGACGCCAAAGAGATATGTTTTTTGACAAACGGTATAATAAATACTTAAAAAAATTGCAGCAAAAGAGTATTTCGTTGCATAATTTTATGAAGAAAGTTATTTTCTTACAGCTACAAAAGTAAAATATTATATAATATGTGCTGACTGTTATAGATTATAATTTTAGTTTTTTTTTTCTTATTACCATTAAATAAATAACATTGCTTTGTTCATATATTTTCCTGCAGTTGGTATTTGATATGCATGGGACAATTTGGAGATGGGACGTTTTGCGAATGGGACGTTCTGCGCCTAAACCCACAAAAAAAGTGGTCTCAATACAAAACCTTACATAACGGTCGCCGGTTCTAAAAACTATAATATATGGCCTGCCATTATGGCTTGTATACTCTAATACAGACCTGCCAGCATGAGCACAGTCTTGATGGTGAATTGACGCGAGCAGAAGTTGAATAGATCCTCTAGTGACGGACCGAGCAGGTCCATCACTAGGATGTTGTGGTCCCTCTCGTAGCCGTACCATCTGTAACAATAGATGAAATCTATAGTGAAGTTACAACTTGGTAACTTTCAAGGCTAGTGTGTGCGCCGTTTGATCTAGGTAATATCAGGAACTACAGCTCAGTACCTTTACCTTCATCATCTGTTAGGCAACCAATATTTTTGTTTGTTTAGTAGCTATTGTAGAGCTTTAGTATTAATAACTAGCAGCGCCCTGCAGTTTTACCCGCTTAAGTAGCGGTACCGTGGGAATATCGGTATAAAAAGTAGCCAATGTGTTAATATCTAGGTCTCCAGCTATCTACATACCAAGTTTCATCGCAATTGGATCAGTAGTTTTTGCGTGAAAGAGTAACAAACATCCATACATCCACACATCCATACATCCACACATCCATACATCCTCACATCCATACATCCTCACAAACTTTCACGTTTATAATATTAGTAGGATAAAACAATAATGTGTTAAGTATGAAATTGGATGGTATTGTTGTATAAACCTGTGATACCTTTAATAACGCTACCGCTGATATAACGTTAAACTATTATCTCCAAAAGTTAAATTATATGACTGGCCTGTTGGTCTAGTGGTTAGTGACCCTGACTGCTGAGCCAGAGGTCGTTCGATTCTGACCCAGCACAAATAATTGTGTGATGAGCATGATCATTTGTTTTGTGTCGGGGTGTAATTTATCTATAATATGTATGTATTTAGAAATAAATAACTATGTTTATCAGCAGTCTGGTTACTATAGTACAGGTACTATAGTACAGGTACCACAGTACAATTTATACTTGACAAGAGATTTGACTATTTTGAGTCGTTTATTTTTGTGTTTCAGCCTTTTAGAAACTGGGCCTCAATATATAATAACAAGACACATTTCACACACGGTCGCCTGATCCCAAACTAGGCAGAGCCTTATTAGTCCTGGGTGGGAATCGAATTCATGACCTCTGGCTTAGCAGTTAGGATCACTAACCATTAGACCAACAGGCCAGTATGTTTCTTTATGCAATAACTACATCTCATAATTTAACTTGTAAGTGCGCGCATGTATTTTTTCAACTGATTCTAATGTAAACGAATGTATACACTGAGCAAATGCAAGGTTATTGAATAAATAGCTTTTAGGAAAACAATAGAGCCATAGTTTTATTTCAAGATCGGGTTGGCGCGCTATCTGAGGAACTGCTAATCGGATTACAAAGAATAAAACTATTAATATTGGCCCTATTCTTGTGTAAGGCTTTAATAGGCTATTAAACATCACGCTACGACGTAGCAGTGAACGAAAACGCGGGTGATACAACAGGGAATTACTGGTATATCATATTGTTCCATGAATTGCATTCGGATAGTCTGGTATGCCTTTATGATGATGGATGACTGCATGGATGGCGCAGTGGCTTAGAGTTCTTATTATTAACTGCCATTGTTTCGACTATTGTGTATGATTCGATGAATACCAGAATTATTGGATTTTCCTGGCCGAAATAGGCCAGTTAACTTACCAACGCCGGTTCAAACTGGCCGTAATCATTAATGGAACCTTCTCATTGGCAAGAAGAAACGTATTTCTTTTTCATCAATTTTCAGTACGAAAGCTGCACAAAACTTTGTGAGTACAAAAAGAAGTTTGAAAAAAAGAATTACTTTCAAGACACGTGACCAAGTAACTTATTTGCCAATCTTTTTAAAACAAACTCAGAATTTCACGTGCACACTTTCATGGTACGAGGCGGCGACGCGTGACAGCTCCTAAGATGAACGTAAAAACTTTTCTCTTGTACAATTGTTAATGGCCTTACACAGCTATGGGTAGACAGTGATATTTCACTGTTATAATTTTTTATACAACAAAGTAGAGTATTTTACGATGACTAATTTCGAAAACTTTAGATAAACCTATCCAAGATACTAAATAGTAATTAAGATAAAAAAGACCTTTCAGGAAATAACTTTTTTTTTTATTTATACAATGCAAGAGGCGTGTCTGTATAGTTAAAAAATATATACCTTATAAAAACTATTTAATTTGGAGCACACTCCCACATTACGCTAGATCACAATCCATTAGTTAATGTGCTGGTCATCTTAACGCGACACACTTCCCTAAATTAATTTCTGTCTTACGCATTGCATAACTACGGATCTGATGTGGTTGAAAGGTGCTCATGTAAAACATTGTCAACGCTTCCTAAACCATTCTTCAATATGTACTGAATCTCTTTATACGTGATTCGCTCTTTGATGAATTTTTTTATGTCTGACACGTGTCTGACCGTAATAGCCGTCAAAGGTCAACCACATCCTTCTTCAAGTTTAGCAAGCAAATTCAAGTCTATTAAAAGTCTTCCGGTTTTAGGCGAAAATGTTCTCAAGATAGATCCATTTTTCAGTAAGATTTGATAATTTACGTCGTAATAATATGTGGAGCGAAAGTTGCAACTTTTTTTGTGTAGTAAATGAATGGTTTTATTTTTGAAATAATCAAGTATAATCTAAACTGCCAAAGTTCCATACATAAATATTCTTTTTAGCAAAACATTCTGAATGGCCTGGTATTTACAACCTGTGGAATGTGTAAAAGTGCAATTATCTATTGTTTCAATTAATTCTACCATATTGTATGTATGTATTGTAAATAATTGTTTGTTTTATGAGTCAGTTTTAAAGGTAGCATTCTGATGCAAAATTTTGATTCTCACATCACAAGGTATCCAAATGAGCATTTCAAATGTTGACTTTCGCCAGCCTGCTGATAGCTACGTCACAATCATAATAAGGATGTATACCCTATACGCGGAGTAAACAATTTTTACGTCACGATTTCATCGAAGACTGACTCATAACATGACGGTACTTTTAATAATATCTATCTGAATAATAATAGCATCATACGATAAATAACTACTCATTTTGCGAGTGACTTTGATTTGTTTCACGAAATGATATACATCTACAAATAGTTGCAGAATAGTAATTTTTTTCCCTAACAGCGTCTCTTTCCTTACGAAGACCACACCACGAATCACAGAAGTATGTCTCTGTTTAAGTATACCATATTGTACAGCAATATTGTCTATTGTGTGCCTTCCATCAATTACCTGTACGCCGAATTTTCTGGGTTTAAAGAGCTTCTAAGCCTTAAACACACTATTTAAATATTTCTTAATTCAGGCGTAATAGGTAATAACCTAAACAGAAAGTTGGTTGCGACCGCTTTACCGCTTTTATCGATTTGCCACAATTTCCGTGCCCTAGCCAACAAGGGCAAATTATATTATTCCGTGATAACAAATATGTCCTTATAAGTATAATTTGCTATGGCCGCAATTCAACAAAGACAACTTATGATTTATACTTCTAAAATGGCTTCCAAGTAGGACCTACACAGCCCGTCTGAAGAACTCAACGGATTCTGGTGTCTAGAAACACGGACAAGATGAAAATCGCGATGCCGAGCCTATCGAAAGTCCCTGTACTGTGCATTAGGCATTCCGTTCCTAGGTTCCGATTCATACAAGATGTGACTTCAGTAAAGATAGAAGACTGGTTCATCAACTAATTCCTCGACATTCGTCGGTTGGTCTCGTAATTTTACTGAGTGAGAAACTAAGACCGCCTTTAATAATATTTAACCAGTTTCTCAATACCTATTTTTACTAGATTAGAATTTAACCGTGTCAAGGTAAAATTTGTTTAGCATTTCGCATGTTTATTCAGAAAAACTCCCAGCGTTTTATTTTATTATGTTTCATGACTACTATGGCGTTGCGAGAAGCATGCAAAGTAGCACATAAATCGTTGCAAATGTCGTAAGATAGGACTTAGGTTTAACAAAATTATTAACCGGTATAACCGGTTGCGCCCACATACTACGAAAACTTTACATTTAGTCAAAGTATGCGTTTGTGGTTACGCTGTTTCTGTGCATGTAACCTCTCATTGGCAATGGGTATAGGAAGATAATATGACGAGTTTGGGCCCTATTACGTTCAACCCGGCAAAGACCCCTCTGTAAAAATTACCCATCTCGCCTGATGATGGCGAGGCATCCAGTCAGACATTTACCAGGCTTCCAGGCCAGGTTCTTCATATGTACTGGTAATTGGTGACCAGACCGGAAAACCAGGATTTTTTTGTATATTAAATGGTTTGTAAATAAATGTTGAAAATTTTATTCATATTAGAGATGGGCAGGATGATCGAATTTCGACCATGGTTTATTTCATTGGCCAGTATAACTTGAACTATTTTTGTATAGACTTACGTACCATGACAGGTCATCAAATATAATGGACGCGTGTAAATTGTTTTTTTTTTATTTGTAAGACATATTCTAAATTTTCTTAAAAAGTGGTACGAAGAATTCTCTTCACGTATTAAAATAGAATATAATAATAATAATAACTCCACGCATCATATACTGTATAATGCATAACATTCGATGAGAGCCCGGAAATGAAAAAAAAATCCAATCCTTTGAGAGGGAAATAGCTGATTAAATTTGTAATCACATTAATCAGGCCTTTAAACCAGTTTACATTATTTTTAAAAGACCAATTAATTGTACCGCAACATCCTCTACTTTAATCATTTCGGTAACACGGTTCAACTCGTATTAGCAATATGGTAATTAAATGTTACGTACAATCAAACGTATATTGGAATTACACATAATAATTATTATTATATTGTGCCAATTACTTTACATGATTATATATAAAGACAATGGCGAAACAAACTAATTACCAACACAGTTTTTGTCTTATTCATAGAATGGTGTTGGTAGAGACTACCAAGTAGTACTTAGTTTCGATAAGGAAGTGTTATAAGGCAGGATGTATCAATTTTTAGTCATGGAAACGGATAAAGCAATGGCGTTCTCAAGTAACAAGGCCTTGTTTCATTTGCATATTTATTGACCTGGATAAAAAAAAGTTCGGTATACAATTTTTTTTTTTTACAAAAATAAAAAGATATCATGTCACGTCTTACTGTTATAAAATAATGACTTTTCATGTTGATTTAATGAAATAAAATAAACAAAACTTGTGTGTGACCACAGTCAGTGATTCACAGGATACGAATAAAAATATCATAGTCAACGCCAATTGAAACATCTGTGTTAGTGACCGTTATCTCATACCTTTCAAGACTTTTTAGATATAGAGAGCAAGGTTCTGATTTAAACAATCAACATAAATTGCAAGTATTTTGAAACTAGGCGAAGACATGCAGAAATTCGTGATCTCAAAATGAAAGAGATTTAGAAAGTTATCACGAGGGCTACGAACGACAGGTAGTGTTGAAGTGCCTTTCAGTAGGTGCAGTACATATTAAACACACCTGCGACGGATTCTTACTTTCCAAGTAACCAACAAATGTATGCCCCAATTTGTGTGAGGCAACAAATGTACACACATTTGTTGCCTCAGAAATCAGTTGTGTCTATATGATTATTGTCTAAAATACACTATACATAAACTCTACAATCAGTTGGTTATAGATAGTTTGTTTCTCCTCCCCTAATTTTTATATTTTTAATTTTTCAACATTTTATCAACGGCTAGCCCGCCCCCCTTAATGGTCACTCCGCTCCTAAGGCGACCATTACACGGTACGTTTTGCTGTCAGTTTTATCACAATCAAGACTGATTGACGATTAACCTATCGTCTAATGCAGTGATTGATGTTGCATGATATTGATTGCCCAAAATTTAGTTATTCATCGCGCAACCATCAATCGTAGGGCGTGAAAGCGTAACAAACAACTCACTTTCATATATATAATATTAGTTAAATTTTAAGTTTTCAGCATGGACTCAATAGCAATGTTAAAATTACTTTGACGAAGTGACCGTAATAGTGTTTGTTTTTAAGTTAAAAGTTATAATAAATATGGCAAACTACTTTAGTAGACATAACATGTTCTTTTAATGTTATTAATTTGATTAGGAATGAAAATTTTGCAAAATTGTGACCAATTTAAAGAAGTTGACCAATCAAATGCTTCATTAGAGGATATCAAAAATAAAAAAATACCATTCGATCATACTACCGGAGAGAGCTGAAAAACATTGTCAGGTAAAATATGACTATAGTGATTCCTTTTTTTTTTCAAGATTAGGCTTCTTTTAAGAATATTCATATAATCTTGAGTGAACACCTGTACCTATTCTGCAAAATCTCTGGTATGTACGATATTATTTCATCAAACACCAACAATCACTTGTCAGTCATAACTTTTGGAATTGATTGACGCTTGCATGAGCGTGTATTGGACTTGTAAGTATCGTGACGTGACGTTAAATAGCCAGTACTACCAGTCGTACCAGGCATGCCTCGTGAGTGTAATGCTGTCATTAATTCCCTTAAAATGTACGAACGTCACAGGCCTGGAAAAATCTAGAAGAAGGGACGGCTTTATTCACTTTTTTCGAGGTCGAAAGACTATATCAAAATCAATAATATTATACTTTTTCTACCTCGAAAAAACATGGACATGAAAAGCATAGAGTCGGATTTGAAGATGAACCCTGAACGACTTTAACGTCACAATAGTAAAGGTTTTTCCTCTTTCTAGCAAACTGACCCTTGTATTTCTATCTTTGTGCATTCCCTAGATCCATTCATGCATAAAGTCGGATCTGACGACTTTCAGAATTACGTGTAAGGCATGTAGCTTTATTTCAATGAATACATTTATTAAATAAATCACTTATACCTTTAGAAAAAAGTATTTTAACATAGGCCCTTATGCATATTTTTTTTTTAACTTTGTATATTTCACGTTGGGTGTATTAACAGATACACCCTTATGTCGCTAATGTTTGCAATTGAATTTAGAATTAAAAACACAAAGTTAGATGTAAACATCGCACTCACAGTTGTTTAAGTTTATATATTTTAGTTACTCAAACTGACTATTACAAAAGTTTGGATTCGCTCTGTACTCTCTGGTCTTCGTTGATTTTAGATATAATCGCCTTATAATAAAAAAAAAGTTTAGTGTCATCACTTAACCCTTGAAGCCTGGATTATGAATGCAATATTTTCTGCTATACAGAAGAGTTACCATCCTACTAATATTATAAACGTGAAAGTTTGTGAGGATGTATGGATGTTTGTTACTCTTTCACGCCAAAACTACTGAACCGATTACGATGAAACTTGGTATGTAGATAACTGGAGACCTGGATTAACGCATAGGCTACTTTTTATCAAGATATTCCCACGGCACCGGGACTTAAGCGGGAGAAGCCGCGGGGCGCAGCTAGACAAATATAAATGAATAAATACTTTAGATCTTCATAGGCATCATGCCCATATTTTTTTGTCAAACTGAGGTTAAATTAGCAAACAATGGGCACAAAAGTTATAAGAGTCCAAGGCCTAGCGTTTACCGTTTCTTACATCAACTACGTATCAAGCCGTAATGTTCTCTGTTCCGGTTTTCATTACAAAGTGTAGCTGAAACGGTTTAATTGAAGTAGACTTTCATAATTAAATAACAGTTTATAAGCTCGTGAGGTATGTATTGTAAGGGTTGAAGTGGTAGCGGGATGCTGTCTCTGTCTACCCCGAAGCGAAAAAACCTTAACAGACGGACAACAATTTTAAAAACTCATTTTTAGGCATATGTATTGTGCAAATAATTGTATGAGCTTAAATAACAACTATTATTTTGATATTACAAACAGACACTTCAATTTTATTTATTTGTATTCATTGATGAGGTATTTTATTTACTAGATGTACTAAATTCCGAAATAAATACAAGGCAGCATCAGACTGTGCATTAATCAATACTACTACTATTATTTTGGACTACTTTTATTTTGGAAAAAAAAAATAATTTTCCGCGAAAATATATAATGTACACGCGAGCGAAGCCCGGGAACTGCTAGTCAAGAGTGTAATCTGACTTTACAGATTTTCTAAGACATATTACCATTAATGTTTTGACAAACGATATTCAACACTGCATGACGTAGAAGATTCCAAACAATAGCTATTAAAGAAACCTTTACAAATGATTGCAATACGCAGAGGAAGCTCACATAAAACTCTTGCGTACACGTAACACAAAATTGCAAATTACGTAACGCGCTTTCGTCGTCGTTATAGCATCAGCAGCTAGTTATGTGTATCGAAATCTGCTACACCTTGTAACAATTTAACATTGAATTAAGGTTAGGCTTCTTATTAAGTAACATGAAGGTTATTAATCGTAAGGTGTTATGTTAAGTAAGAGAACTTATTACTTGTATGTGCCAAAATTGTATTTAGGTTTGATTAATGTGAAGTTCAGCGTCTACCGAATGCAGAAATACATTAGTAAATTGTGTCATAATTGGGAAGGTATATTTAAATTTCATAATATGTTTTAACTTTCGACTTAAATTTACTTTTTATGGAAGAATTTATTGCTTTTTTTCCACACATCTCACACACGACCGTCTGATCAAGACGTGCCTGATGCCAAGTGGGAATCGAACCTAGTGGGAATTCGACCAACAGGCCAGTCAGATACTTTAATACCGACTGTCGTAAAGTCTAGTGCAAATCAGACTTAGTGGAAGCGGCTTCAGTATTATAAATATGTATTGTATCATTGGGAGACTGCTTGATAGCCAGCCTACAGACGTTTGCAACACCATTGCCCATTTCGAAGAACCTCTTACTTGCAGAATGGATACATTCTTTTTTATATACATTCCTACTAATGTAACAGCCAGAGTTTGTGCTTTCACCTGGATTAAATTAATTCACTGGCTTTCGGGAACAGATCCTCGCGGTCAAAAGCTAATACGTAATATGATATGTAGATGTCAAATTTAGATAACCACCAAATTCACTTAACATTAAAAAAAACTACTTGTTAAGATACCATGTTGGCGTCCATTACATGCAACTCATGCAAGCATCATACAAGCGTCACTTAATTCCAAAAATCATGACTGACAGTTACATAATTTCTATGCAAACTAACCAGATTTTGGGAAACCAATATCATGCAACGGTCAATCACTATCAGACGATAAGTTATCCATCAGTCAGTCTCGATTGTAGTAAACTGACGGCAAAACCTACCGTGTAATGGGCGCCTATAATGAGTGGACCGCTGGAACCGGGGCGTTCAACGTCAACGAAACATGTCTAGTGTGCCCTTATTATTTATTAAGTCCCACCAACACATAAAGTATGATGCGTAATAAGCATCCGTCACATACACACTCAATTTGCTGGCATTGTATGCCGATAACTTACTATTCTATAGGTACGGTATAATATTTACTAATCTTACCTTATATGTGGTATGCCGATGCCCCCTTGGAGCATCTTATATACTCGGCTTTCATAGAGAAGCTGCGGGTGCCGCGCTTTTATAGATTCAATCTTCACTGCTACCTCCTACAACCAACGAAATTGTATATTAGTAATTGATAAAGACTGCAAAGCCGATCAGAACGCCGTTGGTACTCGTCTAAAACTTTAGCACTATGATCTTATTTTTATCTTTATCACAAAGATGACAATACAATAAAAAAGGGTTATGAGTCTATCATGCATGACGTACCAATGACGTAAATACTAACACAATACGAGGCCAAGATAAATACATTATAGAGAATATTAAAGAACCAAAATATTGACATTATCACCGATTGCTTTAAGAAATAGATACTGTTTCCATAAGTAAATCTCAGGATTCCATGACTGTTATGTAAAATACAAGAATGTAACTAACGTAGAAGACATGACAAGACTGTAATTATTATTCCTCACATGAAGTAACTAATTTTAGTCGAGCGAAAGACTAAACCGATCGTCCTCTCTGCATTAAAAATCGATTGATCGGAAAGCACTCCATCTTAACGACGAGTAATACAAAATGTATCATCTCTAGTAAACATAACAATAACGCTGGTCTACAATGAAAAAGTATTCGAAATAATTTTTACTTATCTACCCATGCTGAATACAAGTTCATAATTAAAAGTAATTTATTAGTTTAAGTTTTTGCGATACTTAACATTTTCCGAATTTAATGATTCTACCCTCATTGAACTAGTTAATGTTGATATTATATTTACGTAGCTGGCATCAAATGTTAAAAATATTGTGTTTTAGTGCTCTGTTCTGTATTATTAAGTGATAAAAATTTTAAAAGTGAAAAATAATATATTTCATAGCAAAATGTCTCGAAAATGTGTGAACAATCCCGACAATATTCGGTACATATGTGGCGAAGTGATGTTTAGTAAGCAAAGGTGTTCTGTATCACCTACAATAAAAAAGCCTATTCTAACTATTTTCACGAAAACATAAAACACCAGGTTCCACATTTCTGTTGCAATCCTTGTGCTACAAGTTTGAGAAATTGGCTGAGTTTCAAAAAGACATCATTTCGGTTTGCAACGCAGTGGCGAGAACCGACTAATCATGCAACTGATTGTTATTTCTGCCAACTCATGTATTTGGGAAAGGCAAAGGCATTTCTAAAAAAAAGGAGAATGCCATAGCGTATCCAAATCTACCATCGGCTACTCGTCCTCTGTCACACAGCGATCTTCACCCGATTCCGAAACGTCCTCACATTGACGAAGAAGAAATCAGACCTACTTCACCATCAATTTATTCAATGTCAGAACACGAAGCACCTAGTACATCATCTCAGCCACACAGGATAACACAAGCTGAATTAAATGATCTTGTAAGGGACTTGACTAAGAACAAGACAGAACTTCTAGGCTCGAGGCTGCAACAATGGAACCTTTGAGAAAGCGGTGTAACTATTACATCTTTCCGTACTAGACAAAAAGAGTTCACGCGATATTTTGATTTTTTTTCATTCTCACTAGGACTTCTTTCCGGATAATTGCGGAGCTTTAATCGATGAACATGGCGAGCGCTTCCATCAGGACATCGCAAACATGGAAAAACGGTATCAAGGACATTGGAACGCTTCAATGTTGGTGGATTATTGCTGGACTGTTTTTCGAGATGTTACGGACGCAGAATACAAGAAGGCCGCGAAAAAACCACGTCGCAATTCTACTGATGATTGAAAAAACATAATAAAATTCTGTTAATTTTTGCAAAAAATGTTTTTTCTTTTTTTTTTAAAGAGAAACTAATTTTAATATATATTAATTATTTTTGTATTCAGTACGTGAAAATAAATAAAAAAAGCTACTTTACATAAGGAATACTTTTTTAAAGTCAAAATTTGTAGACCAGTGTAATTATATCAATAAAGCTACAGTTGCCATCACATATCTACGTGCAATATTGATTTTTTTATAAATTTTAAGAAAAATTATTACTATTTAAGAAAATACATTTGTGAAGTCCGAAAATGATAATTCACAAGCTCGCTAAAACAGGATTTTTCTCCAGACATCAATAATAACCACGGAATTGACAAAGAATTGTCCTTTCTTATCAAAATTTAAGACAGTAGGTTAAAAGAAACCCTCGATGACTGTTCCTCATATTTGGGGGTTTTAAAGGTTTTTCAATTGAAAACTCCATTGAAGAACCTTTAAAACCCATCGAAAAGGGACATCGAATTGTATCGTAGAACTGGCGATGCTCTCTCATTGACAAAATAACAAACAAACGTATAACGGCTTACGCGGTGAAGAATCGATGTCGACCAAGAAACCGGTTCCAAAAGAGCTTATAAATTTATTGATTGAGAACTTTTACTGTACCAAAATCAAGTATCACAACCTCAAGCCTGTATTTTGTATGCACTTGAAAGTGTTGAACGGTGTGTTTAAATAGTCGTTTAATTTTAAATGTAGTGCTAGAGGGATGATTGAAAGGATCGGTTGGATAGAGAAAGATAAATGGTGAGGTTATTGGTAGTTGACGGAAGTCGTTAAAAAAAGTGTGTGGTGCAATTCACACACGGCAGAAGTGAAACTTCAGAAGAGTAGCCTAGAATCGACACAAATAATTTACTAATGTTAATAAATTTAATTTTAAATAATTTATATAAAAGTTATTGGTCAAACTAGCACAGATGCGTTAAATATTAACATAAATAAAATAAACAACGAATTTTAATACGCAAATACACAAAAATGACACCACGTTGACATTGACGCATTTTCTGAAGGTTTAGTATTATGCAGGCACAGAGATTATAGGAAACACTGTATACTTGTATTCTATCTCATTCTCTCGCAGGCTAAATTCAAATTACAACGATTCTAAAGAAGTTTCACTTCAAAAAACTTTTTTTTTATGTTTTATCACTTGAAGTTCTGTAAGCACTAAGTCACTTAAGATATAAATACTTTTTCTTTGTTCTTCTTTCTTTTTTCTATCTACCTATTTACCTAAATTGTTTGACAATTCTGCTCGCTATCTCGACCTATAAAAACCCGTTGATGTCTGATAGTGTACGACGCATCAAAACACGCATTCTTAATACTTATATGGCAACCGGTAGCTGATGATTCATAACCCCTTCTACTAAGAAACTTTATTCGGGCTTCAAACTGGTTAACAACATTTTGGGCGGGTTGTGTCGTTAATTTCCAGTTTTAAGATAAAAAAATAAATGTGTTTAGGTTTTTCATGTTTTGTTTTATATAAATACAAGTTTTTAATCAATCTACTTCGAGTTCAAAGTTTTTAATAATTTGATAATTTCATTCCTAAAGTATTCCATCGATGCAGATGGTCACCATAGCTATAATATACTCTGTGACAAGAAATCATCACAGTTTAACGACAACGGGACAAGAAAAGGTTGCTCTATCGCACTTCCAAGAATAAAACAAGAACGAAAGAGACGGGAACAGTTGACGACGAGCACAATGCATTTTGTCGTGTACTCGATAAGCGTTTTGTTTTCGAGCTGGCGTTACGCATCACTGACACCAAGCACAGTTTGGCGAAAAAATTACTCATGGAAAGAGCCCTTGTGTATACTAAGGATAAATATTTTTGTAGAACAATGGATTTACGTATCAGTAACTATTACTCCAGCGCATGCGTTAAGCCGTTCGGGAGCGCTTTTTCTTCAGACTTATTTAACAAAAATCAATATTTAAGGCTGAATGGTATAACCTAACACTATATAGCCTATACTGTTCCGCATAAACCTGGTAATCATATAAAACAAGATTTTTTTGAATCCGACTGGTAGTTCCAGAGATTAGCGCGTTTAAACAAACAAACAAACCAAAAAATCTCTTCAGATTTATAATTTTGGTATAGATAAGATAGGTATAATAAAAAAAATATTATAGCGTTGGAACGACAATAAAAGGCCTTGTTAATTTGATACTTCGACCTGAATATTTTCCAGATGTCTCAAAAAAAAGAATTACTTAACTTCAATATGATTTTTTTTTTTGAGTCATCTTACTCACAGCTGTCTGATCTCAAACTAAGCAGAGCCTATATTATAGTAACCAAACAGCTGATAAACATACTTTTAATATATTTTACTAAATACATACATATCTTTACATAGTATAAAACAATGTCGCTTCCGCCGTTTGTACGCTTAGATCTTTTAAAATACGCAACGGAATTTAATTCGGTTTACAGCAATAGATAGAGCGGTTTAAGAGGAATATTATACGTATTGTTTATATTGTTTTGTGTTAATTTGTATAATCATATGACGATAATATTATTGTTCACCACATTAGTATCTACATTACACCCGCCAGTGCGAAACTGGGGCCGGCGGGTCGCTAGTGATAAATAAATTACACGTCGGGGCGCAGCTAGTCACTACATCACAACCACAGATCAAGGGAGAATTGTTAAGTTTTTTTTACACTAAATGTACCGTTTTATTTAATCGTATTTCATCTTAACTATCAAAAAAAACGACAAAAAAAAACAATTAAAAGTTTCAAACTAAAAAAAAAGCATTAAGATGTTCCATAGACCATTCCTAAGATAGAATTTCGATAACTTTATACTTTATTTTTGTAATTGAAATCACTAATGTATTTGAAATATAAATTGCTTTTGCACAGCACAACGATAATTATTGATATCTATGTGAGTGTAAGGCGGACGGTAACTCTAAATAAACGCTATTTCTTACACGCTAATGCGTTTATTCGATTATCAAGCGCTCATTGACTTGTTGATATCGTATACACTTAAATGCATCTATTGGTTTTGTTGAACTGCACATGTAGTTGTAAGCTAATGGTAGGGACAACTTGGAGACAGCGGTTTTCATACATTTCGATCTAAAAGGCAAATCTATTTGATTCTATGTTCTGAGATCACTACATATTATAAAACAAGTCCCCCGCAGCGTCTGTCTGTTCGCGATAAACTAAAAAACTACTTAAACGGATTTTCATGCGTTTCACCAATAGGAAGAGTGATTCATGAGGAAGGTTTAGGTGTATAATTTGTTAAGGTTCAGTCTGTCGAAATGCTCAAATCATTTTTATATATCGTACAGGATAGATTTATGGATAACTAGCTGCGCCCCGCGGTTTCACATGCGTATGTCCCGATGCCGTGGGGATAACTGCATAAAAAGTAGCCTGTGTTAATTCAGATCTAGCTATCTACATACCAAGTTTCATCACAATCTGTTCAATAGCTTTTGCATGAAAGAGTAACAAACATCCATACACAATCACAAACTTTGTGTTTTCTGTTGTGTATGAGGACATATCTAAACTAATATTATAAAGAGGAAACATTTGTGTGTATGTTTGTAATGTTTTCACACAAAAACTACTGGAACGATTGCAATTAAACTTAGTATATAGATAGCTGGAGACCTGGATTAACGCATAGGCTACTTTTTATACCGACATTCCCACGGGATCGGGGCTTACGCGGATGAAACCGCGAGGCGCTGCTAGTCACTAATATTTTCTTTAACAGGGCATTGAAAAGGTAAAGTATAGCAACTTTCTGTTGGAATTGGAGCTGAAAAATTGCATCTTACTCCTCTAGTGTTTTTTTCTGATGTGAACAGAATCATCAGAATCAAATAGAAAAGGACAAAAGGCTTACCAATGCACAAGTGAGGAAACATCTATTATGAGTGATAGATATTTTTTTGGATAAGAGTTTAGACTACACTCTATTTAATTAGTTATCAATACCCGAGTGACCCCACAATAAATGTAATATCTATCTAATGTTAAGCAGAATATTAAGTCACACAAATGAATTACTCATTTAGATTAATATTTAGATAAGACATTACTTCCAGATAACACTGTTTTGATATACATAGGTATTATGATATTTATATATATATATACAGCTAACTCTTTACAAACTAAGTGTATTGAGCATCATCATCATCATCATTTCAACTACAGGACGTCAGATGTTCCTTGTTAATTAAACAAAAATGGGATGGGAACAACCGGTCAAGAACTCTGCACTCAATTGCCTTACCGTAAACTAACTTTTGCCTGCAGCCTCACATGCAGGCTTGATTTGTTTCTGGTTAAGAGCAATTGGTAGGATAATGTATCTCTTACTTCAAATATTATGTACACAAATGGTCTTAAGATCAATAGCAATTAACATAAAACAGTTACATGAGCCAAATATAACCATAATTAGTTTACATGCAGAAGCTCTTTACTTTATATTAGTAACTAGCTGACC